>JAMKCF010000017.1:8895943-9278524 GCA_023634235.1 Pisaster brevispinus
CGACAACAATTGTATAAAAAGGTTCACATAAGCCACAGGATGAATAGTTGAACGACAATTCAACTGTACAATAAATAGGCCAAGTTTTGTTCACAAACAACCGCCAATTGTTGAAACAACAAACCTTTTGCAATTTTAATATTTGATAAACACATGGTAACAAATTCACAAAGAATAAAATTAACAGAAAATTTATGTTTACAATCCTAACAACTGTAAACAATTATAAAAATTGAGCTTCATGCACACACAACTTATTTATTAAAATTGCACAATATCAACAATAACCTAAAACCAAATCAGATGGATTACAAAAATAAAATTCCTACAAAAAATAGTAAATATCTCAATACTGTCAAGAATAAACAAAAAGGTAATGAGAATTAATTCTTATCAAAAACCAAGGTTTGATAACCACATCAGCTTGTTAGAATGTGAATAAACTAGTTGTTCAAAAGTATGTTTTCAAAAGAAATTTTGAGCTTACAATTATTTTGTTTTGAAAGGTTTTCAAAACACAACACTTTCAGGAATCTTACAAACAAAAATGGAAACAATTTATGTTTTAATGCAAAAAGAAGAAGAAAAAATAAATAAAATTACAGTATGAACAGTCTGCATCTTAGCCAGAAAACCAATGGGATTTGGTGTTGATATTACAAAAGCTAGGTTTTTTTGCTGACATATATTTCAGGAACAAAATAAATCCGCCAGGAATGCTCTTATCATTGAACTATCAGTTGGGGAAAAGATTATTTATTTTGTGACAATAGTTCACAAAAAGTGACAATGTATCAGGACTTAAAAATGAGGCAAAAGTTTTGAATTATTTAGATTCTTGGGATATAATTACATCATTCAATATTGTTTATTGAACACATAAAATTGTAGGTATTTTGACTATTAATTAACTTGTTTCATTGTTCATTCATGTTATGATAACATTAAGAAGTTATGCACAATGCAATCACATTTTTTGGATGATAACTTTTGATGATAACTTTACACGCATGGTTTTAATTCAATGGATTATATAAATGCTGGTTATTGTTTTTGTTACTGTTGCAAAAACTTTGAAGGGTATCAGCGCAATGTGAGTAACTGATACAGGACAGGCTCTTGTATCAGGTCTATGCACTGTGCTTTGAGCAGATTCAGTGGATTTCCAATTTGATAAAAAACACTACAGTGTTGTCCTGAATATGGGGCATCTTTTCCAGTATGAGAACAATCTGTTAACTGTTAAGCTGTGTATTTTCACCTGCTGCACTCTTTGGGGAGCTATGGTCCGGATGTAAAACTTTCGTTTTTAATCTTTTACTAGTAAATACTAGTAAAAAATAAAAATAAAATAAAAATCAAGAGAAAGAATCATCTTTCTTAAAATAAAATGAGTGTACTTGCACATTGATGCAAATAAACAGTTGACAGCTATTCATACACAAATACATAATAAGCTTGACGTGACAATCAATGTTTGATCGTTTGCAAATTATTTTACAGAAGAATATTTGACTTTAAAACCCTGGCGCCTTAAATTGCTTGGATGTCCATGAGGTGAAATTGACAGTTTCTTCAGGGGCAAGATTTGAATTTCAGGGAACTGAACATTTTGAAACCTGTGCCACACCCTACCCTGACTAGGACTCTTTCTCTATGTATACAGAGGAAGAGTCCAACTAGGGCTAATTAATGGCCTTGTATTTTTGGAGTTGAATCCTGAAAATGGTTTTGTAGTGCCCAGGTTATCAAATTTATTATAACGCCCCCAGACTTAAATCTGCCTTGTGAAAGTTTAAAGTGCGCTTGAGCAGTTTTCTATTAATGCGATAAAGAAAGCCAAGCGAGTGAACTAAACCATAGCAACCAGTGTACAAAACATGTAGCAATGGCAGCTTCTTGGTACCTTGACCTATGTTAGTGTATCGTATGGGTTATCATATGGTAATATGGTCAATTAAAACTACGACTCCCTCGTTAATGCTCGGACCATTCCATTTTCCCTCGGCTTCACTTTGGGAAAATAGAATACTCTAGGGATTTCCTCGGGAGACATAGTTTTAACCACAGCACTTGAAGCAGTCAATATTTATATACTCTACCCCATTACACTTGTTCAAAACTGAAATAACATCCATCCCAAACAAAATAACACTACCATTGGCCTTTCATACACTGCTATTGTCTTTCAAGATGAATTGATGCAAGAAATACAGCCTTACATTATATGTTAAGTGCTGTCAATGAAACACTGAGTTGCTGTTCAAATTCTAAACTCAAACAGATGTTAAAACTTCAATTTTTTTTAGTTAGAATTTACAAATAAACAGAAACATGCAATTTTCTTGTATGCTGCTGGAAAAACCCAATCCGACAGTGACTTACATGTACATGATGTACACGCACATGTAAACAGTACACATTTAAAATAAAGAAGATGAAACTAACAATTGAGTTGTATCGTCCCTTAAAACTCAACATATGGTTTCCACTGAGCTTAGCACCCTAAATGAACAAAACAAGGGTAGCACATTAATTTAGGGACATCTGAGTTTACAATGCTTAATCATTGACTTTTGATCAACTACAAAAATAAGCGGTTCAGTATAAGTTTTATAACTTGTTGACACTGAGTTCCCATTTGCTTTTCCCGGTTTCCTAGCTATGCAAAGACTAGTTTCATTTTATTCTTTGAAATGTTGAGTCAAGTTTATATTTTACAACTGGATAATCAATATAAATATGAGAAAATTAAGTTCTACTGGAAAGCTTGATGGAAGCGTGGCAATGCAGAATGCATATTGGTAAATGGTACTTGCACCAAACTAGTATGAATGTTGTCAGTACATGGAGTAGGAGACCGCATTGTTTGTAGCTGTTGTTGTGATTGATGCTGCATTTGTGGATGGAGTGGTTGCTGAGATTGCTGATGTTGGGGTTGGCATATTGTAACTGGGCTGTGAGGTAGTGTGTTAGGTGGGGAAGTTGGTGTTAAAGTTATGGGAGGAGTTGGTGGTGGTATTGGAGAATGTTGCTGGATTGGTAGAAAGCCTAAAAGTTGACCCAAATCAACAGATCCTGAGTGGAATGAATCTGCTCCTGGTACTCCTTTAAGGTTGCCTGAGTCTAAAGATGTATCCACTGTTGTCTTTTCCATCATCAATCTAACAGGTGCCTTAGGTGATGGAGTCTTCTGTGCAATCTTGTTGGAGAACCTAGGAGTTGGTACTGGAGGAATCTTTAACAAATCTGTTAACTGGTGAGAAGATGTCATTTGTCCAATTGAGCATTGATTACCCTGAGGCAGAGGAATATGAAGTTGTCCTTGGAATTGCTGCATATCTAACATCTGTTGAACAGTTGCTGATCCCACATTCTGTAAATGCTCGCCTAATTTAACCCGTAATTGCTCGCTACTATCATGGCTTTTTCTTGTATGTCTTACAAGATGATCTTTGCGACCAAACCTTTGCCCACAAGCTTGACATAGGAAGTCTTTTCTGCCTGTATGTACAACCATATGTCGCCTCACATCTTTTCTTGTGTAAAATTGCCTATCACAATGTTCACACCGATGTCTTTTCTCTTTAGCGCCATTTGATTTTCCTGAATGAAGTTTTATATGTTCAAGTAAACTTTGTGTGTTTCCAAAATCTTTATCACAAATTTTACAAGTGAGCTCCCCTGATGCTGCAGCATGAAGAGCAATGTGCTTTTTAAACCCTGGTTTGGTGTTGTACATTTTCCCACAATCGCCACACCTAAATGAAATTTTATTAGGGTCATGGGTTTGCAAGTGATTCTTTAGGTGATCTTTACGATGGAATTTCTTGTCACAGTATGAACAAATATGAACTTTCATTGGAGAATGGGTCGTCATATGGCGTAATAATTTGTATTTTGAGATAAACGCCTTGGTGCAATCACTACTTGTGCAAGGAAAAGGGCGCTCTCCTGTATGGATGTAGCTGTGTGTTTTCAGTTTGTCAGAATTTAAAAACACCTTTGGGCACAAATGACAAGCATATGTTACAGGCTCTTTTCTGACCTTTGGTTTTGAACACCCTTGAATAACCTCCTTTTTGACATGTGTTACTTCTTTGACTTGTGCCACTTGCTTCATTTCTTGATCTTTATTCTTGCGTAGTCGTGACTCTCTTGCATTCAGTCTCCTGCGTAGTTGTTTGTCTGGTTTCTGTCCTCGTTTGGCTTTCTTTGACTCACAGGAGTGTTGCTCCAGTAGAAAAAATGTCCCAAACATCTGATTACAATTGGAGCATTTCCACGGTTCACAACTGTTTTTACTAATCTTGTTATTGTTTTTGTCCTAATAAATAATAAATGCAAAAACAAACAAAAAATGGTTTAATAAACTACATGTAAAACAACTAAGTTAATGTAGCTGTGAAGGTAGGTATAATTAAATGTTCCCTGATAATTCAAATATACTTTTAAATAAAATAAAATAACAGCTTCAACCAAGATATTTCCATCTGCTCAGAAGCCTGTTTTGAGCAATTTACCAGTGAGATCGATACTGGTTTATCTAAACTTGAATCTGTTCTTAAATCTAGGAGAAATGGTAAGATCGGTCGTCTTGTCACCAAACAGCAACAGTACAGACAGCGACGTTTCAAGCGTAACATACCCCCAGAGGCTGAGCAGTCAGCCCCTCAATCCACAGTTATTAACCTCTCATCATCTACCCTTTCAGATTCAGAACACAGCCTTCTCTCCAAGGGACTCAACTTCTGCCCCACTCCCCCCACAGTCAATCAGGTTGAGCTCAGTCAGGACCTCACTGACTACTACCGCAGAATTCGCCTCCGTGAATTCTTCCTTGACTCACCACCCATGGATCCAGAGCCATTTTACTGCAAGAGTAAATGGGTACCACCAAAGAACCGTGTTCCTTCCCTTGAAACTTACATACAGGTTGTAAGTTCACAAATTAATTCAAGCGATCATTCCACCCACAGGACTCATGACAACCTCCCTAGAGAAGAACGTAAGGCCCTTAAGACTCTACGAGTACGGAAGGACATCATCATCAAGCCAGCTGACAAGGGCTCTTGCTGTTGTTGTCATGGGCCGTCAGCAATACATCGATGAAGCCATGAAAGAACTCAACAACCAAACTAACTACAGTCAACTCTCGTTAATAGGAGCTCGGAAGATATGAGACGCCGGTTAATACGAGGTATTTCACCGGTCCCGAACTGTCCCATGCGTGTTTCAATGTCTTAAAAAATGGAAGATACGAGCACGATCGTAACGAGAACACGGATAATACAAGGTATTTTTGCGGCCCCATGATGACAAAATGTATTGTTTTTCATACTTTTGTAGCGAGATCTGAAAATAATTGTTCCGTAAAAGCTTACCGTTCAGTCAAGGTTCGGAAATAACATTCTTGATGCCAAACTATTTATCGGATCGGACCGGCTACACGGTTCTGTCCGATCCGAAAAAACAGAAACATTTCGCTGGTAACTTATGCTTGATATGCTACTTGGCTTACGCGCTGACGGCTACGAGTGAAAACAACGCTCAGCATAGGCGCTACGCAGTATCGAATCTGTCACATCATGGTCACATGAACGGCAAGTTTGACATGACTTTGCTATGATTTTTATCTCAAGTTATACAAAATATTAAATTTCTATGATCATAGTCAACGAAAAATGCATTTATCTTTGATATTTTTGTGAACAGGATTCTCGTAAGAACTGTACTAGGAAGCAAACCGCTCCGTTCTAGCCTAGACACGTGTGTAGTTGCATGCACTATGATGATGTGTGTATACATGTAGGTGTAAATAGTGCGCTGCCTTTAAGACGAGGTTCGGATAACACGAGGAAAACGAGCCAGTCCGGCGGACCTCGTATTAACGAGAGTCGACTGTATAAACCCCTTGACACTGATCCAACAGGCACCTTTTCAAAGGAGATTCAACAAACACTGGACGAAATGCATGACTGGACCACCTCTCCAAGAAAGCTCACAAGTTTGTTTCCCCAGTCGATTGTAGAACAGCTAGATTTTACCTTCTTCGCAAGGTACATAAACCAGATAACTCAGGGAGACCCATCATATCTGGCAATGGTTCCCCCGCTGAGAATATATCTCTTTTTGTTGACAGTTTTCTCAAGCCTTTAGTGCCACAGATTCCATCAATGGCCTGCCTATTCATGAGCCAACTTGAACAGCGCATGTTGGCGTCAGCCCATGCCGTCCCTGGGTCTGGTGGCGCTATATTGATGACATCTTTTTCATCTGGACCAGTGATAGATCTAGCCTCACAGCATTCATTAAACACATTAATTCCTTCCACAGGACCATCAAATTCACAACCGAAGACTCAACCAAGGATACCCACTTTCTGGATGTCAAGGTTTTAAAGACGGGTAATGGTTTGATCAGATCTCTTTGTTAAACCCACAGATAAACACCAATATCTCCACTCAACCAGCTGTCATCCCCGACACTGCAAAACCAGCATAGCCTACAGTCAGGCCCTCAGACTCCGTCGAATCTGTTCTAATGATTCCGATTTTATCCACCACTCAAAGGAACTTAAGAAACACCTTGTCTCCCGGAGTCATAGCTCCCTGGCAGTCCATCGAGCAATCCAGAAAGTCAAGGCTCGTTCCAGGGAGTCAGTTCTTTCTAAAAGACTCGTGCAACAACAGAGTTCAAAGGAGAAAGTTCCCTTTGTTGTCACTTTCCACCCCTCACTTCCCCCCATTCGTACAATAACCAGTTCTAACTATCATATTCTTCACACATCAGATCGACTTCAACATGCTGTACAAGAAGAACCCCCCTTTAATGATAATGTTAACCCCCCTTTGCCACAGGGAACTTTCAGGTGTTCCAACACCTCCAAATGCATCGTCTGTAGACCAACACATCAGAGAATTGGACTCCTTCACCAGCCATACCGGTGGTACCACCCATAGGACAAGGGGTCATGTCACCTGCACCACCACTAATCTAATCTATTTAATATCTTGCAAAGTTTGTGGTGTTCAATATATAGGTGAAACGAGAACTACACTCAAGAGACGTTTCTATGGGAATGCATTGCTGCATGCATTGTTAACAATGGGCTGCGCGGTGCTGCACAAGGTCAAAACAATGGGCCGTGCATTGCTGCAGGTGGTGTAAACAATGGGCTGTGCATTCCTGCAGGAAGTGTAAAAATTGGGCCGTGCGTTGCTGTGCATAGTGTAAATAATCGCTGCGCATTGCTGCGTGCAGTGTAAACAAAAGCCATGCAGATAGCCGCATTTTACGGGTCTTTTTTTACTGTTGTTATGGGCGACGCATTGAACTGCTTGAAGGCGTAACAGAATAAAGGTTGTAGTTCAGCTTATGCCCCCTGATATCTGGTCAATCATGGAGGGGTTAAACTACAGCATGTTTTTCCATGTGCTAGCAGCGCTGCTGCATGCAGTGTTATTATGTATGCGTGTAATGGGTGTCTACCCCTTGAAACTTTGCCAGAGAAAGGATGTTCACGTTTCGCATGCATTATCTATCCAAGGGGATATCTTTAAAAAAATATATATAAAAAAAATAAGTTGAAACATTGGTAGAACAAAGGAGTCCTCGATTTACCCGGTTGACAAACATGCAGGTCTGCGTGGTTGTTTGAACAGTCAGTCTGATGGGATAGAAACACACTTTGGTCCATAAAACACAACATCAATTGACCTATGACGATCTGATAAGATCACAACTTTGTTGTCACGCGGTCATTGTGTAAATCATCATCAGGTCGTCGACAGTGCACCAGGGAGGAAGTGATCTAAGGAGTACATACTATTTTGCGCGTCTAAATATTTAGGTGTACAAACTGCCCTATTTAAAATTAACTCAACTAGCATGATCAGTGCTATGTGCGGGTTTCCCACTAGTCTCAATAAATGACTCTCATGTTATCAAATTATCTAAAAACCTGTTGAACCAACAGTACATCTCTACTGCATTTCTAATTGGTTTAGAATCAGACATACATGTAAATCATTTTGGTGACAAAATGATGACCAAAGTTGCAGTATCACAATATGAAGTACATGAATTCATTCATATTTAATTTTGTTTTAACGCTTGGATGGCACTGATGATGGCACAAGGATTTTGACATGTGAGTCAGGAGATCATTTTTTATTTTAAGTAATAAGCTTTAAATTACCATAATTTGACACCTGATGATGTCACCATTAGTCCATGAGCCAGCCACACTTGCCGGCACCAAAATATCACTTCTCTTGTAGCAAATAATCCACAACTTACCATAAACTATAACAGCCTTCCCAAAGATTAGATTACTACTGGTTTTCGAAAGATTTTCACCTTTCAATCTGAAACCTTTTAGCCTCTTCTATTGTTGTTAAGCCAATGGCCGATTAGAAAGTAACATTTTTTAAAGCTTGTATACTTGCATAGAGAATGAATATTATTTTGAGTGGTGCATATTTAAACAGCCATTGTACTTGCCACTCGATAAGCATGGTTGCCTGTCAACAAGGTTTCTCTTTGTCAGAGTGCTGCTGCAAGTTTTTCAATAAAGTCATCATATTGGTATAGGGACATTTTGTAGAAAAGTGCCTTTGTTGTATCAGTTGTTTGTAAAGTTCAGAGATGGTCGAGGTGCTGGTTTGTTCTATTAGTGATATTCACTAAAAATTGCACTAGAACATTACTTTTTTAACCACTAAAATCCATAAGAAAACAACAGTAGTGGAAATAGCTGATTAATAGAGAAAAAGAAAAGAAAAACAAGTTCTCCATAACAGCTTCCGTCAGGGGAACCACGAAACAGAACGCAGCGCCAGAAGGTGATTTCTAAGTAAATGAGTAAAATAACGAAGACTAAAAAACACTGGTATATTTTACATCTCACAGCCTGGGAAAACAATAAAAGAGACAGTGATGAGAAGCATTTGTCGCACCCTTTTGTGTTGAAACTTCACTACATCACAGTGTCTTGGATGAACAACTTGGCAAATCAAACATGTTATATAAGCATTTAACAACAAACTGGCAAGAACATGGATCCTGTTACTTAACAATGGAAGCCCCAACGGAACACCACGAACTGGATAACACTTAACGCCCTTCTAGGGAGACTAGACAAAGGAAAACAAAACGCATCTGAACTTTCTCCAAAGTGTCTTGTTGATTGGCTACTGGCCCTGATAGAATCCCTGCAATTGTTTTGAAAATATGGTCCCCAGAACATTCCCATACTTTTGTCTACCTATTCAATTTGTGCTGGGCAGTCTCAGTTCCTCCTTCATCTTGGAGAGTGTCATCCATTGTCCCTGTCTTTAATGGTGCTGGTGACATTCTGAATATATTAATTATTGTCCTATTAGTCTGCTTCCCATAATAAGTAAGATCTTTGAAGGCTTTGTTAATCAACAGCTCCTTGGATACCTAGAGGGCAACTGACTGCCAATTTGGGTTTTACCATTTCCACTCAAACAGTGAACTGCTTTCCCCAATCTCCGATAATTTAAGTAGGGCCTTAGATTGCAGGGGTGAGGCTTGTGCTATAGCATTGGACACCTCCAAGGCCTTCGACAAAGTATGGCATACTGGCCTGCTCAACAAGCCTCAGTCATATGGTGTCAGACAGAATGTTATCTATAATCTCTGCTTTCCTTTCCAACCACAAGTTGAAGGTTGTCCTTGAGGGCCAATCTTCCTTTACCTGTTTTATCAACTCTGGTGTTCACAGGGCTCAGTACTTGGTCCCACTCTCTTTCTTGTTTACATTAACGATTTGCCTGAGAATTTTGTCTCAGATTCAATCCACACTTGTGTTTCCCCTTACTCTTCCAACACTTCTCACTGTGAGGTGGGTATCTCACTGAATACTGACTTAAAGAACGTGCTAAAGTGGGGGAATGATTGGGTAGTATCCTTTAATGCAAAGAAAGCTAAACTTCTATCTCTGTCTCGCTCAAGAGATCATACATTTCCATCTATTCATCTGGGTCCATTGACTTTCCCTGAGGATCAGATTTTCGTCTTCTTGGACTTGACATCTCCACCAATGCCAGGATCCTCCTATCAGGATATTTGAACATGAATACAGGTTTTTTGCTTGTTCTCCCCCAATACACCAACCAAGCAGTCGCGCCCCACCCTGTTCCAAACGAATGTGCCTCAGAAGCGATTGTCAGCGATTGCCAATACTTCTAGAACCTGTAATAGTAAAATTCATTTCCATGCGGGATCTTTGACACCTTTAAATTGGTGTTCAAAGAGGATATAATGTCTATGGTGTCAAAGGCTGCAGAAAGGTCAAGAAGAACTAAGAACACACCATAATATGTTGTCCAGGTGAAGTCAGCAAGGTGGATATTGAATGAACAGAGGTAAAAAACTTAGATGTTTTCTGCCCTGCACAATTTGCCTGATGAACTCTCAAAGCTGGAGGAAGATTGGGAAAGTCAGCTTGTCTTTCCTTGTGGGAGCAGCCCTGGCTCAAATGTGATGACATCGCGGAAGACTGTATGGTATATGTCCCCAATGCTCTGGGAAAATCTGACATTAGCAGCAGTCTGAAATTATTCAGGAAATGTGCATGTACACAGTAGCATCACCTTAGAAAAAGATTGCCTGTAATACATGATTATATTTTTGGAAGAACTTTTGAAAGGCAAGACTATCGAGGTATGTTGGAGCGCTGCCATTTCTTGCTTTGTATGCAAGAAGAATAACTTTGAAATGAATCTGTTTGATAATGGGGAGCCAGTATTAAGAGCGCAGAATCTGCGTGGCATGTTCAATGCACTTTGCTCCAACAGCCATACGTACTGCTGTGTTCTGCACATGTTGAAGTGGGGCAATGTGACTAGCTGGCAAGGAGTACAATAAACTATTGCAATTTGTCAAGATGGTATGTGATGAATGCACACAGGAGAGACTCTGTGGGATTTCTAATCAAGTATTTTTAAAGCCTCCCAATTTTATAGATAACAAAGGTACACAACAGCAATCATTTACCTGTGTTGGTCTAGGGCCTGCACTAAACGTTGAGCTTTTGCTGTGTCAAACTCAAATGATTTTTGCACAGCAAAAGTGTGGCAATTAAAATTAATTGGTGACAAAAATTGAATTTAGTAAAATAGTTTGCCAAACTTAAAGAAATTAAAAATGGCAATGCGGGAGAAAAATGTAAAAGGGTCGTGTTTCATGATGGCAAAATTATAATGATATGTTCCCCACCTTAAATTTTGTCCTTACTATTTACTATCGTTGGTGAGTGGCGTTCATCGTCTTTTTTTAAAAAGTGTCAAACAAAATCGATTATAACTCTGAAATCTACAGATTACGTTTGTTCCAGTGTTTCCCGTCCCATCCCGGAATACTCCCAGCTACGGTACTGACAAGGAGAATGTTCACATTATTAGAGTATTATACACATAAAACACTTTTCAAAAGCTTTGCGAATGCATATTCCCAAAGAGCATCGCCCAACTGATAATTCAATTTGATTTGACACGGCAAGAGCGTGACGTTTGTCACCGCCTCGTGCAACTACCGTTTAGCACGGCAGAGCTTGCCATGCTACACGGCAGTGTCGAAATTAAATCAAAAGTTTGTGCTAACCATGTTCTTTTGTTAAATTTAATCCATAATTTTCTAATTATTTGAGTTCGACACGGCAAAAGTGCGACATTTAGTGCAGGACTAACTGTAAGAATGTGTTGAAAATAACCCAAATATTGCAGGCTGACTCAGAGACAGTGACAAGATCCCCATCAGTGCTCACTACCTGTAGAGTTTCTACTTGAGAATCTGTAAAGTGATGTGTATGAGCTTTGTCTTTGTGGAATTAAACTTGAGTTCGTTAGTTGTAGCCCAAGATTGCAAATTACTGATACACACCTGCAGAGAATTGGTGGCTTCATGCTGTTCCCTTGGATTCTTTGGAACACGAGTTGTGTATCATCAGCGTACAAAACATGTTGCACATCACCATAAGCACTGGGGTTGATTTCACAAAGAGATAAGACTAGTCTTATCTGAAGTTAGGACCAGTAACTGGTCTTAACTTAGGACTAGTCCTATCTCCTAGCATTGCCTAGGACTAGTCCTAAGTTAGGAAGGGTTTTGTGAAATCGACCCCTGATGACCTTGCTCAGAGGACCAGTATAGAGGATGAACTTGAAAGGTCCCGTAATAGACCCCTGAGGCACACCCCACCAAAGGTGATGAGCCTCAGAGAGAGAGAGAGAGAGAGAGAAAGAGGGGGGGGGGGGGAAGAGAGAGTCTGCCAATGATGAAAACTCATTGCTAATGATTCTCCAGATACAACAACCTTATGCAGTGCCACTAATGCCATAGCACTTCCTGAAGTGCTGTATGAGTGTGCAATGCTCGGCGGTGTCAAAAGCTGCCAAAAATCCACCAAGATGAGAAGAGCTTCAAAACCCTTGTCAATGGCTAGAAGAATGTCATTTTTGAGCTCTGCTCTGCTTCTTTGGCTCCATTATGTCATGCGTTTACCTAGGCCAAGCAGATGAATGGGTAGCAGCCACCTCTGTACATACTGTGTAAGTCACCACTTTAGCAGACAGCTCAGCATCTGGTTTCATTGCCAACAGATGAATCATGTTGCTGATAAACTCAGTTAGATCAATTTTAAATAATTTGGGCTTAAACAAAGACAAATTAACTAGAGCGGGATTTGAACCAACGACCTCCGGTTTAACATGCCGGTGCTCTACCAACTGAGCTATCTAGCCCTATGTTGGCAGTCTTCCTATTTTGTCAATATCTTTGTTTAGGGGTGCCAGTCCAGAAGACATACAACCGTTAGCTGCAGTTTACCCAGGGATCACCCAGGAAATCACTTTAAGGGGATGCAACTTTTTAAATTAAAAATATCAAGTTATAAACCACAAGGGAAACCGACTAGGTAAATTTTATAACTTGATATCAGATCTATTTTGTTAAATTGATGGTATGTAGTTACCTTTCTAGAATGCTTTGGTTTACTATAGTTTCAGCTCACAAACCACATTACAGTGGTCAGATATAAAGGTAGTAACAATCTGTAAAGCTTAAATGTACACTCTTCAAAATGTCAAGACAATTTCCTCTACTCTGTTTCTCCTCAGAACCACCACTATTCTTAAGAGAGATTACACCCTCATAGTTGTCACTCACAAACTTTTTCTTATTGATTTACAGTATGCAAAGCTTCAAATTTTACTAAAGTCTCCCTTTCTTGATGTTGAGTGGGACAGCATAGCTTTATCCCTGCATTAAAGGTGGATCTCCAGGCTACATGGTGGAGTAAACCATAGGAAACAGAGCTGCGCTCACAGAGTCTCCCACATGGCCCATACTGGTCACCCTCTGTTGATCCCCGGAGATACTCAGAGTTCAAAATGTAACAGATACACCAAGAAAATTCCACAACATAGCAACCAGATTATGCACCAATACTGAGTCAAGCATATTTGATTAACAAATATTACTATCAATATGACTATGGATAAAGTACATTTAAAACAAGTTTTGATGTCGAAATACATAATCCCACTTCTGTTTTTGCTATTATAAAGTGGAACGGGATCTAGACACAAGAATTTCAGTGGACATAACAACATTTAAGACAAAGATTGAAAAGATATAAGGTACTTTTGACAGACATATGTCAAATTCAATCAAAATAGTTAAAAAAACAAAGCACTCAGCATTTCTGATTGTTTTCATCTTTTTCATCAACAAAAAACCATGGGTTATTGATGACTTGGTTGAATTTTGCCCCTAAAGTGGCAAAGTGGCAAACGTAAAAAGATAATTTTGTTTAACATCCTGATCATAACGGAGTTACCTTGATAACACAGGAACTGAGTACACACATAACATACCAAGCACCAACCAATGTTGGAGAGAATGAATTGCTCACTGAGTATAAAGCCTTTGGTAATTTAGAATGATAACATGAATTATGCATCATGCAAACAAGTCAAGTTTAATAACTTCTAATGTGCAGCAGTTCAAGCATGTAACTTACATGTCCAGAACATTTCCTCTTTACTTACCTGTACCTGTGTTGTTTTTTTGACATCAAGGTTAGTTGCATCATTACTGACTTGTAATTTTGAACAAGAAGAATTTTGATGTTCAAGTGGAGAAACATCTGCAATAAAAAACAAAAAACAAAACAAAGCTTAAATTGCATTCCACTCTGTTAGTTCCATGAATAATTGCACTCTATGTTACTAAGTCAATTTCAATACTAAGAAATACAGCTCAATGAATTATCAAGCTCATACCAGCAACAATCCTCCAGAGAATTATTTCCACCTTAAATACGGTCAAAATAAAGAAAGTAGCAATTGAATATATCACAAACTACAATAATCCCTGTTTTCTCTGAAATGTGACCACTAATTTTAATGACAACTTCACAGGTTGTTTGTATGGAGAGTTTATGGCTGACAGTGGATAACACCAGAACTCAAATGACTATCAATAAAAAACACAAGCTTTCCAAAATCGCCAGAAACAAAGGACAACTAAGCGATTTTTCTTCTTCCCTCACTCACTCCCAATTTACTGCCATTTTGCCGTGTGCTCTAAACCTTTGCTTGTGGGACATTTGACAAAGATCTCGCCGCTTTTAGGTAATTACTGGAGATCTGTTGTACAATTATGTGGTATTAGATTACAATTTGGCGCTGTTCAATTCAAATAAAATCGCTGCTCAAGGCACTCATACAGTACACTTTGTCTCATTGTCTTATGTGGCAATAAATGCCAATAACAAGAAATCATTTAGTAGATCTAGAAGGAGTCAAAGTTCTAATGTTAATTGAGGTAAGAGCTATTGCAGTCAAACCAGCCCCTACCCCCTTGCCACCCTCCTCTTTGTTCATCCCCTGCTTTTCTTGTGTGTTTTCATCTCTTTCAACTTGACTGCTTTTGTTATACCAGTATACCTATTTATGTGTGTTGTGTTGTCATTTAGCCTTTGAGAAAGACTCTGCTAGGGTCGAAACGTCAGGCCACTAACAAATTTTTGCAGCTATTGAAAACGTCACATTTACTTCATTTGGCGCAGGGAATCTAAACATGTTCGCAGTAAGCTAGATGAAATCGGTTTGTAAAGTTTGTTTTGGAGTGCAAACAAAATTTAAAAATTTGAATTCAACTACATAGACAAGTACAAATACCTGTATATTTTTATTAAGTTTAGCTAGTTGATGCCATGCTTCCACATACTGAGACACTACAAACATTTCACAACCTTGATCCAAACAACACGCCTCTAGTTTAACTTTGTTAACGTTCGCAAAAATATAACAAATTTTACCTTTGCAACTTTGAAAATCAAAAAATTAATATCGATGTTTTAAAGATTAATTTTATAAATAAAAAGAATATGTAAGTATAGCTTCAGTGTATTCCAATTGTCAATTTTAACGGCTGGCTCCCTGTGCATGATCCTAAGATCCTTTTTGTATCTGTAGCGCCCTCTTTTGACCCACGTTTCTTGCACCTGGTGGTCCATTCATAAATGTGCATCTTGGGAGTAAGTGTATCAAAGAGTTTTAATACCATAGATAACAGTTGGTTTTCCCTTCTATTAATTGCAGAAATTATGCTTGTCTGTCATTCTAAGCAAATAAGCCTTTTTTTTAACGAAATGTTATTTTAAAAGTTTGTTAGACATTTTTCTACTCCAGTGATTGCACCTGATCGCTGGTCAGGTGCTCGGTATATATTTGGGGCACAGAAACCAGCAATGGTATTAGAGTATCATGCCGTGCATAACAACAGCCTTAAAACCAAGGCTAAGTCATAGATGATGATAACACTTAATGCAAAAATGGTTACCACAAAATGAAGGTGAGTTTTTAAACAAAAGCTATAGTTTTTAATCATTTCTAAGAAGAAAAAAAAACCAACCTTATGGTGGAAGATTTTTGGTAAGGCCCCCTACCAAATCTCTTATGACCATATGTATGATAATGCATGTCTGGCACTATTTGTCAGTAAACGCTTCATGTGAAAGAGTAAACTATTTATAATTATTGGAAGTCATTTGGCAAGTCTGATTTTTAGTTACAAATCATTCGAAATGAAGGGAATAGGGTAATAGGGCAAGTTTTGTTGGATATCAGTGTACCCTGATACCCACAAAGTTGACCAATTATCTTTGTTTTTATAACGCACTGTGTAACAAGCAAGTCCTGACAGACAAAACTTACACATTAGCGCCTCAATTGAGATTGGAACCCACAAGTGTCTTCTTTCCTCCAACAATACCTTTCATCTCTCCTAAAGATTTTTCTTATAACTTCTTTTTTGTCTAAAAGATGCATGTCAAATGTAATGGTCCAGCAATTTTGTAAGATTTTATTGTTGTTATCACAGTAATTATGTTGGAAATACAATGGAAGTAATGAGTGTCACACATAAACAATTGTAAACAAGTTTTGTATTCTTACCTGGGTTGTCTGTATGGAGCAATGCCACGTTCATGATCCCAGCATAGTCAGAAGCATACCACACTTTCAGCTCTGCATGTGGTGCCACAGGCTATAACAGTAAACAGATACACTAGGGAAAACCTCTTTCCACTCACAAATGTTTGCAGACATTTGTTAATGCCAAATGTTCAACACTGATGAGGAATATTTAACAACCACTCATTGATAGCCTAACCAATTAAAACAAGAACAGTTATAGTACGAGAGAATTTATTTCCATTAACCAGTTAACGCTGGAAGACTTGTATACACATATGCACAATTTTCACAGACACTGAAACAGAAGCCTGATAATGATAAACTCATTATGAAATAGTACAATGGATGTCGCTGACAGTCATGTATACATGTTGGAACTATTTTTTGAGTTTGACGAAAACAAAGGGGTGACGTGTTAACATGCTCGGACATTTCATTGTGTAGCTTGCAAAGGGCATGCACTCACCATGCTACATACTGGAAAAGGTGAACAGTGAACCACATTTTCCTTAATGGTGGAGGGAAACAAAAATGACTATAAAGCATTTTATGACAACATTTGTTGTCTTTACTTGTTTTAGTCATGGTTTCATTATTTCAATATGCTCCCCCTAAAAATTATAACGTAAAGTTTGAAAAATAATCCCGCTGGTAAGCCTCAAAATGTTCTTTGATAAGTGGTTGAAATATATGTGAGGTGTTGAGCCATCATGGACCTGTGAGCGTCAATTGCCACCATATAAACATCTCCTTGATATACAACCGCCATTTGTACATTCAGACACAGCTCCATCTTTATCTCAAACATAGAGTTTCAAATGTGTTGAGTATTCCTTCCTTTTTCTGCAAGTCCTTAATTATTTCTCAAATTTTCAAAGCGTCTACACAATATTAATGAGGGGAAAGTGGGGCAAGTAAAGGCTTTGAATTTTTTTTTTTTAAATCTCATTTGGGGGGGGGGGTGAAGCAGGGGGGGTGGTTTCGCCACTGGAAGCTGAGGTGAAAAAGTATTCCAAGTCTTGTTTTCAGGTCTGAAAACAAACAATATGATGTGGAATTTGTACCTGGTCTCTCTATATGAAATTTGTTTTACCATAGGCCTTCCAAATTAAAAGGGCCCTCTCATGACAAGTTTAAAAATGTACTTTTTTTGCTGAAAAACTTTTGCAAGTTCATAAAGGTTTAAAACTTAGCACATATTTATAAATCTCCATGTCTGGGTAAGAATTAAGCTATGACGTTCAAGATGGCTTTCAAATTAGGCTCGATTATAGTTTCTCAAAAATTCAAATCTTCAGCACCAAAATTAACTTCTCACATATTGTGGCGTGTCGTGGCCGAGCGGATAAGAGCACCGGACTCAAGCTCTGGTGTTTCTTATCAGCAGAGTGTGGGTTCGAGTCCCGGTCGTGACACTTGTGTCCTTTAGCAAGACACTTAACCATGATTGCTTCGTCCTTCGGGTGGACGTAAAGCCGTTGGTCCCCTGTGTTGTGTAACGCACATAAAAGAACCCAGTGCACTTATCGAAAAGAGAAGGGGTACGCCCCGGTGTTCCTGGTTTGATTGGCAGCATATTGCGCCACAGCACCTTGTAAACCATTACATGGTGCTATGTTAAGGAGTAGGTCTCATACTTCAAACGTAACCCCCAAAATACCTTGCAGGAAAATACTGAATGTTGAAGCGCCTTGAGCACTATATAAGAAGCCACTATTATTAATGTTTCCCTTTTAAAAAATATTTCCAGTACCTTTTGTCCCTCTCTGAATGCAACACTGTGTACGTTACACGATAAAATGTCCAGGCGTATTAACACATCACCCGCTGTTGAACTACATGTACATGTAAACCCCAAAATAGTTTGGCATGTACACATGTCTAGCAATGCCGTCCCAAGGATAATATTAAAACAGGTTTATCAGGCTTCCAGTTTCGTTCAGTCAATACATCGAATGTTTAAAGGATACAGCTATTTGAGGGTCTTCAATACAGGGTCTTCAGTTGGGGGGGGGGGGGACTTTTTATGGGGGTTGGCATACAAATATAACATTTTCTGCTTGCCATCATGTGCTTGTAACCTTATATCATGTATAGAGTTTGGTGATAGAGATAAAGTAATTTTACAAATAAATTCTTCCACTTATTTTGGTTTTAATCACCGCTGCCAGAATGCCCCCTTCACACTTTCCTCCCCTTACTTTTCACCCTCCTGTGCTACTACACCATGTACTTTCACTGATAATCAAAACAAGTGTTCCTGAAGCCAGTATTCCCCAGTATTTTCCAAAATCAAGACAGAGGACTGTTAAAGATCGGTTTTAGAACTGCACATATTGAGTTGGATGTTTCATTTCCTAAACGCAATAGTGACTGTGGGCTGCAGTTCCCCTGAATACAAGAAAGAATACAGAAAGAAGGCACATGTGAATGACAAGCTTCAGAGGCATCAGTACCTGCAAAACCTTGTAAGTAATTAAGGATTTATTAAAAACATGTATCCCAATTAAAAAGTGAATTGTAGATGTTAACATCTAATAAAAACCCAAACCCAAACACATCAAACAAAAGTAAATAGTAGAAGAAAGAAACAATATTATGTGCATCATCTAAATTTACATTGAAAAAAACTTTTTCCCATTAAAAACCAGAAAGCAGAACATTGAAAATTACACCCCCAAAATGAAGAAGAATATTTTAAAAGATTAAAAAGCATTTTAAAGACTGACAATGTGTAGATTGCACTATGCTGGTAACATACAGTTTGACATTTGGGTTGCTCATATTTTTGGATGTGTCTTAAATTAAATGTACTGCTCTTTGGAGAGGTAGCCAATTTCTACACATGTGATGGGATTCAATTGACAGAGCAAAATGCTCCACTGAGTTTGCTTCTTTGATTTTCTAGGGTTTCAAGATTGAACATACTTAGCGCATCTCTATAGCTAGAGTAGTTGTTTCCATAAATTAAACGACACACCCTTTTTTGAACACCTTCCAATTTGTTCACTTGCTCTTTTGTAAGATTCGAATGAACAAAGGAACACAGTAATCTAAAACAGGTCTAACACACCCTTATGTATGGCCAACAGATCATTCACAGGTAAATTGTAATAACAGAAACAATGCAACATGTACAACTTTCCATCACATTTTTTTTATCTCATTGACATACTATCCAACTTTAAATGTCTTGAATGGTCACACCTTTTTGTAGTAAAGAATTCACATTCTGTAGTTGAGTGTCATTAATACAGAGAATTTCAGGTTGTTCTGTTTGTGTCAATAGACTGTGCAAGTCTCGCACAAATCGGCACGAGAAAACACGTCAAAGAATTGTTTTCTTCTTCTGAAAACAAATATTTGTTTAAAATTATGTCTAATTACAAATTCTGAACAACAAAAATACTCATTACAATTTTTATAAAAGTGGTTTTAGCTTTTATAATAAAAACACAAATAGTGTGCTAACTATTATTGAAACAAAATAAAAATTCTGGGACAAGAATGCTTAATTGATCTTAACTTTTTAGAAACCCCGGATTCCCGATAGTCACACGGGCGTAAAATGTACGCGTGACGCAGATTAAAGAGGACGCTGATGCCTCAACAACCATAGACTGTAATGAAAAGGCCTTGAGTTGCAATTACAGCATCTGACAGTTATCATCGCGCATCCAAAACAAGCGTTTACATAAGTTTTGTGATTGAAGGTGTGCACAAAATTTAAATTTAAATTTAAATTTGTTTTGCAATAACTGGAAGCTGAGGTCAATGATAAAATTTCTTGAGTTTTATTTGTTATATTGTTGAATTGATTTTACTTGAATACTTTTTATCAATAAGTATTACATTCCCAACAACATATATACATGTAATTTTCATGGTCATAAACTACGCTAACTAAAATAACTGACTAAACAAAATCTTACCCACGTAAAACTCGATATGGTTGGGACCACAATGGTCCCGGAAGTTTGAATGCGTACAGGTCTATAGACACAGACATGGTGCAATATTTATATGTGTTTAATTTCATGTTGTTAATGGAAGCCCAGTTCTGTAAATAGACTAAGGTTTGCTGAATAAGAGGTATTTAAACAGAATTGCGACTTTCAACAAAAAAGTTAAGTCACCAACATACTTATAATATGGGGTCTGATCATCTTTACAAGCGTCATTGATCATAATAAGAAACAATACTGGGCCTAATTGTGTTCCTTGGGGGACCCCATCCCCAGTGTGAACTTCTTCCCAGAAGAAAACTTTTCCATTATACTTTACCCGCTGCTTACAACATTCAAGTAAACTTATTATCTAATTTTATAAAACATGACCGTACTTCTAATTACATTATTTTTTGAATTAAGATATTATGATCGATTCAATTAAATGCTTTGAAAAATCCCTTAAAACAATGGTAGAAACTGATATTTGGATTGTCTGTATTGTTGTACAACTGATGAAGTATTTTGATTAAATAATGACACATAGATAATTGCCTTGATTACCAAACCAGTTAACATGGTTAATATCCATCTTCCAAAAACATCTTAAAACAACCATTTTGCTATAAAGGTTTCAGCATTTTTGTTTAAACAGCTGGTAAGAGCAATTGGTCTTCGCGTGTCATTGGTTGGTGGATTTGTTTGGGGGATTGGTGTGGCTGATCTGGTTGGCCTTGGTTAAGTAATTTTATTTGTTGGTGCCAGCCAGCAGGGTCATTGGTCTTCAGATGATTAACTTTATTTTTGTAACAATGTCTCTTAAATTAGCTGACGAGTGTGTACCACTCTGGTCTTCAGATGATCCCATAAAGGCTGTTGCACTGATGCCATGCCTGCTGTTTTTGTTTATCAATTGGTTTAATTTCAGCTGAAATCCACAACTTATGGGTCTTGTGAAAACGAATATTACAAATGGGTAAGTGTACATCAAGGTGCTCTTGGATCATTTTGCACAGTAGATCACACTTTTGGGATGGATCACTTGGTAGGGAATTTTCTTCCCATGTATGGCTGGTAAGCCATGAGCTAAACAACCTGAGGCCACTTTCTGTCATTGGGCCAACAGTCTTTTGTAATTAATTTCTTTTGCCATTGATTCTGCCTACTGGCAACTGGGCATACAATTCTAGTTTGAGAATAAATTTAAGCACAATTTGTAAACTTTTCTTGTCTAAAATATTGAGACCTTTACATGTAGTTGGTTGCAAAACAACTTAGGTAAAAAGCTTGTCACATAGGATTCCTTTGATATCTAAGTCATGGAATATGAATAATTATTACTTAAATATTCATGAATCAAGTAAACAAGTTGTCCACAACCAATCGTTTGACCACCCAGGGTGCAATCAAAAACATGTTGTTCACAGGTTCTTTTAAACATGTTTAAGGTCAATGGTAAATTGTGTGAATTGAGAAAAGCGCAAATCACTTAATAAATCCATAAAAGTACCTACATGGATTTGTCGTAAGATTACATGGTTTTTGGGAGAGATCAACTTGAATAGACATACAATCGTACAGTACTCTAAGTGAACAAATTGGGCACAATATTCCCACTGATCACATCAACTCTCAATGTCGTGATGATGATTGTGCCCATTCAATTGTATGCTTCTCCCACACCAGCCGATAGGTGGCACTTTCAATGGAACATTTCAACTCAAATGTGAAACAAAATACATCCATTTATGGTGAAAACTTGTGTAATAAAAAAATTAAAAAATCCTTTAGACCCTAAAAAATTTCGAATTTTAGATGCTTTTTCTTTGACTCTATTTTGGTGAAAACTTTTAGACTCCTATCATTACATTCAAGTGCGGTATTTCCCTTTAAACTCTGTTAAGTTGTTCTTTTGGATTTGTGACTTTGTAACACTTATAACTCACGTAACATTTCATACAAAGACATGACTCCAGTGACCTTTCCTCCTGGTACAAACAGGAAGTGCATATAAATACGAAAATGCCATCCTTTGGGCATCTAAATATCAACATTTTCAACATGTCTCAATTTATCTGTTCTATGTATCAGTGTTTCTTCACAGTCAAACACTTGACATTTGTTTTTACCTTTTCAAATTTTGTTTTACCTGTAAAATAGTGTGCTATAAAATTTGTTTGGTGAACACAATCCCTTCTCAAATGATCTAAATGATGCTAAGTTTCAGCTAGATCGCTAGTTTTTCTACCACGTGACGCATGATGACGTCATCAATCTACGACTCAACACACACATTGTATGTTGTCTGCATGAAAGCCATTATGGAAACCAATTTTGAAACAATAATAAAAAACTATGCCACAGACATCTAGTAAAGGTGTATTTTGAACTGTTTTAACCTACCACTATTTTTTTTTATGACGTCATCAGTCTTATTTTTAAAAACCAGACCCTTGTCAAACTACAACATCGTTAAAAACAACGCCAAAACAGTTGCCACTTTTAAAATGACAAGCACTTCCGGCTTCGACAGGAAGTAGAGGTAACATAATGTCACGCACACAATAAGAAATGAAGACCTACATGTGTATATTACCTTTCAATAATCCCGCAAACAGCAGCTTAGAGTCTCTTATCCTTGATTTGATATGGATTTTCAAAGATTTAAACATTTAATGACGTAGATTTCCGAGGGGGCATCTGTCACAGAGCGCGATAAAAGCAAGACCATTAATTTGATATAGCGCCACAATGCCTGTGAAATGTACTGCCAATGTTTTCTGTGGGACTATACACAGGCTTTGTGAACTTTGAACCTTATGACCAATGGAGCAGAACAGCCAGTCACAGTGCTTTTCTCTATACACAGATTAAATAAGGATTAATATATACGATGGCTTCAGGTCATATTGGTATCATCTCTGTGCAAAAGTTGGAGCAGGCTCAACAACCTTACAATCTGATGCAAAAAGTTTGACTAAATTCAGAGTGGTTCTTGATATAAAGTTTTGAAATGTTTAACTTCCAGTTTGAACATGTTGAATCAGAAGTCAAGGCCACATGAGGTCACATGTGTAATTTTGTATTTATAACTTTTAAAAATATTAAACTTTAACTTAATTTAACTCAACACCTAATGATGTCATCATAACGTCACTACAGCAGAGTCTTTTACTAAACAATATGGGAAGTTTAAAGGTTGTGTGAGCTTGGGAAGTGTATTTTTGTTACTGGACAACGACGGCGGAAAAAAAGAAAGAAAAAAAAAGTATTTAAAAAACCTCACAAAAAACAAACAAAACGGAACAAAAACAAGAGGTGTTCCGGGCAGAATGCCCGAACACCTAAACATACAAAAATATATATAAAAAAATTGACATGTGTTTGTTACGTAACAAACACTTGGGGTTTCGGTTGTTGAAAAAAAAGAAAAGATATGTCATTATTGGCCAACTCAGTAATTATGTTAAGTTTGGTCATAATACTTAAAGGAACTCTTTGACCTTGCTGTTATGACATGTGGTTCAGGAGACATGGATCTAAAATTAAGAGTTTCCTGTTTGTACCGGAAGTAAAGATCAAAGAGGGTCACGTTTTTGAATAAAATGTGCCCTAACCTACAAGATGGGCCGAAGATAAAAACTCTACGACATATAGTTCATACAGTATCTTTTTTTAGATAATACAGTACCAGGCATAGGTGAAATTTATTAATAAACTACCACAAAGACCTTGACATGAATTGTGGTGGGAGAATTGACTCTACGTGGAGCAAAACTGCTACAAATATCCCCTGACCGCTTCCGTATTTAATTCTTTTTATTTGTTCTACATGTAATATCCCTATAACACTTCCATGATTAATTACTACCTATCTTCATATCCCTTAAATTTAAACGCATTCATATTTAAAAGCGAGAGGGCACTATAAAAGTTCACCGGTGTCTGTAGGGAACGCCAGTATATCCTGCCAGCATGCATCCTGCCATCGTTAGATAAACCATAGAATGCATTGTGTTGCAAAATTTGTAGCTGCGTCAACACAATCCGGCATTACTTTTATTTTTATCTTTAATTTGACACTGGCAGCGGCGTGTGAATGCATGTAGTGACTTCATTTTTCCTCACGCCATAATAATGTACAATTACATGTACAAACCCACACACGGTACATGCTTCCCTTAGCTAAACGAGAAAGTCATTCAGATACCAGACTGATCAGGTGTTCTCTCAAAGCTGAAATTGTGTATGCAAATCGTCACTGTTTTCACGAAGAGGCAATTCTTCAAAAAAATCACACATTTTGGCAAATCAGTGTTTTTACATATTTTGGATGTTATTAGTGACATCAACATTTTCCCCAAGGTTCAAGTGCTAAATCGTTATATTTTTCTAACTACGCTAATTAGCACAAGGACCATTTTACCAAACTCCCACTTTTGCGTTTTCACGAACAGCCACAATTAGATTTTCGCTTTTTTTACATTGAACTACAATAGCGCTGGCACGGTGCCAAAACAACTACTCTGCATTTTGAGTTTTCACGAAGAGGCAATTTGTGTGACCTAGATAAATTTAGTTTTCACGAACAGACACTCGTCGTTTACGCATTGGTTTGTACACGATGCGCTGCACACAGACCTCGTTCGCGCAATTTTCACGAAGAGAAACTCGTGTTAAACAGTTAATTACTCATTAATTAAACTCACTGTAATGAACATAACAACACATTTGCACGGTTTAGGATCTTCGTTTTTATGCTTGGAAAAATGTCAACGTTTAGATGGCAAACAGTGTCCGAAACAATGATTTCAAAAATAGTTTAACTTCAAACGCGATTTTCTCCAAACATGAAAGTTTGGCTGCTGGGGCAAAATTGCCTCTTCGTGAAAACAGTGACGAAATGAATTATGTCACACATATGTCAAAGGCATGGCAGGCATTTGCCTGGAATCTTGTGGGCAGTTTTACAAGTTTCCCAAGATGTTCATGCTACGTCCTCTAGCAGAAGAATACATGCGAGGTGTATGTAGTGTTGAGTGACTAACAACAGAAGAACATCCTGCATCAAGACTATCGGATCAGGTAACTGCGTTTGTGCATGAATAAAGTAATAATTATAACTGGTTTTATATAGCGCTTAATCTATGGGCATCTTAAAGCCTTTATTATTATTTAATTCCAGACAGATTTAAGATTAAAAAAAAAAAGTTGTTGAATTATGAGACCCATTTATGTAGCACCTCATGAAGGTTTACAAGGTGCTGCGGCACATTCAGCAGCCATTGCCAGACACACCGGCCCGTACCTTCTCTTTACAAGGTGCTGCGGCACATTCAGCAGCCACTGCCAGACACACCGGCCCGTACCTTCTCTTAGAGATAAGTGAAACTGGGTTCTTTTACGTGCACTACACAACACACAACACACAAGACCAATGGCTTTACGTCCCACCCAAAGAACAACAATAGTGCAATATCTGCTGGAAGTTAAATATTTTTTCATCCCTTGTCAAGAAACCTTCCAGCCAGTGACAAAACAGTACATACACTAAGCTGGGACAACATGATGGCTTTCCAGTAGAAAACAATCTCAATATCTGCTGTTTAATCATTGTATAGTCAAATGATTACCTTGAATCTCTGTCCTTTTCCTGCAAACATATCCGGAATAAGAATGGTACACATGGAGATACTTTGTGGGTTGAAAAAAAACAAACCCTGTGATTTTTAACAAATTGTTTGTTAGCTAGAATTGATTTGAAGGTACACTATGCAAAAAAAATAAAATAAAAAAAATAAATATATTAGAGTGACTTACTTTACAAGTAGCAAAGTAGATTTCCTGGTTGAACTGATAGGCAACCAAATTTTGTTCCTCAAATGTTGTCGCAGTTCGCACAAACATCATCCAACTGCAGGCATTTTCATTGCTGAGGTCTAGTGTGGAGACTTCAGTTTTATTCTTGAACACCTTTAAAATTTAAAAGTAGTGACAGAAATTGTTATTGATGTTTTAACATCCTGTAAAGACAACTGAATAGGATTATACATGTACATAAATGTTATGTGAGGAAAATGGTCCTGTTCTTGTGGCATTTCTTAGGCATCTTGATTCAGGACTATTACGTGTGCTTACGTGTTTTTGTACTGTTTAATTCTCTTCTTTTTCCTCTTCTTCTTCTTCTTTTCACTGTTGATTATCAGGTAACAAAGACACCCTTGCAAAGCTCATAAAAACTTCTGACATTACAGAACATAGTACATAAAACCAATTTCTGATATCATGATGACGTCATCAGGTGTTGAATTACAGTAAAACAAAGTTTATAGTTTCAAAAAAATCATAAATCCTTAACTACACAATTGTTTGTTTACAATCAAGACTCAAATATGAAAAGGCCAAAACAATGAACACACATTACATTGACATTACCCTGATTTGATTTGTGGTCACCTTGAAAAAATGACAGGAGATTGGTCAGATTTTGAACATACATAATCCATGGGAATAAGAAGACAAGTAAGAAGTTTCATCCCAGTCATTTGAGATTGAACCAATTCCCTTCAATCTCACACCAACCTGTTTCCAACTGATGTGCCCGGGCTCAATTGTTAGTGCATGAAGTTTGCTCCACCAAATGGTGGGGGTAGGACATCTACTTTGAGAAATGGCATATCACGCTGCTGTGTACAACTCTAGTTGATCTCCTTCAGGTTCATCAGCGCCTTAAGAAAGGCCTGCCCCCATGAAGGATTCTTTGAGAGTGTCCAGCAGGTCAGGTAAAGCTTTGGTAGATAGAATGTTAGAGTTGGAATAGGCAAATCCGTAAAGTCCACCAGATTGACCATGCTTGCCATTAGGCCCAGTAGCCTCAGCCAGGCTTGGGCTTTGGGCCAATGGAGTTCTGAGAAAGGGACACACAAATTCCTATAGGTTTTTTGTTCGGTTGTCCTGTAGATTGAGCACCATCCCCATATAGGTTGGTACCTGTGTAGGCATACATGTAGGGCAGGACATGGGCACTCCAGAAATTCTCAGGGTCTTAGATTTGTAAATATGAGACAAGTTACGATATCTGTTAGATCTTGATAATGTGGATATGTACTGGTTGAGGTACAAGTGAGTCTATGACAACACCAAGACCATGACATTTCTGGGATGGTTCAATTTGTGACCTGCCGACTGAGATTGGACATGTGCATATTCTACTCAGTTTTCCATTAGATCCAAGGAGTATGACAATTCGATATTTGTTCATTTAATTTGAGATTGTTCTGTGCCATCCATGGCTGAATATCAGTGATGCAGTTCTCTAAGTGTAATATGGCGGTAACTAGGTTGTTATCGGTTGGGGGGAAGAAGAGATATAGTTGAATGTCATCAACGTATGAGTGATAGCCCACATTGTGATTCTGAATGAGCTGACCAAGTGGTTGAACATATATTGAGAATAGTTTAAAGCAAAAAATAAAAAATAAATAAAGAAAGAAAATTTACTGACAACATTTAAATCAGGATTACTTTATTACAATGAAGGCTGCGATAGCTCGTCAAGAATTAAGAGTAATCCGTGATTAAAATTTCCAGTGGGACGTCTTTCTTTAATTGTCCAACATGTTGTGTGACGTTCGAAAACTTAGAAATCGGCCTGTGAGTTGACCTTTGACACAAGACTTCCCCTCTCTGTCGTCCTCTTACAGTTAGGCCACCTTGATGTTTTCTCGTACGTTCAACTCGCCATTTTTTTGCATGGACGTATAATACACGTGGGAAAGAAATCTGCCAAGTAAATGCATTCGTTACTTACTGACTGACATTCGAGACTCCAGCAGACAGCTCCAGAATAAAATCCAAAAGGTATCTGAGGCGATAAACAATGGAAAAAACTTCCCTTTGAACGCTAGCTTTAATGGCATTCACGCACATTGAGTCCTGCAGGTGGTTTGAAAAACCCCTACATCGCTTAAATGATTGGTACTCCACGGCTGAAGGTTCAACAGAAGCTGGAAGGTCCAAGACTCTGATCATGTTTAGCTGAACTAGCCTTATTTGATTCTCAACACTCGATAGTTAATGGGTGTTTAATGTGTCCTCGAAATCTGTGGAGCTAATCGTCAAGTCAGAATTGCCAAGCAATATTTAATTATGTGTGAGCCTTGGGACCCCACATGCGAGGACCTTGCAATGCATTTAAGCAGACTCATTCGCGCGGTCGCTCCTGTTGTCATTCATGAGAGCCTCCATGAGAGCACGTGCAAAATGGCTTTATTATACATGAGCTGTCTGTTGTGTGGGCAACGGATTAGCTATGATTGAGATATGAGCTGGAAAATTGGTTGGATGGGTGAATGTTGATAAGGACATGACTAACCGTCTTGGGATGGTTAGGCTGGCTTGCTTGGATCGAACCCAGATCTTCCATCAGAGAGGTTAGGCCAGTCACTTGCCTGTTCATCGGTGGTGCCATGTGCTTTCCATCAGACTTAACTAAGGAGGGCAGGCATGAAATGGTGTGTCTTCTCTACCACTGGTTGGAAAACCGCTAACAGTTCAGGAAGTTGAGTTGAGTAGGACCCAATGCCACTGGTTCTGGTTTGCTCTCGAGAGCAGCTGGTTGGGTGGATGAGACCGGGCACCCCATAGGGGATCCATGGCTTGCCGAAGCATTTTCCCCGTGTGGGGCCTTGAAGCTTGGTTAAGTTCTGGGTATGCCCTTGATGGCCAGCGGCCTATGCAATGGGTTCTCCAAAGTCTTTGCTTCAGCTGGGCTGTGACACATGTGGTCCCAATAAAAGACACCGCTGGGGACAAGCTCATGTCACAATGACGTTTTCATGAAGAGGTAGTTGCTCCAAGGAGCTTCTCTCGATAATTACCAATCCTTCACTTTGACAATAGGTCAGATCAAATCAGGTGCGGGAGACGTACTCCAAAGCAATACATGCCCAAATAGACTAAAAAGACATTCCATTTTATAACTTAAAAAAAAACAACCCACCTTTTTCAATCTAGTAAATCCATAGCTTTTTTATCAACATGCCCATTGTTTTTTTCTTCTGTAAAACAAACCAACCAATCATCAATGACCTTGGTTTGAATGAGCAGACATGTTCACTCACACACATGACACAGTTTGTCAGAAGGACAAAGCAGATTTTTTCTCCAATTTTGCACAAAAATACTACCTTGAAGATGAGTTTATTATCAGGTGGTATGGTCTCCAATTTGGGAACTCTTGGGGCGATTAATGGACCAAACTGTGTTCTTTGTTGAATAAGCTTACGAGCAAATACTCCCAATACTGTAAAGAGAAAAGCACAGAACTTGAGGTGAGAGTAAATTATCACAACTATTATGATTTACAGCAGTATTAAATGTACATGTTGAAGAAAATCCGATCTGATAATATAACAATAAATGGGTAAATATGCAAGGGTTTTAAAACAAACCAAACTTTACACAAAAACAAACTCTTTTCATTTTATATTGAGATAAAAGCATGCATACAACAGAATATGAAGATCATAACAGTCAGTCAGGCTAATAAATACTGTGTATTGTGTTTTATGATTATCGTTTCACAATGAACTTATAAATAGAGAAAACCATAACCCGGACTACACATTTAGATTGAAGCAAGAAAAATGAGATTTCTTTGTAAAAAAAACCAACCCAATTTTAACTTCTTCAAGATGGTCCGTTTTGAATAGATGACAATTTGTTGATACAGCCTTAAATTTTGTATTTTCAACCTACTAATTTTGAACTGAAATAAACGGAAGAGATAGCATGTATTTGTGACCTCTGTAATATTTTCAATGAGTATGATAATCCTGCATTGATTTACCATTCTGCAAACTAATTCCAACATTGTTTATGTATATCAGTTTGCGGTAACACCATGTGCATAACTACTTTGCTGTGTACAGTTGTTCTTTGGGAACTAGGTCTTGCTTTTATTCTACTGCCGCGGAGTAGGTATCGAAATTCAAGAGACTACTTAGTTCTAAAGAGAACTGTCCTGCTTATTAACTACTACCTGGGCGGAAGGTAGGAAATTGGCTGGGACTACTACTTTTGCTTAGTGGATCGAGGGGACTTCTCGTTATTAACTTCACTGCCGCGGAGTGAGTTCTTAATTGGTTTCAACGTTTTGACTAGGCTGCTCTAGTCATCATCAGGAGACTGAAGAATGTGAGACACGATGGTCTATTTACAATGTATATAAGGATTCAGAGGTTTCAGTGTAGAGTCAGTCACTGTTCTGATTGTTTTTTTTCAAAGGAGAACTGTGATTGGTGGGCTGAGAGTCATTGTGTGGATTGCTCATTGTGTGTGAGTGCCCTGTGTAGTGGTGCGTGTCAGTAGACTGTTGGATATCATTGGATTAGGGTGGTAGGATTGTGTGCCAAATGCTGCTTGAAATAGCCTATGTCTTACGGCACTGTATTGTGCTTAGTGTATTTCAATAGCTTCCCTGATGCGCCGTGTACATGTACATGTATACCAATGTCTCTCAGGAGCTATGATTCGAGCCTGATCCCAATCTATGACATGGTCTAGATCGGTAGAGTGTTTGACAATGGCAGATTTGTCATATTCCCCTCTGTGGCCATGAGCCTTATGTTCTTTCAGCCTTGTATTAAGGTCTCTACCAGTCTCACCAGTCTCGCCAATCTACACTTTAACACATGAGCAAGGAATTCGGTAAACTCCTGCTTCACTGCTAGAGTCGTATTTATCTTTGTGGGTGTGTAGATTCGATTCCAACCGATTGCGAGTACGGTAATAGACCTTAATATCCACTTTACGGAGGATACGCTGGATTTTGTGTGAAGTATGACCAATGTATGGAAGGACTACAATGGGCATATCTTCGGAGTTTGCAGACTGACAGTTGTGTTTGGGAAACAACTCTCGTTTGTTAGTCCTGTACCCATTCTCTTTTAGCACTGTGCTAAGGTGCTCCAGTTCGTTTGCTAAGTGTTCATCGTCACAAATCATGTGTGCCCTTCGAAGTAGGGTGCGGTTCACTGAGGCTTTCACAGAAGGAGAGTGAAATGACCAAGCATTAAGATAGCAGTCTGTATGAGTCGGTTTCCTGTACACGGAGTGTGCAAGAAAACCATCAGCTCTCTTGGAAATGAGTACATCAAGGGAAGGTAATGAATCGGATGTCTCTGTTTCCATAGTGAACTGAAGTTTTGAATGTTACTGGTTAAGGTGACAAAGGAAGTCATCAAGATTTTCCGATCCATGTGGCCAAATGATGAACGTGTCATCCACATATCGAAGTCAAAGTTGGGTTTGAGTCGAGCTGTACACAGAGCTTTCTGTTCAAAATCTTCCATGAAGATGTTTGCTAAGACCGGGGAATGGAGACCCCATGGGAGTACCCAAAACCAGTCTGTAATACCCATCTCTCCATTGGATGTATGTGATTTCACACATGTCAAAAATAGATTATGGATCTGGTCTGGCAGAACAGAATGAGGTGTTCTTTCCAACAGCATACAGTTTGTTGGGAAACAATTGTTAATTGTTAATTGTTAATTGCAATGCAGCAATTAATGCTACAAGGGCTTAGGCAGGAACAGTGTTTATAAATGTACTGTGACCATGTGCAACCAGTCAGGTGGATATGGGTTAAATGGTGTTTTAAAGTTTTTGGTGATGTTATTGCAGTAGTTGAGAACAAATAAACAAGCTCTGGTGTTTCTGACTAGAGTGTGGGTTTGACTCCTGGTCTTGACACGTGTCCAGGTTACGCAACGCACTTAATTATTATTTCTTCGCCCTTCGGATGGGGCATAAAGACATATATGTATGGTGGCCCTGACTATTTACGTAAATATTCATGGCTTTTGCCCCAATTCGCAAATATTCACATAAATATTCATGTACATATTTGCGATTGAGGCCCAAATTGTAAATATTTATGTAAACATTCATGATTTGTACCCCCCACATCGTGAATATTCACGTAAATATTCAAGTAATTATTCACGATATGTGCTCAAGTCGCAAACCCAGTCAATCCGTGAATTTGGTTTCTTTCCAGCTAGCCGCGCATTGGGCCAAAATTTCCATACGCGGATTTCAGGCCAGCTGCCTATTCAGGAAAATAAGAATCCATGCAGTTCACGGAGGTGACCTATCTGTCTCTCCTTCTTTCTAATTTGAACGATTTTTTAATAATCTTTTATTATCGGTATAATTTGTTCTCTAAGCATACTTGAAGGTAGTATGTACATGTAGAATAAGATTATTTTGCTAACCAATTAGTGAGTAATTAAATGCCACAATTAAGACCTTATCATCCAGACCATAATACCCAACTGTTGAAAAAATTGTGAATGAGGTGGCGAATTTGGATCTTTAAGTAATAAATAATTAACAACTAAAATACACCCAATGTTCTATCATACATGTACGTTATCGAATGCTTTGGTCAATGTCATGCCTAAACCGCTATTGGTGATCCAAATTAGCCAACACCCAAATTAAGTGTAACCAGCGGTATGGTCTGTCAGATTATAGAATAAAATTAAATCTTTTATGCAAGATGAAGGGTACATACATTAGCGTGAATGCTATGGTCAGTTTTTGTCACTATTATACCTTAACCGCTTGTATATTTAACAGAAAATGGCTTGTGTTCTTGCGGCTAATTACATGTAGGTATTAATTAGTGTTTAGAATTAGCCACCTTCAAAATCAAGTGTGCCAAGTGATATGATTGATCAGACTATGGAATAAAAATTTATTCTTTTTTGCAACATGAGGGTACATTTACTTTCTGCTGATGACATCACCATAACATCACCATGACGTCACTGCAGTGGTTTCATCTACATGTACTCATGAATATCTAACTATGTGTGAAGTTTCAAGTTTATGCGAGCTTAGAAATGTGTTTTTATTAGCGGACAATCGACACGGAGAAGAAGAAGTAACTAGACATCCATTTTGTAAACCGTTCAGAAAGGTTTTGGTTAAACGCATAATCAATTAAATGTAGAGTCACAGGCTTAGAATCTGCCCTCAGGTCGATCTTGCGATGACACAAAAACAGTCTGCAACTGACTTTTCAAGATGATGCTGCGCCTGATTGCCAGTTGGTTACAACCTTAGTATAACTACGATGATTTCAAAATGATCAGCATCAGTCCATGCAAATCAACAGTCGCAAGAGTAGAAAAATTCAAATTTCTGTGAGATGTTCCAAACAGGTACATGTAGGAACCAATGAAAAGATTTTACATTGAGTACCATACATGTCTTGATTGTGTTAGATGCGTTTGGCTATTAACAATGAAGTTTATATGACTGTACATGTAGTTTACACAACGGTTTATATGTCTTTAACTTTTTATGAGTTTATGCATTATAAGAAAGTTATTGTTGATTCACATTTGAAAATGATGAGCATAGTCAATCTCATCAGTACCATCCTAACAGTCATCACCATAAATGTTTACAACATAATGACTAGAATGGTTCCCTCGCTGTCTTTGAAACTGGAAATGATGCCGTCAACAAAACCAGTGAATGACTTTTGACAAGAAAGGTGGTTCCTTTTCCATTATTTAAAACAGGCATTCATGTTAAAAACAACTTATTATTTAAGTATGAAAAACATCAATCATCACTTTACTATTCATCTCCATCCTCTTTTTCAGAGTCTTTTTTTAGCACCATTGTTTTACAATCATAATCATCATCTTCAAAATCTACAGTAGTTGGAGATTTCCAGAGGCATGATGGTCGTTTCTTTTCCATTGTTACAGACCTACATGTAATTGTCATCATGCTCAGAACTAAATGCTTGCTACATTGCATAGGCCTACTATTTTCTTGAGTATTGCGAAAGAATGAAATAATGGTGAGAACTTGCATAATGTTTGTGAACAATTGAACACATGAAAACCTCTTGTGGAATTGTTTGGTTAATTTTGCACGCGAGTGCATTCTGCCTTATAGTATTTGTTGCAGGAGGTCAGGTTTTTATGTTTTTTTGTGTTGTCGGAGAGTTGTTTGGTGGCATTCTCGAACATGATACTTTTTAAAACAAATTTAGCCTTTACAATATGTCCACTCTTTCAACATGTTTATAAAAATACATTGAATAAAAAATACATAATTGCAGTCTTTAATAGGATCATGCACAGTCTGTCACTTTTTCTCAAACAGCAATAAAAATCCACAAAAAATTGACTTTTTAAATTGAGACTAACCTAGTAACTTCTTATTAAAGCTTGCCAAATTAATTATTTTTGCTGGAAGTAAAGTACAAGAGTCAGCAAATGTATCAAACGGAATACTCTTTGTGTTGTGTCGTTGTAGTCCAAAATCCTTCTTGCCAAAGTGAAGGATTTAGAATGTGTATTTTGATAACATGGCAATTTCCCTCGATTGTTTTCGTATTAAAATGTATTGCATTGTCTTATAACCAGTTAAACTATTGTATGCAGTAATTGTATCCTGTATTTATAACATCAGCCATGATTTTTCAAAACTGCATTTTCCCCCTTGCCGCAATGCCCTTTAAAAATTAAATTCTTAATGCATTGGTTTCTAGGCCCTTTTCCACTCGGCATGCATAAAGACAAATAGCAACAGCAGATTTTGCACATACATGTAGTACATGTAAGTGTACATAGACCATGTAGACGATCGTAATGTACAATGAATTTACTACATGTACAATATGCAGTGTGGAAAAATGACAACGGCATGGGTAAAATGCTGTATGTTTAGGGCCAACGGAGACTGAACCTTCAGCAGCCCAAGAAATCCCAATATATTGCCCTGCCGTGTCCAAATCAAGCGACTTTGGAGTCAATGCTGTGTCTAAGAATAGGACTTTTCTGTGATCCGGCCTTAGCTACTGACGAAGCTGTCAATTCAGTAACAGCCCAATGGGAAATCCCAAATCTTTCCCACCTCATACATGTTGTCATGGGAATACAAGCATGCAAATTACATTGCCACTGGTACCTGGTATCAACCTGCTGAGTGAGATGGGGCTTTATGAAACACTGCGAATGATTCTGTATTGCAGTGATTGTGTGTGCAACAAAAATTCTAATGAAGGAAATCTCTGTATTTGTCCAGATGATGGTGCTAGCCTTAAATTGTCACATGTTTACAAATTTATTTGATCTTATTCACATTTTTATTATTGTTTTCTGTTTATTATGATATCGTGTATTTATTTTTTATTATTTCATACGACTAAGGCCTGCCAACCATAAAATATATTATCAAAAATTTGATAAAAATTGTTTTATCATTATATATTTCAATATTTGATCAAATCTGATATCATAACAAGGTAAGAATTCTGTATATTTACCTTGTTGGTTTGCAGTTCGTAGTTCCAGCTCTTTTAACATAAGGTAGTGGGGTAAAGTCAGTCTTGCTCTTGTAGGTATCACTTTATCCCTAACCTTTAACAAAGGTCCATGTACTGGGCAATCCCCCATATGGCTTTGTCCACAGTCCTCACACCCTGTTTTATGAAAGAAAGTATTTTCAGTTAGAGTGAAAGTCGTTGCTTTTGAGCATTGTACTCTTTAAATTGCATATTTTACAATTTATTTGGTGCCTTATTTTGTAAGAGATAGACTGATCATCCAAAAAATGAATAGTGAAATAAAGAAATTATATGTAAGAGGTGAACATCAAAGACGTGGATGTAACAAAAATATTAACGCAGTACGCGAACCCTATGGGGAGGACACAGTGGTAAGAGCTCCTTATTGTCAAACATATCGCACCACAATCTCAACAATAAAAGCACAAATTATTGATTACATATGTATTATTTGAAACACCACACTGTACATCAAGTTATTTCAAGGTCTGTGTTGAAACTAGAGAGCCAATTCATGACCATTTAGGGCCCAGTTACTGTTGTATTGAGAGCCTTGATACCCTTAAGTTGAAATGAGTAAACTCAACTGACAAATTTACCTTGTAATTTATTTTTGAATGTATCATATAATAAATGTGATTCCAATAAATGCAAAAGGATAAATAATACAACTTCCTTTGTGTTTATTGTTATACCTCTGTTGTTGTGTTATTACTACAATATTTTCATTTACCCTTTTCTAGCCTATTTAATTTGATTTGCAGCTGTTTGGACTCGTTGCCAGTAAAGCAAGTTTGTTTGTTTGTTACCATTTAAAAATAAATACATATTTAATTATGTTATTTAATATGGTAAACACTTTACTTTTAACAATACATTTTTGATGACTTGCCCATAAGAGTTGACAAAGCAAATGTTCTAAATGTCAACATTGGTCAATAAATCATCACCTTATTTAAAGTTGTGTATATTGATTTAAAAAAAATAAGTTTCTAGACAAAGTTTATTTATTAATATTATTTGCAATTTTTGTTTATTTATTTCTTCCTCTTTTGCTATTGTACATGTATGTCATCGAAGGGATTCACGTAGGTTGAGACAGTTCTGCTCAGCATAAAACCATATCAGACAGATCATCCTCACTAAACATTGTTCCGAGAGCTGATTTGGCCCTTGTTTGAGACTATGTTCGTGAATTGGTGAGATGACGAGAATGTTGTCTGCAACACTTACTGTAATCTTAGCTGCGTGTCTGGTTGCGCGGTCCAATAAATAGTCTGGCAACAAGAATACTGCTTCGAGTGTTGTCGATTTACAGTATAACAGGTACCACACATGTTTTGTTGGTCTGAGCTTTACTGTACGTGAAAGGTGATTGGTCAGCGTATTTGCTAACAATAAGCAATGACCAATGAGGTGCCCGCTCTAATAAATACGTGCAGATTGTAACAATCTTGATTTCTTCTGAAAGCTAAGCTAAGAAATGCAGGTTTTTTTAAAGAAGCTCCTGACTGTTTCGCAAAGTGTCAAGATTATTATCACTTTTCAAGAACCAGATGAACATTTAAAGCCATGAAATAATGTGTAAGTTGTTTCTGCCGGGGATTTCTGAAAGTTAAAAAACACATTTTTCAGTGACCATTTCATTTCTTTTGATTGAAGTTTTTTCACGTCACATCATGATCAAACAACTGGTTACTTGCTTCTTCAAGGCATAAGAATGGTACAAGTGGTCACCAGCGAAAGTCATGATCGAAACGAGTATGGTATGGGGCCCAAGTTTCATGACTCCTCCCTTGGCTTGAAAGATGTGCTGGGTTTTCAACATTTCGTCAACACCATTACACAGGCCATGTTGTGCAGGTTTTTGTTTGTTTCGTTTAAAACGGTGTTTTTTTTATCAAGAAAATTTTACAAACGATCTTTCTTAAAAAAGTGTACGTTGGTTTTTGTTTTTCAATATTAACACGTTGGCGTATAAGCCGCGGCTTATACGCCCAAGATTACGTTGTACAAGTGACATGTAGTCGGCTGTTGTACACAACTTTAGTGGACAACCTGCAGCTGTGTGCCGCAATGATTGCAGCCGACTCTAAAAAACAAGCTGATGCCCCCATCGCCGTATTGTCCCAGCGAACACGGACTGCCTAACTGCAGATTGAGGGCTGGAAGTATTGACACCACTAGCACTTGACACCACTTGAGAGCTTTTGACACCACCAGGAAGTTGAAGGGTAGGAGTTCCCAGGTCAGCGTGCACAGGCATGCTGACCAAGTGCCTCCCTGGTGATTGATGCCACCACTGTCTTATTGTCGCAGCGAACACAGACAGCCCAACTGAAGATTGACGACAGGAAGTGTTCAAGAGCTTTTGACACCACTAGCATTTCAAGGATGTTGATGTAGAAGGTGCGGTGTTTGGGAACGCCCAGAATGTTAGCCTGTTAGAATGTTAGTCAACTTTCTTGAAAGTGTCCTCGAGTTTGCTCTAGTTGTGTTCTGAGAGGGCAGATTTGGCTGATGACGATCCACTGTCGGCTACCAGCCTAACTTTGGTGAAGTCGGGAAGATTGGCACTGTGACAATTTTCTTCAAAATCCGCCAAACGGAAGAGGTAGTAGCACAATTCATGTTTCCAAAAGGGCTTCCAGGGCAACTCGTTTGTGATGGCCTTGCTTTGCTGATGCGCTACACACACACCTAATCGAGGGAGAACTCTATTAAGGCCGCAGTGTTGCAAGCTTCCACATGGCCAGTGCGCTGTTTGAAAGTTTTATGTTTCAAAGCGGTGGGCTCCTTGGGTAGTAGGACCTGTAGTACGTGTATCATATGGAGGTACGAGGTGGGGCACCATCTCAACAATGGAGAGTCGTTGGAGCTGTGCCACCTCATTGTCCTCCTGAGCATGGCTCTCCATGTCAGGTAATCCCAAGGTCTCACATGCCAACCAGGCCCAATCATGATAGGGATCAGGCGAGGGAGGGCATCCATCACACCAGGTGGGGCCAGTTGAGGCTGGTGTACTGCGACCATGGCCAAGAGCGAGGCTGAAATTGATTGGAAAGCCTGCATAAAATCAGCCTTGGACATGGAGCTGTGTGAACAATGCCACTGTTTCCATTGTGAGTCCTCGTCGGAGGTGTCTGAGCTTGACGAGGAAAGGCATCACTCCCATTGACCGTTCTAAGATTTCTTCAGGGAACAGGCGCGGGAAGGATCAGGCCCGGGAAGGAATAGGCCCAGGAGGAATCTGAAGAAATCTCCAAGGGAGACTGCAAAGAGTTTGCCACAATATTACAAATAAAACTAGAATTCAGTTTTTGGTACATTACAAAAACAAGGTGTTCGTGTTGCTGATCTTTGAATGAAGATTACATGTACTCTGCATGACCTCTTGGTTCATGTCTTTAGATTCAAGATCCAAGAATTTTCACTTCAATATCTGATTTTAAACAAAAGAAAAGGTCAAATTGGGGTCATATATAATATTTGTTTAGTTTATGGAGAACTTTTTGATGATGTATAAATTGTAAAAATCCAATACATGATTCAGGAGTTACAATTTGTTTAACTGTTAAACTTCAACTTCCGGTTTGAACCGGAAGTCAAGGTCAAATGAGGTCACACTCTGTGTTGCATTTGTTAAGTTCTTCAAGACCTTTCCGATGATTTATTGATTGTAAAAATCAAATGTTTGTCTCAGGAGTTATGAATTTTTTCTTCAACTTCCGGTTTGAACCGAAAGTCAAGGTTAAATGGATTTACACTATGTGTAGCGTCTGTTAAGTTTTTTGAGACCTTACCGATGATGTATAGATTTGAAAAATTAAATGATTATTTGACATCTGATGACATCATCATTATGTCATTGTTCTGGCCGTCTTTATATTTAGGTTCCATTGTCTGATGAGTTTGAAGTTCAGTTAAGTTTAATTTCAAAGTGTTGAGTTTGTGAATAGAGGGTGTTTGGTGGAAAATTTTTGGATGATCAATATACAATGTAACAGCAATGCCCCCTACTGTAGCAAGTTTTAAGACACAGTACACAAAGTTTAGATTTTAATAGGTGGGGCATGTGGAGCTTTCCCTGGCTGGCTGGCCCATATTTTTAACCTTTGTCTTTATTGAACATAAACTTCTGATTTTTATTCTGTGTTGTTTGTTTGTTTTTACCTTATATAATTGGCCCTTACCTTAACTTGGCTGGGTTTTATTTCTTTTAATATCTTTTTAATGTTCTTGTAATTTTCTTGTTATATTTAATACACATGTATTTGTTTGTAGCTGCTGGGCACCTCTGAAAAACAGTGTTTGTTGAGAGGTCTCCCCAGGGTAAACAAGAAGTAAGTAAATAAATGTATTCATATGCTGTACATGTATGCTAAACTCACGTCTACAATGTACATGTGTTATTGTACTATTGTGCATTATCAATGTGGATCAACACAATCGTGCGCTTTAACGTCTGGTTTTGACAATATGTAAAGGTTAAAATGTTAACATCTCTGTGCAGTTTGAGCAGAATCAAAAGTCTACAATCTGTTGCAAAAGATATGCTGAAATGATTAGTACTTGAGATATGAATTTTTGAAATTTTCAACTTCCAGTTTGACCCCTTAGTCAAGGTCAAATGGGGTCATGCTCTGTGTAGCATTTGTATAACTTGAAAAATCCAACATGCGGTTCATGTTTTACTTTTTTCAAATATTAAACTTTGATGTCATGTAATTTTATACCTGATGACGTCATCTTGACATCATCAAGTCTATGTCGTCTTTGTTTTTAGGAAAAATTGTCTGATGAGTTTCAATGTTTAATTAAATTTCAATCTTGAGATATGCTGCAGATAAGCCAGGACAAAATTTTTTTCTGGTAGAAGATAAACAAAAGCAAACTTTGACCTTCAGGTATGACCTGAATATAAAGGTCATGCAATTTTGGCGGTAACTTTTCAAATGTTGCCCTGGTTTTGATCTATCACAGGCCCAATTGTTAACATCCTAGATTTCAAGAAAAACAATGAGTAGCATTAGCAAATGTTTTTTAAAACTTAAAAATCTTGTAATTCGACACCCGATGACATCATCATGACATCATGAAAACTGTGCCGTTTTCATATTGAGATTCAATTGTCTGATGAATTTCAATATTCAATTCAGTTTCAACCTTGAGTTATGCAGTAGAGAACAGTTCCGCGGAAGATGGAGAAGAAAACCAGAGCTAGGTTTTTGTTACAACAAAAACAGGGTGTTCGGCATTCCTTTCATTCAAAAAGTTATTCGTTCAATTAAAAAATTAAATAAGCTACAATATTTAGTTTTTTAGCGTATGTGAGTGTGTCTACAGATATAAAGACTTGAAAACTGTGCCTTGAAGGTGACGTGATGTATTACTTGATGGCGCCAGCGTGAAATAATCTACTTATTGAATACATAGAAGGTTTCAGCTTGATTGCCTTTGTTGTTCTGTAAAAAAAAGCCTGCAGTACCCTTCAGGTAATACAACATAACAATTGATGATGTCATGAAGACACCACTGCATATTTTATGAATGTAAAATGTTGACTGTTTCTTGTTTTGTTCTCAAGATATTTAATACGTGGTCGAATTTGAAAAAATCCCAAAAAACATATTTATGATTTCATAATTATGTCAAAGAAAATTGTGTTGTTATCACCGTTATTTAACAACATACCAAGTTTCAACTTCATCAAACATGTAGTTTGGTAGATACACAACTTCAAAAAGTGCACCTTTAATGTAATACCAAATGACCCGTGATGACGTAATCAATCTACAACTTCACACATATACCTAAATCTTCACCCTAGACATCAAGTAAAAGTGTATTTTGAACTGTTTTAGGGCTGCTCTCGAATTTTATGATATCATCGGTACTAAATTTTTATACTGGACCCTTGCCAGACACTTCTTCTTCTTAGAAAGAAGAAGAAGAAGAAGCCAGACACTAAAACCATTAAAAGCAACTCTAAACAATTATCAAATTTAAAATTACAAAGCATTTCCGGTTTCAACCGGAAGTAAAGGTCAAATGGGGTCACAGTCTGTGTAACATCTAAAAAGTACCTCAAGAGATTTCGGATATTCAAAGATTATGTCTATGGCTTTTATGGTTCTCAATATAAGAGTTTTTGAATCATTTAAAATATTAACGTTTTAAAATTATATCAAGTAATAAACCACAAGGGAAACTGACTGGGTAATTTTAAAAATGATAATACATCATCGACGACATCAACATCGCAAAACAAGAGGCGGTTTTATCTTAGCACCAAAGTACACCGCAAGTTTCAAGTCTGTACGACCTTTTTTTTTGTGGCAAAACTTACAACAAAGATTCAGCAAAAGCGCAGCGCAAAACTATTGCAACGTTGCATGCACGGCTTAGAAAAGCATATTGCATTCTACACTGCGACTGCGTGTGGCTTGACAGGAGACTATGCTGACCCTGACAATCAGCAGGTCACGTGTTTGTCTTCTCCATGCTGCCACACACACTACACACAAACAGGGGTGTTGTGGGGCACATTTTACAATCTACATGTTTACCCAGTCTTGAACTATCAGATGCCCATCTATGAACATCATATCTTTCAAATTCAATGAAACACAGCAAATAGCAAAAGGTGATTTTTCAACTTTAAAAACCTTTTAATTCGACACCTGATGACATCTTCATGACGTCATGAAAACTGTGCCGTCTTCATATTAAGTTTTAATTGTCTAACAAGTTTCAAGTTCAACTAGAAATGAGTTTGTAGCGAACAAACACTGGGGTTTCGGCCTTTGGTGGAACAAAAATAGAAAATATCATCACTTTATGGACAAAATCACGTTTCATATAAAAAAATGCTAAGTTTGGACGTAAGCCCTTTGAACTTCTTATTTGGATTGAAAGGAAAGGTCAAAGTTGATCGTTTTAAAAAAAAGATGCACTTGTGTCAAGACTTAAAAGATGGCACAAACATTATGACTTTATGACATTTGATTCAGGAGCTACCTGTTTTAGAGTTACCTGTATGTAACGGAAGTAAAGGTCAAAGTGGGTCACACCTCTAAATAAAATGTTACATGTGTTGTATTAAGCTATAAAACGGCGCAAGAACTATAACTCTATAACATGCGGTTCAGGAGATATGATTTGTTTTAATTTGAACTTCCTCTTTGGACTGGAAGAAAAGGTCAACGTGTGTTGTATACACATTCATAGAGGGCACTGTAACATGTGGGACGTCATAATAATTAGTAATTGAAAGCTGTAAGCTTTGGTCTTGCGGAGATTCCAAAATTAACATAGAAAATAAAGTTAAAAATAATGCAAAAATAGCACAAAGCGTCGCACTATGTTTGAAGGTTTTTTAACACAGAGACCATAACCTTCCTGTTTGAATCAAAAGAAAAAGTTGATGTGCGGTCACGTTACAAACTTTAATGTTACATGTGTTTTAAGTTCCAAAAAAGCTTAAAGATTATAAAATAACAAGTGATTTATTCTTAATGTTGACATAATAGTTAACTGTGATATGCATTAACTTTTGTACGGGTGGGGGAAAAAACATGTTTAATGTGCCGTAAGTTACAAGATGGTGCACAAAATTATAACTCTTTTACGTATGGTTCAGACGATATAAAGTTTTAAATAATAAAATGTAAATAATAAACTACCAAGGCAAGGCTAAATCTATTAATAAGCTATACCGCACAGACCTTGAAATAAATTGTGGTGGGAGAATTAAATGAAATTGCATGAGAATAAACCCGTACTAATATCCCAAAACGCTTCCGTATTTTAAAGTTCGAGGACTCTCCACAACCAAGAGGGCGCTATACAGGTTCACCGTTAACTGTAGAAGCGAAGCATCGAACCAAAATGAACGGTAAAAAGGTCGAACAATGCCACACATGTGGACTGTGGGTCTGGCCGTATGCAGCGTGTTACGATGCTACGCGTGTGGACAATGGGCTCTGTGTGGGTATGGCCGTATGCGATGTACAGCGTGAATTACGTGCAATGTACACACACAAGACGATCGTGCTTTGTTGACGATACGTGTTTTTAAATCGTTAATATCGTTAACAAAGGATTAAAAACCCTCGGTCGAACTGCTGCCTGATCTAAGTTAGAACACAGGCTTTCATTTGATGTATTGTTTGTGTCTTTTAGGACTTTAGTTCCTGAGAACGAACGATCACAAATTTGTATGTGTAAATGTTATGAGAATTTTTTTAGCTGGAGCTGTTTAAAACCGGCTGGCTTCGCGTGTTGGGCACGCAAGCTCATGTACGCCAATTTAATTACGCGGAGCGCATTTAATAGCTATTAGTACCAGCGCGTAGTCTATTTTTACACGCGCGCACACACAACCCAACGCGCACCAAACATAATTTTTAAAACATTTTTTGAAAATGTACAAACTTCGAAAATTCGCTGCGAAGCAGATTGTCACATTGTCTGATAACATGTTTTCGCTTTTTAACAAAAGGGCATTTATGAATGGGAATAAAAGAGTAGCGACTCGTTCTTAAACGGCCGTATAAAACCTTGCAGGGTCGTGGCCGTGCGATAAAGGCCCGAGCCTTCGCCACTCTTTTATTCCCTTAATGTAAAACTTCAACTTTCGGTTTGAACTTGAAATCAAGGTCAAATGGGGCCACACTCTGTTAGGTTTTGGAAGACAAATACCGCGATTTATAAATTATAAAAATCCATTGTTTGGTTCAGGAGTTATGACTTTTTCAAATAATAAAAATCAACTTCCTGTCTGAACCAGAAGTCATGGTCAAATTGGTCCATACTTTATGTAGTGTTTGTTGACTTTTTGAAGACCTTAACAATGGTGTATAAATTTTGGGTCACGCAACAAGTTAAATACATGTACGTGATATGACTATTGAGGGATCCATTTTTCACTATTTGATTAACCATTGAAATATTTTTTTACAAAATGCCCAGAAAAATTCAGTACAAAGGAAACCACTGCTAATCCCAGCAGTAGTGATAACCATGCCTTATTTATCACCGTCTGTGCAAACAAAGCTCCTCCTCAACCCAAATTCTCTGTTCATTCTTGAAGTCGGATGGCCTTTAACTACATGTCTGCAGGTATGTGTAACTCAATACTGACAAGACCAAGCAGCTTGTTATAGATACACCTAAAAACTTGAAAGGTCCTGCATTCAATGTTTCTGAAAGGTTTCTGCACAGAACAGGAAGATGATGATGATGATAGTATCAGTTAAATAAAACAATAGCCAAACTTTTCAAGCCTTGTTGATGCATAGATTGTTAAATTCCATTCTGTATGTAGTTCAGAAAATATAACATTTTATTTATTTCACTACACATCCACCAGTTTTAGATTTGGGAGGCTAACCCCAATTGGGAAAACCCTCGCAATCAGGTAGGCATTGAAAACCCAATCCACATACAAGGCTATGGTCTGAGGTGGGATTAAAACTGGTGTTGACAGGGGTAAAAGGCAGGGAAAGAAACCACCGAGCCAAACTAATTCAACAAATAATGTTTCTTGGGGTTAATTTTTTATTTTATTTTGAAAACCCCCAAACTATTTTAAATTTGTCGCCAGAGTGTGCTGTTAAATAATATGTCGGAAATGTTACAGTTGAGTAAACAATCAATTGTCATTTCATACACAAGAACCATATCTCAATTCTCTGTTATATTTGCTATAATTAAGGCTTTTAAATATTTTAACTTTCAACTTCCAGATTGGTTCAGAAATAATTTTAAATTGGAGTCATATTTGTGCAACTTTAGTTCAGTTTCTGAAGACCTTTCTGATGATGTATAGAGTGTAGAAACCCATTGTGTGGTTCTGGAGTTTATTTCTTTTCAATGTTAGGTTCAATCAAGGTTGAGTTTAGTTTTTGAGTAAGGACTTACAGCATTGATGAAGAAAAAGATTAATGGAGAAAAAAATCAAACAAATTGAACAGTTGCATGAACACCGTATTACCCAGTAACTGAACAGTTTATCACTATGCTACATGTAGTTATATCAAAGGTTGATTTTGTCATGCTCTGCTTGCATGTCTACATCATTTTTTGTTTCCACTTTTACAGCATGTTGAAAATTGTACTGCTAGAATTCTTACATGTACAGATACAAGAAATTTTGACCATACCAAAATTGCAAAAAAAATTGCACTGGTTTTTTTCTTCTGAAGTATTGAATTATTTATAAAGTGTGATCTACTCTCTACAATATGGTCGACATAACTTAGGATCACCCGCTCATTTTCGTACAAGTTGTCAATAGCAGATTACATACATTCGGTGACATGGCTCTCTTTATTTTTGCTCCTTGTCTTTGGAACTAGTTTGATGTAGGCCTTAGAAAGCACGACTCTGTAAGTAGTTCTAAAACTAGACTAAAAGACTCCTCTTTTCAGAGAGGCTTTTTACCAACAGCTTTTAATTGTACAGTAGACCTTATTATTTTTGTATTTCACTGTGTGCCTTGACAGAGACTGGCATGTAGAGTTGTGTTTTCCAGGAGTAAGGATTTGGCCCATTCGATGAACATCTGGAGCACAAGTTCCAGGGTTTCCCAAAATTTGGCCAACTGAACACAGATAAATATTAATGATTGTAGGGCCTACACGCTCTCTTTGGAGCAAGGAAGATGACTGACAGGAATCCCTGGCTTGACAACAAAGGAAGGGGAAACATGACTTCTTAGCATATAACAGTGCAATAATTTATTTAGCATGATGTTCATCATGCCTCACGGACTCACGGATTGATCATGTACTTACATAAGGGCTCTCTGCCCATGGCTATTGAACAACTCTATGGCAGTCAACACTACTCCCTGAAAAAAGTAATAATAAAATACACATTGAGCATAGAGTCACAGGGTATGCAAATATTGACTGCTTCCAGTTCTATGCTTAAAGCTATGACTCGCGAGGTGATCCTCAGTGCATTCTATTTTCCCAAGGCACAGCTGAGGAAAAATAGACCGCTCCAAGGATCACTGAGGGAGTCGAAGGTTTAACCATAGTACATGTAGTATGAGTAAAAGTAGTCAATATTTGTTTTATAACACCCCATACATATAGTGCCCCTAGACTAGGTACCAAGTAGCTGCTGTTGCTATGGGTATAGTACGTTGGTTGCCAAGGGATAATACATTGGTCACTACGGATATCGTACATTGTTTGCTGCATGTACAGCCCATTGCATTTACATGGTTTCTTGTAAAAATAAGTAAATCATGTGACGCACTCTTAACCAATCACAATGCAGAACCTTTGTAAGGGGTGTTATACATGTAATAAGGAAATAAAAGAGTGGGGCGAGGTCTTATACGTTCGTTTAAAACCGGCAGGGCTGTGACCGTGTGATGGCCACGAACCTGCAAAGTTTTGAAAGGCTATTCAAGACCGAGTCACCACTGTTTTTATCCCATTCATAAATGCCCTGTTTGCTAAAAAGCGTAATAGTATTGGAAAATCTAAAAATATTTCTGTAAATTTTCAATTCCTGTCTCGTCCGCAGGCTCCATTTTGCGAAAGGTCGAATTGCGAGCGATGCTCATTGGTACTGCATACATGCGCTTGCTAATAGATTTTACATTGAATACCGGTATGTACTGATTGCGTTCTGTGTAAACTAGCACCACGCATAAGATTGCGGGCCACGTGTATGTCATGTATGTTTAAACATGACCACATGATCTCCTCTCCACCATACTAAATGGGTATTTATGAATATGCAATACTTAATAAGTAATACACCAATAAAAACATGTACAAAACTATCTGGTAGTGATTTGGATTGTTGTCCCTCCTATCACTCAGTAGGATACTAACCATTTAACGTTTTTTGGAAATAAGAAATTTCGCTAAGTTTTAAACTTTTTTGAACTTCCAGCAGGTTTCAGCAAAATAGGACATTTTAAAACTTGTCATGAGAGGGAGCTGTTGAAGATAATGCCATCAGTAGTCTTTTAATTAGAAGGGGTCAAACTTTATGTCCAAATTCTAGATTGAGTGGTTCGCAAACCTCAAAACAATGCCTGGGAATATTCACTTTCACTCCAACTTCCGGTTTCGACCGGAAGTAAATTGCGTGGGGTCACACTTTGTGTAAGATTTGTACTGTACTTCAAGAGCTTTCATATGGTGCAAAGATCTTGTATTAGACCCCTTGCATGACGTCACACTCCAAAAGGAGGCACATCATTGGACGATAGCTGTTCTTTGTGGGAAAAAACGTGCGTGTTACCTCAGCAAACCTGTAGCGTTTCACGTTATGCAAGGAGGTCTAATAATGTATAGAAACGCACCTCCGAACAATGTGCGAACAATTTCCATCATATTGGGAGTCATATCATTTGTGCATGTTTGTGCACGTTTTTGACTCCCAAATGGCGGACAGGATAATCGTGTGTGAGTGCGCTGCGCAATGTGCAAGGGGTCTATAGCAATTATGGTTCTTCAGAAATGAATCTTTTAGATATTAAACATTGATTTAATGTTAAGATGTCATTGATGACAACATCATCCCCCCAAAAAATTACGCTGTCATCTACACACTAAGGTCTAAGTACAACTTTCAAGTCTGAAAAGGCTGCCACCATTTTTTATCATTGTATTTGGTTTAATGTGAGGCAAGTCCGAGCGCTCAGAGATTCCAGCATATCATAGCAGATTATGGGCCGTGCCTTACGCCCGGTTTCTTTGCGATTCACAGTGAACACACACTCATATTTTCTCAAATAAGAAAAATTGGTCTCAGCTTATTATGAGAACCTTTGGTGTCTTTCATTTGTCAAGTCAGGGTTTCATTGTGACAGTGATATTTTCAAAGAAAAATGACTATTGTGGAAACTCCAAAAATTTCAGAAAATTATTACTGCACAGAGACACAGAAAAACATTTGTGAATACAAACCCAAAGTGGTTAACAGGATAATTTGTCAAGATTTTAAAAATGCAAAATGAAAATTAAAATGTATTTTACAAATGTAGCATGCTGTAGCATGGACTCCATTGGGTTAATTCTTAAGGGTTTGTTGGATTGAGTGACATCATTGCAACGTACATGTACATGTATACCATTCCCTCCATCAGAAGTTTTAAAAATGTGTCTCCACAGATTCAGATATTCCCCATACACCCATCAATGATACAGGATGCTGGCATATTATCCTAGCACCCGAAAAACTTTGTAAAATCGATTTCTAAACATATTTCTTTTGCAAATGATCAAAACCCCATCCATAAACAATGTCCTCTTTGTTTACATGAAGCTAACTCCCACACTGATGTCAAACTATATGCTGGTACAAATTGTAAATGCAGGTATCATTGCTTTGTGTTGGTTTTATGTCGAGAACCATAGACTCGCGCCGCCAACGGCAGAAGTGTTCCAGTTTTTCAAAACCTTGAGGTTGAGGCCTTGTTTTTTATCAATATTTACGAAAAAATTCAAAGGTGTAAAACATCTCAAAAATACTAACACATTATAAACAAGTTTAAATTGAGTATGCTTAAATTACTCTTGCTGACTGTCTGAACATGTTTTCAAATGGAAATCACCCAAATTGAAATTGTTTTGTAGTCACTACATGTAGATAAAGCGGTACCAATTGTTAATTTAAGGCTAATAAGATGAATTTCATCTGCAAGGATGGTGAAGCCATTATGGCATGGAGTTCTGGGCCTGCTCAAAAGTGTAAATTTTAAACATAAGAGGCTCTCTGTTGCAATCTATGCTATCTATAATTTGAAAATTTATAGTTTGCTTCATTGCAGCAAATACTGCAATTAAATTCTTGACTTCATTTTAACAAGATGGAAATATACTGTCACAACCACATTGTAGTAAAAGGTACAGGGCTTAGTACATGTAACAATGTTTATGTAGAACTAGTGAATTGTGTCTCATTTTGTATGTGTTTGGATCCAAAAATAAGTTCTGTAATGCCAAGTAGGATTCTAAACTTTCAACGGTTTACAATCAAGAAAGTTATAAGATCAACATCTGAGGAAAACCTAGTTGTAATAAATAAGTTGAATAAGATTTACCATTGTATTGGAATCCATACAGAATTTGAAATCAGCTTCTTGTCTTTGCTCTCCTTCACACAGTCCATTTGCAGCATCTGTGCAAACGAAAAATTTAAATCACATTTTTCTATGATTACCGCACATATTTGACCAATAGGCACAGTATGCATAGCTGGTGGAACAGTACATTTAGCAATACAAACATTGTAAATTATAAAGTTACAATGCATTCAAATAAAAAATCACTTTAACCGCGGCTCAAACTTGTACAGCCCAAGTTTTTTTAAGTTACTGTCACAAAATATTGCAATTTTCTAGTTCTTCATGTTAAACAAGAGTAAGATCATTTTCTCTGCAGCATGCCCAGAGCAAAATCTGAAAGGTAACTGGTAAGGGACAGTCTGTGTAGTATACACACATATAAACTAAGCAACAAATTGGGAGGAAAACTACGTTTACTTGCAGTGGCACCCCAAACTCCAACCAACTTAGACGACAGAGGAGTACAAGACCCTGGACACTGGAGGAATATCCAGGGTTGTGACTACACTGGTCAAGGCTGGTTGGCACTAACCAGTTCTAAAAAACACCAACCAGTACTTATGCAAAGTGACAACATTGTGACCAGTACTTTTTTGCCGACAATGTAAAAAAAACCAATCTGTTGCTCCTTTTCTTTTTTTAATGTTAGCCCCAGACATTCTCCAGCCCAGTCCTCTTGGGAGAATGATTGACACTCCTATTGAGATCCAATTATGTCTTATCTTAATCCTCTGCAATTGTTATACATTGTTTTAGTTTGTAATACACTCTTGCTTTGCTTTCAAAAGCCAAGCCGCCTGGGGGTGTCCTTATGGTTTTATGACCTTGTTTTGTGAACCTTAGGAGTGGGTATAGTGCTCTATTAAACCTTGAAAGTGTGTTGACATTTGCTGGCTTATAGTTTTGATTGGAATGGTAAAAACAGTTAAACAGTTAACTGGAAATCACAAGTTTCGTTTAAATGTTTTGGAAATAAACCTAGGTGCACAACATAAATAGAAATGTTATTGTGTCCTTATTCTTTTATTGCAACATGAACAGCCAGTCAATGTGATTACATAAAAGTTCCTGTGACATCCAAGAATTTTATATTTTATTTTGAACAATTTTCATGTGTACAACAAACCCTTCCTACTGACACGGAAAACATAAAAATAATTCAATTAAATCAAAGTTTAGTTCAGAAGTCAATGTAACAAAAAATGTGGTGATAAAAAAAATAAAAAAAATAAATTCCTTCCTACCTAACCTATTTTTTCTGGACCGTTAAGCCAAGAAAACAATTTTTCAGAGTCTAAAACTCTTAAAATATGTACTTTTTATGGTGTTAAATGTGAATGTATTCCGAAAGGGGAGGTTCTAAACGCCTCGCGCAAGTGCTCGGGTCTTCGCTTTGCTCGGCTGAAGTGTTAAATTAACCGCTTCTAAAGAAGCTCTGGTGACAACACTGTGAACATCAGGTCTTTCTTTTAGAGGTAGATGGACTAATATTGGTTGCACATGTACTACAAGGACTGTAAAAAAATCGATACTACTCAAATACTTGATACTACTTTGATATTGATATCACCGATGCTACTTTTGAAATCATATTGATTTATAGAAAACTTTTATTTTTATAAATGATAAAATTTTCGAGAATGCCAAACACATGTCAACAAAGCACGCTGTTTCTGAAACAATTCATCATGTTGAAATAAATAGCACTTCTGACAACCTACAAACTTTTCCTTCAAAGATCATGTCGTAGGAGAAATTCTACAACCAAGAACAATGACAGTTTTATCAATCATCCATTGCAAAAACCAATTAGTGTCCCATTGCCAAACGACAGATGAATCTAATGATCTTCTGAATCCATTGTAGAAACATAAACTCAGACCACCTCATCTCAGAGGGCATGCACATCAACTCACAAGGTGCAAGTTCAATTGTTAAGAATATATTCTAGCACACAACCAGTCGGAGTCCATCAGAGAGCACATCTCAGTGGAGAACTCCCTTTACTGGCAGCTTGTACTTTGAAGTCCCCAAGAAACTGGCTACAGCTTCCAGCTGTGGATTAGATGTGGGTTTCCATCGATCCAGTACCACTCGACTCTACATTTGAAACAGTCCACAGTAACTCATTTATTCACACCAAAAATGCAGGTAGTTTTTCATTAGCTCACCTCAAGGTATTAAGTGGCACAAATAAGTTTGATCACTTCAAGATACTGGATGCATTCGATTAGCTTCCCTTGGCTGACCCAGATCGCATGGGTCAGACCAAAGTAACCCGCTCATGGAGCAGGGTTAGTTGGGTTTGACCTTGGTGTTCTTAATGGTTGCCATTTTTTGGTTACTGAGACTGAAAATTTCAGGAAGGTTGACACACAGGTTCACCTTTAAAACTTCATGAGTATTAATTATTTGTTTTATCAAAGACATGTAGACCTACTTTAGTGTTAGCCTGAGCTTGTTAATAATTCACTGATACAGTTTTATTATGAGAATAACTTTTTAAAGATCTTTCTGTTAAAACCCCCTGAACAGTTTCATCTGTAACATAATGAAAGTAGGTCTGATTGGCTTGTCCCATGATGGCTTGGGATGAAAGCTACAATGTAGGGGAAGTTCATTTTCAAATAGCTCTTGTCAGATGAGCTCACCATGTCGACCCACGCAAGCTAATTGAATACACCCATTAGTGTCTCAAAATTCCATTGATATTGTCTGTTAGAATGAAACCTGTTGCGACTCTTCTCATTCCCAGCGAAACCTTTCAGATTGTTGCCTTTTTCAGAACCACGGCTTTGACTTTAGCTCTGACTTACACACCGTGTGCCCGTTTGAAGTCCCGTACCAAAAGCACACGTTTTCACAATAACTTTAGGAGCCAAAGCCAAAGTCTTTGTTTTGAAAAGGGCTAAGCATTGTTACAATTGTTATTCTCATTGTCAAGATAGAAACTGTCACTGAGCGGGGTTGCTACAAAATGTTCAGAGTCTTCTGCTTACTCGAGTATAATAAAAATGCATTAATTCACTCAATAAATTATTGGAAGTTTAGACGTGTTACAAACAATAACTGTGGTCCAATTCAACCCTGAAGAAGGCCGACTAGTGCCAGGCCAAGTCGACTTTTGAAATAGGTCCGAACAAATGAAGACATCTTAAACCACTTTATTTTGCTTATTTTTCAGAACTTTGTGGAGCTTGTGGAGCTTATGGAGTAATCATTTTCTTTGAAAATATCATTTCCACAATGAAACCCTGACTTGACAAGGGAAAGAGAACAAAGGTTCAAAAAGCCGCCTCTGGTCATAACCTTGTGCCCCTTGAAATGATCCAGTAGAAGTTCACATTGCAAAAATTGCAAAACCTCGGCTGTAAGCCAAGGCCCAAAAAACTGCCATGGTATTATGGAATCTCAGAACTCTCCAACTTACCTTCCATTGATTTGAATATCAATGATTTACGATGGCAGCAGCCTGTCTGTCTTGTAAGCCACATTTGTATAACAAGGACAAAGGTCTGGAATCTGAGATAACACAATAACTTTGACAACCCCAGAAAAAGGAAAATTTCCAGCATGAATAACAGTACCTTCTGTCCCTCTTTGTACTAGGAAATGAAGCATAGCATGGTTGGTACATGCCTGTTTACGCTACACAATGGAATGTCTGGTTGACCAACCCCCCAAAATGGATGCTCTAAATTTTTGCGGGCATTTATAAATGTCTGCCGTAAGCCAATTTGGAAAAGTTTTACATGTTGGATGCAAAATGTTAACAACCACAACATCTGAAATTGAAGTGCACCTTGAGCTAACTGTAATTATAATTTATCCTAAACAAAGACTGTTAAAAATACTTACAATAACAGAAATAAACCAATATAAAAACAAGGGTAACAACTATCAGTGAACTGCTTACTACCATTAAAATTCTTATGACGACGGATAGAAAGAAAGAACTGCAAATATTCTTCTGCTGGGTGAAACTCATCAGACTGCATTATACATAGATTTAGTGCTTTTACGCAGTCTATCATAAAAATATTGATTCCAATGATGGCAGGCTCGTACCAGTAATCCTTTCTGCTAAACGAACAACAGAATTCAACTTTTCGATTGCGATCACTGGCAGAAACATGACCAAACCAAACAATGACGGATGAAAAAAAAAAAAAACAACAACAACTTTCAACTATAGCCAAGTAAAAATGAACTAAGATACACTTATGAACACCAAATGAGTTTAATTTGCATAAAAAGAATAATTATTGACAGGCCTTCTTCAGAGTTTCCAGACAATTTATGTTCCAAGTCAGGTTATTGGCAATGTGGGTACCAAGTAATCTGTACTGGTAACTATGTACTTGTTCTTTAACAGTTAACACTGTCATCAATAAACAGGCTCTTTAGTCTTTAATGTTTTTATTTTTCCTACAGAAGTCCACAATCAGTCCACAAACAATAAAACCAATGACAGTAGTGTCATCTGCAAACTTAACGAAAAGCGAACTGGGGCTGGCAGCTGTACACTCATGAGAAGGCCTACATAAAGAATAAAAGTGGTGACAAAACACACCCTTGTGGAGTGTCAGTATTTAACACCAGAGAATGCGAGGTGCAATCACCTATTCTTACAACCTGTATAATCATTCTTTAAAAAAGTCTAAAATCTAGTTAGAAATTGAAACAGGGAGCTCCAGGTCATAAATAAGTTTTAAATACAATGTATACACCTGTTAAAAGCAGAACTATAATCAATAAAAAGAATTCTAACATAAGGCATAGCCTGCTCAAGATGGCGCAGAACTTCAGGAAGACTGAGACAAATTGCATCCTCACCATTACGATTAGTTCTGTAAGCAAATTGACAACTGTCCAAATTAGGAGGTAAAATAAATTTCAGAAATTGAAGAATGAAACTTTCAAAGTCTTCATTGGAACTGAAGTATGAAACCCACTGGCCTGTGATCATTTAAGTGTGAAATAGAATTCTTCTTAGGAACTGGTACTATTTTTGATTGTTTAAAACAAATGAGGTACTTTGCTTTTGTATGAGAAACATGTTTAAAATGTCAGTAAAAACTTCAGCCAGCTGGGTACAGCAGAATTTCAGTAACCGTGGGCTAATTCCATCAGGGCCTGCCGTGAAAAAACTTGCGTTGAACATTTAACACGCCATTGATAAATGGTACCTCGTTATCATTCTCTAACGCAGTTGCTGCGGGACTGTTAATTGCATTATCAAAAGTGACTGTTGAGAAGGTAGTGTGTGTCATCCTCAATAGCAAAAATGACACAGCCCTTATACATGTTATACTGAGTAATCAGATTAATACTACCCCAAAGTTCCCTGTGATTATTTGTGTCAATTTATCCTCAAGTTTGTTCTTGAATGATCGTTTAGCATCCCTAATACCCCTTTTCAGAGTTGATTTGGTTTTGCAAAATCTTCAGGGTTGACATTTTTTTTAACCTACATGTAGAGGCCTGATCCATGGCAAGAAGCTTCAATCTAATTTGCTAAATTAAACCATGGTTTATTACTAGGATACTGAGACAGTACTTTGGTCTGAAAACTTGAATCCGTACAAAAATTGATAGGCCTAGTCTTTTTGACAACAGTTTCAGCATACTCGTCAAGCCCCGTGCCATGTCCAAAGGCATCCCATGTGGTAAATTCAAAACTACCGCGTTACTGTTCAACTGAAGCAATAACCATATCCTTACTGTCTTTTTGGTAGGTTTGCTTCGTTTAAATACATCACTGAGTTACCAAGACTAGCATGAGATGTTGACTTATAGTATATATGCCTTTCACTGGGCAGTACCAATGGTCCAGGGTGGCAGAACCTCCGGTGGGGCTCATTACAAATTGCTGGTAATTAGGCACAACAGATTTAATTTTTGCACTATTGAAATCACCTGAAACAATTGTTAGGGTTTCTGGGTCTGCAATCTCCTAGTTCGAAATAACCTCAGAAAGACTTTAAAGCAACATCTGTGTCCGTTTAGGGTGAATGTACACTGAGGTTAGTGTAATTGTAACTGATGAAAATTCCCTTGGTTAATAAAAGGGTCTACATTTGTTTATCAAATATTCAAAATCAGGGTTGCAACCACTAGATACATGTATAATCCTAACTTTAGCGCACCATTTATTATTGATTAGAAAGCACACTCCTCCACCTTTCCCCTTCTTTGTAATGACAGGGTCACGATCTTGTCTATAAAAGGTGAATCCAGGGGGGTTGCAAAATAGAGTCAGGGTGCGAAGGTTTGAGCCATGTTTCTGAGAAACAGAAAACACAACAATTTTTGTAGTCTTTCCTTTGCTGATACGGTAATTAAGATGTCCATTTTATTGTACAGTCTCTGGACATTTGACAAAATAATGTTTGGAACTAGAGCTTTACCCTTGCAATTGCATAACCTCACCAACAGTCCGCTTCTCCTACCTCGCTTCGGTCTATGGCGCTTAAAGTGGCACTTGGCTGGCCAACTTGTACAGATTTGTTTACCTCAATCGGCTGGTATAATTCCTCTATATATCTGACAAATCGACAGTGGTTGTAGCTTCACCGGCGTTGGACCGTAGGAATAACAAATTGTGTCTGCTGTGTTTCAGTGAAACAGCAGGTACATTGCACCCAATAAAACAAATAGGCCTAGGCCTAAAAACAGTAAAATCATCAGAGCTCAAGTGAATGTGTCACCAATGAACGGTGTCATCTTTCAATAGGGCTAAGGTAAGTAAGGTCTGAGATATCCGCAATGTGACCAGGTGATTGACCAGACCGATCACCAAGATCAACCGAACACGCCCAACACATGACATGCCTGGAATTTCATCTTTGTTGAGAGTGGAAGGCCATCAGCATTTTGCAAAGGGCACTTTCATTGGAAAATCTCAAAGTATATGTTAATGTATGGGAAATTTTAGATCTGCACCAAGGCCAAGACCTGGGGTTGATTTCACGAAGCGCTGCGATGCGTCGCAAAGCAAGATACGACGCGTTACCCATCGTATCTTGCGATGCGTTGTGAGAACGATTTCACCAAACTTACGATGCGTTGAATGCGTCGTAAGTCCCTCGACAACGAGGACGAACACGTCGCAAGATACGACGACCCTTCGTGTAATTCCAGAATCCAGGCCTGACATATTATTATTAAAAGAATCTATTTTATAGGTGCTGTGATTGGCTGGTGCAGAGCAGAGTCATAATTAAGCTGGTGCCGTGTCGGTTTGGAGACAACTACATGTATATCATATGCTGGGTGCCGAGTTTGCAAGGTGCCGAGTTTGTTAGGTGATTGGTTGCCCACAAAAACACCTTTTATAATTAAAAATGGGGTGTTCACAACATACAGTACACAAACAAGACTCAAGAGCTAACGACGTTACATCACTAGCACTACATTGTTCGGATCTTTCGTCTTAAATAAGATATCTTACCCGTACCATGCTTACTTAGTCTACTCTTTAGTCTTTCTCTTATCTTAGCCCTGTCTGGTGGTAGGACATGTAGGACGTCAGTCTCCGTTGCACTGCTATTGAGTCATGACGACGACGTCTTACCTAGGGCGAAGTCTTTGACTTCAATTTTATGACAGTGACTGCTTTTTAGTTTTGAAAAGAACCCTACCTGTTTTATGTGTGCAGCTGCAAGTGTAAGCGCTTACTTTCTTTGGGACTTGGCGGACAAGCCTCACAAAGACTGAGCAGCAAATTTCATGGCTCAAGAGGGCAAAACTTTCACTGCATTGATTGAAGATGCCAGTCGGTACAGTAGTAGTAAACTGGATCACTTGACTTAGATTAGAAATAAATAGTAAGTAGATTGAGTGATCACGACTAACTAACGTTCGCGCGTTGTCATATGTTTTACTAAAAACTAGTGCGCTTTCTGTCCGTCTGTCCGGCCGCGGCTCGAGAGTAGCTCTTGACGACTCTCCGAGAGAGCGCGCTGTGTCACCACAATAGTATAATCAGAGGTTGCTGCTGGCGCGCCGTTCCATTACATGCACATGCACAATACACGAACTTCAGTGAATTGAGCGCAATCGCGATATTGAGCAGCCTAATCTCGACATTAGGTAGCTCAATCTGAAGATTGAGCATATCCGGAAATTGCGCTTGGCACATAAACGGGGCATTACGGTTACAGGATAAAAAAAATGTGTGTGCACGAATAGCTGGACGGCACAGACGCCTAATGGAATGGGGTGGATGTAGTTTCTATAATTATGACAAGACTTGTGTTAAGTTTATGTTTACACGTACATCCGGCATCGACATTATCCAACCAACCTGAGGAAACGTTAAGCACTAACTACAGACACGGCCCAACTATAGCCTGGCCGGCCAGAAACGTCCACCAGCGCAGTTTACTCAACGCTCTACAGGAGCAAACACTGGGCCCAACTATAGTTGGGTTGATTCTATATTTGGGTCGGAACAACTTCTCAGTCTACGACATTTTTAGTCAATCATCTTGTTATTGTTGTGATCGCCGTTTGCTTCAGATCAACAACGAGCAAGGATAGAGCCCACAGCCAGCCCAACTTTAAAACAATGATGGCGTCCAGGTAAAACAAATCCTAAAAGAGAAAAGACTTAATATGACTACAATATTTATCTTCTTTTTGTTTACCATAAAAACATATGTTTTTGTTCACAACAATAATGGTTGAAAAGGTCGGTTTTTGAATTTTGTGGTATAATTGTGAATCAGAATGTGATGACATTTATTGACAATGACATTGGGCAGTAGGGTCCCCATTCCTTGTATTGACAAATTCATGAAATCATGGGATTGTAAATGACAAAACTTCAAGTATTGTAAAGTTTCAGGTTCGCTAATTAATTGATGTGGAACGCTTCGTGGGAAGCGGGTGGATGCAGGGATTTATGAAGTACGGTGAATAGAAGACACAAATGGAATACAAACAAATGAAATATAACGTTCGCCAAATCCTTTTAAATAATTTTATTCCAATCTCCTGGTCTCTCAATCATACGTCTTTCCTCCTCAACAGCAAAATCCCAACTGCCTTATTTCTTAATAACTTCTACTTAATTCCAATTAATAATATTATTTTTTTTAGTTCTATCGCATGCGTGCATATGCATTCACGCATGCACGCACACACATAGCTTTCACAACTATATAATTTCACATCACTACAACTCTCCCATGTTTTTGAATAGTATCTACCCCTGTAGATACCAAAGTGGTAAATCTTAAAGAGGTGAATCAAGAGGTGTGTATTGAATTTAAATTATACAGTGTTATGGTAATTTCTTAATACAATTTTTATATATATTTTTTTAGATTATTATGGAAATCTTTAAATGGCGATATTTACAATAAAACATGAAATCATAAATTTTAAAAGTCAAACTAATAACATCAATGCACATTACTGAACCAATATACTGTCAATGTGTGGCTCCTTAATCAATGAAACAAACAAGAATACTTAATTAAATTCGCAATGCAGTATTCTGTGGAAATACAACACGAGCAGAATACAGACACTTATGCAAATTATACATATTATTGTACAATACTTTAACGATTACTATATTATATTTTATTGTAGAGCCTTGACTTATTTTATTGTAGACCCAAGACTTATCATAGTAGGTATGTAGGGTCAGGGTTCTGAACAAACTACAAAAGAATAGAGCGTGGTAAGTGGAAAGGATTACTGTGTTTACCCAGAATTGGTCTTCTTGACCTTCTGAGGTCTCCTACTGGTCTGTCTGTGTCCGATTGTTGACTCAGACTATCTTGTATCTGATCTCCTTGCAGTCTTAATACAAATTCTTGTTCATCATCAGAACAGTAAGAAAACTCACTGTTTAGTTCAACATCGAGATTAGGATCAACTCTTTCCATCATTTGTTGGTTAAGTTGTTGATTTTGGATTTCAGTGACTGGGCAGATACGCAGATATTTTCTATTTACCACCCGCTCATGACCTCCTTTGATAGGTCGAATTGTAAATACATCCCGATGTGAATTTACATTAACAACCACATATGGCTCTGTCTCAAAGTGATTTTCTAATTTATGTCTCCCTTTAAAGGAACATCTCTTCAGAAGTACCTGAGCACCTATTGGGATAGGACAGAATGTCCGTTTACTCTCACCATACTTCTCATTTGTGTTTGCCTGATTTTGAATTCGTTGCCCCAGTTTCAGGTTCGCTAATTGATGCGGAACGCTTCGTGGGAAGCGGGTGGATGCAGGGATTTATGAAGTACGGTGAATAGAAGACACAAATGGAATACAAATATAACGTTCGCCAAATCCTTTTAAATAATTTTATTCCAATCTCCTGGTCTCTCAATCATACGTCTTTCCTCCTCAACAGCAAAATCCCAACTGCCTTATTTCTTAATAACTTCTACTTAATTCCAATTAATAATATTATTTTTTTTAGTTCTATCGCATGCGCGCATATGCGTTCACGCATGCACGCACGCACATAGCTTTTCACAAATATATAATTTCACATCACTACAACTATTTTTCTTGAGCACCAAATTCAAGCCCTGGTGTTTCTGGTCAGCAGAGTGAGGATTCGAGATCCATGCAGTCTTGACCATGTTGACACGTGTGTCCTTATAATATAAATTATATTAAGCAAGACACATCACTTGACTTTTAACCATATTTTACTTCGTCCTTTGGGTTAGATGTAAAGCCGTAGGTCCCTTGAGATACCCCAGGGTAGTGTACACACTTGTCGCTCCATTGATCAGAAGGTTCACGCAAAAAACATAATGTGAGCACTTTTGTCGGCCAACAAAGACACTACACATGTAGTTTGTTGGTCTGCTGGTAAGACATCTGCTCTAGCAGTGCACTAGACCCAGCAAATGGGGCGCTGTACTCCTTTTTTTGAAACTTTTCATCTTCGGCCGTACTTTATGACGAAAAATTTTGAAAAAAGAGTACAGCGCCTCAGTTACTGGGTCTAGCTAGGTAAGTCTAGCACAAGCAATGCAAATATTGTGGGTTCGAATCTCATCCGAGTGACTTGCCTGTGTCTTAAAAACAAAAAATATATATATTTTTTTACAAAACTCGGAAAAGTACCGAGTATACAGTGCTTATTACACGGCAGCAAGTGTTCAAAATAAACAAATCTGCTCCTTTAGGGGGATGGTGCATATCGTCGCGTCGGTGCTAAAACATCGTATCTTGAGTTTACTAAAACGTACTCCTAGAACTATTCGGTTCGTTCCGCTATCGTCTCCCCGGGGAGACGATAGCGGAACGAACCGAATAGTTCTAGGAGTAACTTAAACGTATCTCGCTGGAAAATGGTCCATGCAAAAATGTTGTATCTCGGTGCGTAATTGTTTTGAGTGTACATCCGGGCTATTTTAACCGAGATACAACGTTTTGTAAACAAACTCGCGTGTAACCCATAAAAGTGCTATTTTGTTGTTGGCGTTGGCAATTAAAACACACGTAAGTGACATATCTTGATTTTTAGTGGATGTATTTCCAGTTTCGTAATGTGTGATATTTCATCAGCTAAAGTAAAGGACATCTGTATTTCTTATTTCTGATTTTTGGGCAACGGATCGAATATCTACTCACTATGAATTTTTTATGTAAATACAATTTACCTGTTGAAGTTTCATCCTCATTAGTGGTCAATTATTTTGGAAAAAGGAGAAAATTACAGCGCCATTTTTTTCAGGAAAGTCGCGTAAGTCCGCTGTACTTAAAGATTGCATTGATTGGCAAAGTGGCTAGGTAGAGACACATGGTTGGGGAATCGGCGGTTCTACAAAAATAGAGATCGGGTTGACGATCTCAAAAGGTCACTCAAGAACAATAACACACAAGCACACAAGCACACAAGCAAACCGCAAAACAAATAAATATTTGCATCGAGCATACAGTGTTTCATACACATCGGTGTAAGGGAAAAAACAAATTAAAATCTTCATCCCCAATGCAAATATTTACATCTATTAAATCATTGCAGTACCCGCTGCTAAGGATTCGAACCCGCCTCTAGCCATCGGGCTAGCTCGGTGGTCTAGACATAGACTTTTTTGAAACCATTGGTTAATAATGTTAACACCGTTAAAACATAACATAATTTGACCTATGGTGATCTGATAACATCCCAACTCTGTTGTACATGATCATTTTGTAAACAGGGATGTGATTTCTCCGTTTTTAACCGGAATTCCGTTTTTTTTTTGCCCTTAAAAAAAAAGAAATTCCGTGTTTTTTTTGCCCCCCCCATTTTTTTTTTAAAGATCAAATTCATAAAAAAATGAAGATAAAATCATATAATAACGCCCAGATTGCAGAGTAGGGCTTTTAAAACCAAAGATAAATGTTAATATTGGGCTTCATGCTCGCAAGTTTTCGAGCTCGCACGCTTTCGCTCTTTGCGTTTAGAGTTCAGGTTTTTTTCTCAACAGCCTATCACATCCCTGTGTAAATCATCTCGAATCCTCGAGAGTGCATAATGAAGAGACTAAAGGTGAAATGTTGTAAAATGGCTAGGACTTGGTACTGAATCTTTTCTACCTCCTTCAAAGCTACCCTTATGTCACCTGGCACAGCTACATGATGTCAATGAGATGACACATCTTCTTCATCTTATCTAAGACTATCAACACCTGGAAGCCTATGCTCTACAAAATGATCAGTCTGAATGTTGAAGTCCCAGAGGATCTTGATGTGGTCTGTCTGCTTGGACACCATACTTCTTACACAAATCCTGATGTATCACCTTAGCCAACTTGTCATGTTCCTTTGTACTCCGTCTTGGCCATTATACTACATTCGCTGACAATCAGTCTCCTTCACTTTATTTAACATTCAACACATAGGAGAGACGCTTGCTTTCTCTATCCTTGCCTTCATTAAATTTTTCCTTAGAGACTGGTTTTGCGCCACAGTAATCAAGCCCTGGGTTTTCTTCTTCATTACTCGGCTCCTTAGCCAATTCCAGGACTTGCTGCAGGCCACTTCTTCAGTGCACCTCAAGGAAGTGGTTTGTTTTGCCAATCTTTATGTTTTTCTTCTTTCCTTTCCCTCTTGTACAGTACATGTACTCCTTCTGTCCAACTTCGTTTGCCCTCGTGTACTTTTGTCAACTTCTAACAAGCTTTCCTCGGTCATTAAGCTCCTGCGCTTGATGTTAACACTGTCTGCCATGCTCAGCAACCCCCTTCTGCCCTCTGACCTCAGAAGATAGAGTCTACTAACATATTGCCTGTGGATGAAGCATGCCATGCATGGTCATTAGTTTACTTGTCCTTCTGTCAGTGACATCTAGATCTTCTTTAGCACACTTGACAATACCCGCACTATACATGTACCTCATCAAAGATACGGCCCATGTGTTAATCGCCTTAATCATGTTCCCCCCATTCAGTTTAGACTTCAAACTTTTCTTTACCTGTCTGATGTATTCTACCCTCTTTCTTCATGGTCATTGAAGCACATTTCTCCAGACCGAACTGCATCCCGATGTCATCACTGAAAATCCTGATGGTCTGCACCAAAGAACCAATCTCTGCCTCGTTCTTTGCCTCTGCCTCGTCCATAAAAAGCAGATGGTTGATCTTACATCCACCCTTCTTCATTACATAACCTGCATTGACCTTCCTCTGAATCATCCACAGGGGCATCAGTGCAAGAACAAATGCCGTGTGCCGTGAATCTTCCCGTCCAATTCTTTAAACAACTGATGCTGATTGGGGTTAAGTAACCTATTCCCCCTGATGAAATTTGCTAACTTGTCGTCATACCTCTTCACTTTTGCAGCCTTAGCCTTAACCCTTTGCTTAATCTCCTCTTTTACAACACTCACCTCCTTGTACTTTGTACTTTATTATGATTGTATTCTGTAAGTCTGAACCTTTTAAACCCGTATTCATTTGTTCCATTCCACTGAGAGCTTTTCGCAATTCTTTAATTCCACCATGGTGTACCGTTTTCTTGTTTCAACTGTGAAGCCTAACTTTTTCCACCACTACAACTGCCCCTGCAAAAATAGCATGGTTAGTCTCCGATAGATTATTTGTCTGACCCAAGGACTTTACTTACCATGGCTGACATGTCTGTTAGCCTTTTCCTTGGGACCCGGTGCAAAGCTGGGATTCTCCACCCATTTGACCCCTTTGCCGCTTCCATCACCTCTTTAGGCCTGGCCTTAATCTGCACCTCCTCCTTCGTGAACTCCACGCCCTGCTCTTCGCTGATGCCATCATCGTCCTTACCATCTTGCAACCCTGGCTGATTCACCTCATCTTCACTCTGCGAGCTAGCAGCAGCCACCTTCTCCGGCTTGTGAGCAGGAACTACAATCTTACAAAGCTCAAACAATACATCAAATCAAGCCAATTATTTACATGTATACTGTAACTTAGATCATAAACAACATAAATTCAACATTGTGTCACTGAAAGCTGTATTATAGATGTTTTGAACTTTGTGGTGAGCCGATTGATTTCCGTTGAATTGGTAAAGACTTGTTCATGTTTATTTGCCTTCGGTCGGGCACGCAATTCATGTAATTTAAAATCCAGTTGAAAACATAAAATGACAACTTGATCATGGAAATAAGTATCAAATGTTTTGCACCTGTTGTTGATATTTAAGATGTTTTTTGGATGCAATGACCTAGTCAGCGTGTCGGCCCATGGAAACTGTGTTTTCAAATATTTACCAACGTTGGTCGGCATCATCTCAAAACACGGTTTTAGCACATGTACATGTTCTGTGTTGTCAGGTATGAAACTTTGTAAAAACTGCAAGGAAGTATGACAAATCATCTAGGTCTGGGTGAACCGTTCATAGTTGCCCTCTGCATCTAGAAAAGTTGTCCAGGGCCCAATTTCATGAAGCTATTAGGCAGGAAATTCTGCTTAGCAAATTTCTATACTTAGCAAGAAATGAGCGGGGTACCAGTGCTAACTATGTAAACTTTATGGAATGTTGGCTGGTAACCTTATTCTGCTAAGCAAGATTTTGTTGTGCTTAGCAAGTTTTTGTGCTTACAGGCTTTATTAAATTGGGCCGTTGTCTTTTCCATGATGCATGCTGGAACTAGGGGCACTCGTTGTGCAATCCGCCCAGAACACCTCTTGTTTTTGTTCCGTTTTTTTTTTTTTTTTTTTTTAGGTGTTCGGAGCATAGCTCGAACACCTCTTGTTTTTGTTCTGTTTTTTTTCTTCTTTTTCTTAATACTTCTTCTTCTTCTCTCCGTCGCTTGTCTGCTAACAAAATTCATATGAACTTCAGACTTCACATATAGTTATATTATTAGTCATTATTAGTTACGTCATGCTGACGAGGTGTCGAGTTACATTAATTCAAAGGTTAATATTTGAAAAAATCATAACTCCAAAACTACACAATGGATTTTCACAATTATCGGATCATCATCGGATAGGCCTGTCATGACTCTAAAAACGCTCCACACAATGTGACCTCATTTGACCCTGATTTCCGGTTCAAACGGGAAGTTTAACATTTCAAAAATTCATACACCCCTATCTCCAGAAATACTTATTATTTTATCACAATTTTTATATCAGATTGTAGGTCTGTTAACCTGCTCAAACTTTTGCACACAAATTATACCAATATGATCTTAACTTCTGGTCCTAAACGGGCGTTACAGCCAACGCTGTTTTACGGTTTGTTTATGAATAAGATATGATTTATCAATATTTTGTTCATGCAAATTGTTTCATCGGGTTAACCACCCATAGGGAAACCTCTGGCCAATTTTCAAACTCATATTTTAAAAATTTTGTGTATTAAACTTTCAGGGTAACTAATGCACTATGGTGTTATTTTGATTTACAACTCATAGTTTATTAATGGCCTTCGTGCCTATTTAAAAATTTCATTTTTGGCCTTGGTGCCCTCCAAAATTTGGCTTGCTCCAAGGCCAAAGTGGCCTTGCCCTAAAAATGATGAAGTTTGAGGCCTGTGGTGTTATGTATGCGCAAAAGTTTGAGCTGGCTTACAGACCTACAATCTGATGTAAAATTGTGATGAAATGATAAATAGTTTTTGAGATATGAATTTTTGAAATGTTCAACTTCTGGTTTGAACCAGAAGTCAAGGTCAAATAAGGTCACGCTCTGTGTAGCGTCATAACAGGCCTATCCGATGATGTATAGATTGTGAAAATCCATTGTGTAGTTTTGGAGTTATGATTTTTTCAAATTTTAAACTTTGATTTAATGTAACTCAACACCTGATGACGTCATCATGACATCACTAAAGCTGTGTCTTCTACTAATACATATCTAACAATGTGTGAAGTTTAAAGGTTGTGTGAGCTTGGGAAGTGCGTCTTTGTTAGCGGACAATCGCGGGGGATAAGAAGAAGAACTAGACATAATTTTTGTTACACAACAAAAACAAGGTGTTCGGCATGACGTTCAAATGTTAGATGTAACACTTTGCAACTTGAATGCATAATGTTACACAATATTTTTTACAATTTTTATTTTATTTCGACCATTTATTGATAACAAAGCAATCTGCAAGGCCTAGGGGTAAAACTTTATTCCATATAGATAGAGACACCATCTTATTTCAAGATCATATTGTTTGCAGACCTCAAACCGAGGACTGAGAATGTTTATTTTCTTTTAAGCTTCCAGTTTTGACCAGAATTGAAGGTCACTTTGTGTAATAGTTATACAAAATGTCAAGAGCTGTCGTATGGTGCAAAGATAATGTATGTAGCAATTTGGTTCTCCAGATATGAATTGTTTAGATATTAAAGGTTATTTTAATGTAAGGACGCCGTCGATGTCGTCATCATCCCGAAAATAATTGCAGTTTCATCTACACACTTAGGTCTTAGTACATGTAAAGTTTGAGGTTTTAACCCTTTTTGGTTAATGGGATATGAGTTTTGAAGTGTGGGATATCGTCTTCCAGTTTCGACCAGGAGTAAAGGTCACATGTGTGTACATGTAGGGTCACACTTGTGTAAGATTTTAAAAATACTCCGAGGTCTTTCACATGGTCCAAAGACCTTGTATGTACATGTAGCAATTATGGTTCTCCAGATATGTTTTTTGTAAATATTAAACATTGATTTAATGTTATGACGTGATTGATGACGTCGTCATCCCGAAAACCTCAACATCAACTCAATCCGACAGTTGAAAGTCATAACATGATTGTAGACGAAATAAGGAATGCCCCCATCTGTTTAACGATGATTTTGAAACAAAGCTGACCGTTTTAACCACTGTGTCTGAAGGGCAAACTCAGCGGGCCTAGAACGCAATCTGTTTCGTTAAGTTTTTGTCACAAATTAAAAGTCACACAAATCCCTAAAGCAGGTGGACACCTCAGTGAAACCTCCACTTCTATTCCTTGTTTTTTCATTAAGCCATCAGACGGGTAAAACAGAACTAAATTCACTCTGAACTTTGAATGAGTTTGGGTTTTTATGTGCGGGACAACGTATTGTTAAAACGTACAAGAATAAGCAACGCAATGGTGTAGATTTCCGAGGCGGCTTCTGTCACAGAACGAGCCAATAATAATGTCCCAGCAGAGCGCGGGATAAAAGCATGAACAGTTACATGTATTTGATACAGCACCACTGTCCATGTAAAATGTACTGCTTACATTTCCGTTATGTGGGTCTATACGCACAGGCTTCGTGGACTTTGAACCCTATGAATAATGGAGTGGAGCAGTCAGCTATAGTGCTTTTCTCTATACACAAATTAAATGCAGTTAATACTAACGTTGGCTGTAGCGCCCGTTTAGGACCAGAATTTAAGATCCTATTGGTATCATTTGTGTGCAAAAGTTTGAGCAGGTTAACAGACCTACAATCTGATATAAAAGTTGTGATAAAATAATAAGAAGTTCTGGAGATATGAATTTTTGAAATTTTAAACTTTTGAATCAGAAATCGGGGTCAAATGAGGTCACATTGTGTGGAGCGTTTTTAGAGTCAAGACAGGCCTTTGGAGTTATGATTTTTTTTCAAATATTAACCTCTGAATTAATGTAACTCGACAATCTGAATCACCCCGAGTCAACTCTTCATCGTCGGGCTCAACGTTGTCACTGTCCTCGCCCAGAAATATCACTAAATCTATCTGAGTCTACGCTGGTATATTCCTAATATTCCTGTTTTGAGTTGGACATCTTTTCGCTACTTGTAATTTAACAAGAAGTGGTGATAAACAACGCCTATTTTTTTTCTCGCAATCGTTGCATGTAGTGTCGCCCGTGCGTGACTCCTCAATAGAACAGCAGGTATTATACTTAGTCAGCACTGTTTTCATGTTTATGACATCACGCGGGCAAGGTAAACAGACTTTGTGACCTCTGCTTTTTCAGATTCACTGTAAACGCACTTTAAAATCAAACTCAAATTCTTGGAAATGCCTCTTTGTGATGTCTTCAAGATTCAGGCTTTACCACCCCCCCCCCATTGTGCAATTGATGAGAAATTAGTTGATTATACCTTCCAAAACGAAATGAGACATCCACAGAGTGACAGATGATTATTCTGTGCTTTTGACATAGTTTTAGAAACGGAGGGATAATGGAAGATGTATAGTGATCAGTTAAGATGCTAAACAAACGTTATAACTCATTCAATTGAATCAATTTGTTATAATTTTCAAGGAAAGCATTTTACTATTTCAAATAATCAATCAATCAATCAACAGTCATTTATAGAACGCCAAAATCAAAAGTTTGCTCTAAGGCGCTGAGGCACAGTTGATTGGTTAGTAAGCCAGCTGGAACAGGTGAGCTTTAAGGAGTGTCTTGAATGATGTGAGTGAGCTGGCATTTCTAATTTGTACAGGAAGCTTAGTCCACATTGTGGGGCCATACAGAGAATGATCTCTTTGCAAAAGTTGAATAGCGAGTTCTTGGCACAACAAAAAGGGAACAAGAGCTAGATGAACGAAGATGTCTTTGTTGAGATCTCAGTTTGAGCATGTCCGTGATATACCCAGGGGTTTGTTTATGGTACGCTTTACACATCAGGATCATAACTTTGAAGATGATTCTAAGAAATAGGAAGCCAATGTAATTTGATTGGATGAGGACATATTTGCGTTTATTTGGAATCCATCCTGCAGCAGTCTTTTGAACATTATGAAGCCTTTATTTAATTTCCTCTCATTTTTATTCTTCAGTGGTAACAATGAAAATGGAAATTCCTGGTGGGGAGGATGGATCCAAGCAGCCAAGGAGAAGGTACATGTTTGCATACATTTATTTATGTATTTATTATTTGTAATGTTTTTTTTTTTTTTTTTTTTTTTTTTTTTTGGAGGGGGTATGTTCAAAAGTTACACTGATTAGTCGAAGACTGGTCACGTGGGGGTTGTATTAACAAATGACATAAAGACCGACTCTGTTGAGTAGAAAATAAATTGGCCCCAAACAAGCACATGGTGTTTAAAAATTCTGTATGTGATATGTGCTTGTTGTGCAGGAACTATCAAATCAAGTGTCCTCTTTCTGCTTATTGTGTTTTTAATGTTTTTATTATTTTGGCATGGACAGGTGGTGCCGTATGCACATACATGTACAGACCACAGGTAGGCGTGAATGCGCAGACAGCGTATCACTATAAGGAAGCTGGTACAGGCATAAAACCAGCATAATGCAAAGCATAAAGCCGAAAACCAACCAAAGAATTTCTATTTATGGTGCTGTTAATTTTCAAAGCTGGTTCTTGAAAATATGTGAAAGTAGTTTATTTTCTGTAGGAGATTATGTGCCACGCAGAAGTTGAGCAGCCTAAAGCCTGGTTCATACTCCCTGGGAATGCGAATGTGATACGAACTTTGACATCACAAATTTGCAATGAACAATTGTGAAAAAATGAGATGTGCTTAACTCCTGCGACACATTCGCAGTGAAAACAGAGCTTTGACGTCAAAATTTGCTTCGCATTCGCAGTCACAGGAAGTATGAACTGGGCTTAAGAAATGGCCCTCAAACATGAGTAGAATAGTTCTAAAAATAACGGCAAAAAGAAAAATCACAAATTATGATGATTTTTACAAATATTTTCAGTAAAGGTAGTTATTTATTAGAATAACAGTGTGGGGCTCGGTCTTCACTGCATGTTAATGACCTTAGTTGGTGGCTGGCCGCTGTTAATTAACAGCTAACCACCAACCGAGTCATTACCTTGCAGTGAATACTGGATGATCACACTGTTGTTTCCTAATTAGGGGTCTTGTCAAAATTAATGTAGGACAGGTTTTTATGATATCAAGTCTCCAATGTCAGATTTTTGTTGGATTTCTGTCGGACTGTATTTCTGTATTTCTATGAGAGACATTGTTTTACTCGCTGAAAGGCACACAGTTCTCTGATGCATTAAGGACAAGCCCTATGCAATGCACTCTGCTGAGTGCTCTGTGGTTTCACTGGTTGATTAAATGCAGTATAAACAAACTTGTGGTTGTGGAGCTATCTGGAAGGTTTGGAGGTTATTGTATTGAATGAAGATGTGGAGTGTGATTTCTTTAGTGAGATGTAAAGAGCCCAGTATATAACAATCTTAGTCTCTGGGGTTTGTTAACAAATGTAACCCCAGGCACTATAAACTTCTCCCATGGTTTCTTGGACTGTCCTTTCTCTATGCTTGACACCCAATTGGTGAATTAACAGTGGGCTAGTGGAAGGTACTGATCCTCTGGTTGACCTGGACTCATTTTTTCAAGTTCTCTTATCTATCCAGTCACGTTTCCTCTATTTTAAGGACATTTGATCACTAATGCAAGTGTTATGTTAAAGTTAACAAAAATAGTAACTTACACATTTGATGATGTTTTCAATGTTGTTTTCATTGCAGTCTACTGTTGCCTTAGAGCAAATGAAGAGGGACTTGAGTGAGTTTGGTAGCACTATACAAAGAGATACGTCATCTGCTGTTGCCACATCGGCCGGAGTTATTCAAGACAATCTTAAAGTAAAGACCATGATGATTTATTTGAAATGGCTTTAAACTGTTGAAACTATTTTTTTTTTACCCTGTATGTAAAAATTTTCTATATGACTTAATTGAGCTTATTTGAGTTAAATGTATGGTCCACTCTCATTAAGATGAGCTAGGAAGTTACAAGATAACCGGTTAATACAAGGTTTTACACAGCGGTCTTGAATCACCTTGTGCTTGTTTCCATGTATTTAAATACAGAAGATGCAAGAATGATCAGAACAAGAACACGATTGATACCAGGTCAATTTGTGGCCCTTTTGTGAGCAAAACAGTGTTTGTTAGCAAAAATAATAAAAGGCCCAATAATCAGCTCAAGAGCCTGAGTATCTTTATTTATAGCTTGATATGTTGATAGGTTATCAACAGAGATGAATGTTGATAGTGTTACTAGTCACTAGTTGCTGCTGTATTTTTTATCCCAAACATTGGACAGTGGTATGATAAGATCACTGGAGCGTTTCAAAGCAGGATAGGAACAATAAACACCATTCCTAAATCCATGTCACATGCTCAAACAAGGTACTGATCCATACAATTTTTCTGATTGTTCAATGGGCATTCTGTCAATCATAAACTACTGTACTAAAAGAAGAAGAAAAAAGAAAACAGTTTTACATTTAGGCCACAATATATAATATATATATATATATAATAAAAAATAATTTTCATTTGTTCACAAAAATTGCAGTATCACTTTCTATGATTGTAGCAAGCAAGATTTCGCTGGTATCCTGAGTTTGTACTACACTGTTCAGTACTACGTTGTTCAACACTTAAAGAGCAAGGGAAGTGTCAAATTCAAGTTTGTGATGTGCTCATTTTCCAATAGATAAATTCCTCACGCAGATGGGGAAAAAATTACAAGTCTCTAACCTCACATTAAAGTGGTGTAAATTGCCATTGAATTTGATAGCTTTCCGGGGCAAAATATGTCAACATCAAAAATAATAATAATAATAATGGCTTCTTATATAGCGCTCATATCCGTCACTCAGTGATGCTCAAGGCGCTTCAACATTAATTTCCTGCAAGGTATGTGTGGCTTCGTTTGAAGTATGAGACCTACTCCTTTACATAGCACCATGTAATGGTTTACAAGGTGCTGTGGTGCAATATGCAGCCAATCAAACCAGGAACACCGGGGCGAACCCCTTCTCTTTTCGATAAGTGTACTGGGTTCTTTTACGTGCATTACACAACACACGGGGCCAACGGCTTTACGTCCCATCCGAAGGACGAAGCAATAATGGTTAAGTGTCTTGCTTAAGGACACAAGTGTCACGACCGGGACTCAAACCCACACTCTGCTGAGTCGGAATCATCCAATGACATCATTCTGAGAAAGATGGGCCTGTAAATTGTTGTAGTGGATGTTTTGATCCATTCCTGACTTTCAATGATATTCAATCAAAACAGCCTTGAAATATTCCTCCTTGGAATGTAAAGACCCATTAGTTGTTAGCAGTTTACACCATTTTATTGTGATGTTTAAGAGACAACAGACACTCTATCTATTGGGAAATGAGTTCATCACAAAATTGAATTTGACATTTCCCTGTCTCTTTGACTTTGAGAGTCAAATGTACATAGTCAGTTCTTTTAACTCACTGTACACATGGACTTTTCAGCTGTTTATTGAAGCATTGACAAAGAGCATCATTGCAAGAATTGTATGACTTACATACTTTTGTTGTTGTTTTGTTCATTCATTTGATAAAGACTGACCCTAATGAGTCTTCAACAACCAGTCGTGTCAAGCAGGGATTCTCCAACATGCTGGGCGGATTATCAGAGACGTTTGCTCCCAAAGATCCCACAAAAGAGTCCGACCCACACGTTGTATCACATAAGAGTAACCAACACATTTTTGATAAGGCAAAGGTAATGCAATCAAACTACATTTCATTATCAAAATGAAACAAAATCATCTGTGTTTTTTTTTACTGTTATGAAAACCAATTTCCATATTTTAAAATGTATTTATTTAATATATGCAGAGCCTATTTATTAATTCAGATAAAATTTGTCAACATTTAAGGGCAGTTTGGGGTGGTTTGAGGAGTAACAGGCCAGGCGGTTTGAAGGCATTTTGAGGACTGAAGTGTCAATAATCAATCCATCAGCGCTAGCATTATTTCCAGGGATGTGGTGAGAAATATATAAAAACTAGAAATGAGTTTGTAATGAACAAACACTGGGGTTTCGGCTTTGTTGTCAATGTTGAATTAATGTAATAATTAATTTGACACCTGATGATATCACGATGATGAAAACACGTTTTTCATACGAACTTTGTTATAAGCTACAAGACGGTACAAAAATGATAACTCTTTTACGTTATGGTTCAGATGATATAAATTTTTAAATAATAAATTGTAAATAATAAACTACCATGCCAATGCTAAAGTTATTAATAAGCTATACCGCACAGACCTTGAAATAAATTGTGGTGGGAGAATGCAATGAAATTGCGTGAGAACAAACCGCTACTAATATCCCAAAACGCTTCCGTATTTAATAGTTCGAGGACTCTCCACAGGCAAGAGGGCGCTATACAGGTTCACCATTAACCGTAGAAGCGAAGTAGTGAACCAAAATGAAAGGTACAAAGGTCGAACGATGTCATGCAAGTGGACAATGGGCTGTGTGTGGGTATGGCCGTTTGCAGCGTGTTACGATGCCTAGCGTGGGAAGTAATGGCTGTGTGGAGTACAGACCGTATGTGATGTACATCCTGAATTATGTGCAATGTACACACACGGCGATCTTGCTGGGTTGACGATACGTGTTTTTAAATCGTTAATATCGTCAACAGATGATTAATAACCCTCGATCGAACTGCTGCTGGATCTAAGTTAGAGCACAGGCTTTCATTTGATGTATTGTTTGTGTCTTTTAAGACTGTAGTTCCTGAGATCGAACGCTAACAAATTCCACTTGTAAATGCTATGGTACGTTTTCGGTAAGAAGTATAACTAGAAATGAGTTTGTAATGAACAAACACTGGGGTTTCGGCCGTTGTTGTCAATGTTGAATTAATTTAATAATTAATTTGACACCTGATGACAGCACGATGATGAAAACATGTTTTTCGTACGAACTTTGTTATAAGCTACAAGACGGCACAAAGTTTTTGACTTTATGACATGTGGTTAAGGAAATGTATTTTTGTATTGAATTTTCTGTTTGGATCGGACGAAAAGATCAAAGTTGGGGCATGTTTTTAATAAAAACAAATGTATCATTAGCTCCCAGACGTCACAAAGAGTTGACTTTATGACATGTGGTTCACGAGATATGGACTTTAAATTTGAGAGCTTCCTGTTTGTACCGGAAGTAAAGGTGAAAGAGGGTGACATTTTAAAAAAATATCATGTTTAATGTGCCGTCAGTTACAAGTTGGTATAAAAATTATAACTTTTTTACGTATGGTTCAGACGATATAAAGTTTTAAATAATAAATTGTAAATAATAAACTACCATGCCAAGGCTAAATTTAATAATAAGCTATACCGCACAGACCTTGAAATAAATTGTGGTGGGAGAATTCAATGAAATTGCGTGAGAATAAACCGCTACTAATATCCCAAAACACTTCCATATTTAAAAGTTTGAGGACTCTCCACAAGCAAGAGGGCGCTATACAGGTTCACCATTAACTGTAGAAGCAAAGCAGTGAACCAAAATGAAAGGTACAAAGGTCGAACGATGCCATGCGCGTAGACAATGGGCTATGTGTGGGTATGGCCATATGCAGTGTTACAATGCCTAGCGTGGGAATTAATGGCTGAGTGGTGTACAACCCGTATGCGATGTACAGCGTGAATTACGTGCAATGCACACACACGACGATCGTGCTTGGTTGACGATATGTGTTTTTAAATCGTTAATATCGTCAACAAAGGATTAAAAACCCTCGGTCGAACAGCTGCTGGATCTAAGTTAGAGCACAGGCTTTCTTTTGATGTATTGTTTGTGTCTTTTGGGACTGTAGTTCCTGAGATCGAACGCTCACAAAATTTCACGTGTAAATGCTATGAGAATTTTCGGAAAGAAGTATAACAATAATAGTGAAATAAAATAAAAATCTTGATGAAAACAAAGGTGGTTTCGGCGGATGGCCGAAACCCCCAACAACAGTCATTAATGTAGTGCCATCCTGTGAGAACTCTCTTAATAGAAGGGTGCTTTACAAATCCATCATTGTTTGTAGTTTCTTGATACGCAAGAATTCTACAGTAAAGCAACTTAGTGAATGAAAGTTCAAAGGTCGGAAGTCCAATCACCCATGCATGTGACACACAATGACATCATGATGATGTCATCAGGTGTCAAATAACATGTATCAAAGTTTAATGTTTAAAAATTCCATAACGCCTGAACCACACATTAGGCCTTTTCACACTGTCCAAAATCTCAGGGTCAGAACCGGTTCCGAACCGGAGATTTTGTTCACCCCGTTTCACACTGTAAAAATTTCAACCCGCCTCCGATCCGGGTAGCATTCTCTAGCTGGATAGAAATCAACCCTGGCAGTGACCAGGGTTGAAAATCTCAATCCGGATCGAAATTGCATTTTTTGTTGTACGGTTCACGCATTAGCCGGTTCACATAAAGACCAGTGTGAATGTTGCTTATCTCTGATCCGTGTCGAAAAGAAGCGAGGCTGAACCGGAGAGGACCCGGGTAGGTTTCAACGCGGTTCGAAATGGAGGTAGTGTGAAAAGGTCTATTGGTTTTTTACAATCTATACATCGCCTGAAAGGTCTTCAAATACCAAACAAACTCGTCACACGTGTGAACCCAGTGTGACATTGACTCCGGTTTGAACCGGCAGTTGAGGGAAAAATATTAAAAGCTGTAAGTTCACCTCTGTGGTCATTATGAAATAGAATTGTTTTCAGTGCATGAAATGACAATTGACTCTTTTACGTTTCATTTTCAACTGTGATGACATCATAATAGGCAACAGAACCCTCTGATGACAAAGTTTTTTAACTTTGAGATTTGTAAGACTCAAAAAGTACCTGAATTTAATTGAACCTTGTAACTCATCAGGCAATTAAACTTTATTATGAAGACGGCATAAATTTAATGATGTCATGATGACATCAACAGGTGTCACATTACATTAAATGAAACTTTAATTTGAAAAACTCCTGAACCACACATTGGATTTTTACAATCTTTACATCGTCGGAAAGTTCTTCACAAACTGAACAAACGTTACATAGATATGACCCTAATTTGACTGGGTTGACATTTACTTCCAGTCGAAACCGGAAGTTGAAATTTCATAATTTAAAAGTATACATCTCATTAACCAAAAAGGATTGGACTTGAAACTTGACACAACAGTTGTTTTTGAATGATGATGTCACTACATTAAACATTTAAACAATTCATATCTCATTAACCAAAAAGAATTCAGATTTGCTTACCAAGTCTTTAAATCTTAATGTGTAGACGACGCTGCATTTTTGGTGGGATGATGACGTCATCGACGTTGTCACAACGTTAAATCAGCGCTTTTTGTCCCAGAGGTTGGCATGTCTGCAATCATCTGACCGACTCCTTGCATGTGAGTTCTCTAACTACTTTATTGGTTGAATCCAGAAAATCAGAGAGTCTCTGAATGATCACCAGCAATCCTCTGCTACCGTATCTTCATCCTTTGACACTGGCAGTTCGACTGCATGTGAGTTCCTCTGAGAAGACCTGTCACCAGTCTCTATCAGTGAGGTTACTACAATCATACGACAGTCCGCATCCAAGTCCTGCTCCTTTGACCACACTCCTACTTTACTGGTGAAGGAGAATCTTGAGATCCTTGCTGTACACATTACACAAATAATCAATGCGTCACTTTCAAATGGCGTGTTTCCCAGCACCTTCAAACATGCCTTAGTTACCCCACTCATCAAGAGGGCTTCCCTGGACTGCACAGACTTTAAGAACTACCGGCTTTTACCAAACGTATCATTCTTGTCAAAAGTTATTGAGAAGGTGTTTGCAAACTGGCTGAACACGCAACTACTTAGCCGTAATCTACTTGAAACCATGCAATCAGAATACCAAAAGCACCATATTGTTGAGACAGGACTCCTTAAAGTTCACAATGATATCATGTGTGCAGTTGACAAAAAGAATGTAGTTTTTCTAATTCTCCTAGATCTGTCAGCTGCTTTTGATACGATTGACCATGAAAAACGTCTGCACAAACTCCATGACAACTTCGGTGTCAGAGGAGTTGCTAGTCATACATGTATCTGCATGACCGACGACAAACTGTTATCATTAACGAGTCCTCATCAGAGACTATAGATCTCAATTTCGGCGTTTCCCAGGAATCCGTCCTTGGCTCTCTGGTCTTCACACTTTACGTCGCTTCCATGAGTTGAATTGCTCAACATCATGGGCTTGAAGTTCACCTTTCATGCTGATGATACGCAGATATACACATCATGTAATCCAAACTTCCCCGGCAGTGAAGTACAAGCAGTCAATCAGCTGACATCATGCATAAACGACATTAAGTCTTGGATGTCAGCAAATTGTCTAAAGCTAAACAGCAACAAAACAGAATTTATAGTTATTTGATCCCCTGGTAGGAAAAAAAGAACTCTGACATTCATAGGTCGATATCAATGATTTTTGGATTTTATGAAAAGGAATTCAATAAGTAAGAACTTTTTTATTATTTTGCTGTAAAACAATATCTTCAAGGAGGTTTTGGGGTCTTGTCAAAATTAATCCAGGGCAGGTAGTCGGATAACAATTCTCTTATGTCAGATTTTTGTTGGATTTCCGTTGGACTGTATTTCTATGAGAGACACTGTTTTACTCACTAAAAGGCACACAGTTCTCTGATGCACTAAAGAGTGCCCTATGCAATGCACCCTGCTGAGCGCTCTTCCGTTTGAATGGTTGATTAAATGTAGTATAAACAAACTTGTGTTTTTGGGGTGATCTGGAAGGTTTGGAGGTCATTGTTTTTAACTCAGATGTGTAGTGTGATTTTTTTTTTAGTGAGATGTGTAAAGAGACCCCCTGCTTGTTTTCCAGTAGATAGCAATCTAAGTCTCTGGGGTTTGTAAACCAATGTAACCCCAGGCATTATGAACTTCTCCCATGTTTTCTTGGACACCCAATTTCAAACAAGGTGAATTAACTGGGGGTAAAAAACCTTGTGCAGAACGGTACTTATTCGCTGGTTGACATGGTCCCTAATAGAATTTGTAAAAATGACCTTGGAACAAAAGCTTTCTGTTGTGTAGGAATTCTTGATTCACGCTTGAGTGGTCAAACAAGGCGGTCATCAGCAGTTGTTTATGTCCAAACAATTTGGTAACGAAAGGGTTAACTTAGGTTTTTGAACACATTACGTCATTGCGTCATAAGAATCAAATTACACTGAATCAGTTTTTTATTAAAAATAAAATACATGATCTTCTCAACCACATAACATGAATTTTTAATATTTGCACTATTATGTAGATAAAAGCTTGATTGTTTATTATTTTTACAAACGTAACCCAATGTCTCTACTTCCAGTCCAAACTTGAAGTTGAAATGAAAAAAGTACCGTTAGAAGTCTAAAACGTGGTTAGGAATTTCAATATGGTTTTGTGAGAGGAATCAAAATATTTGTTTGTGTAAGATTGCCACTTGCTTTTTGTTGGGCTCTACCATTTGTGATAAATGTTGCAGTCCATAGCCCTGTAAGCAGTGTAAACTTGATACCACGTGATAGCTTTGTGTTTGCTGATTAGAATAGTTGTTTTTCTGACGGATTGGCTGCTGAGGAAAGCAGAATATTTCTTCAATTTGTACCATCAGTCTACACAGCCAATTGCATCATGCATTACACACCTGACCGATTCTATTGTCACAACCCTGCCACTCTTTGTTTCCTCTTACATACAGTGGACTACACCAAGTTACCTGTACCTGTTTGTGTGCATCCAATATCGGCTGACCATCAAACTATCTACTTGAAACCTGAGCTCAAGTTGCAAGTTTGGCAAAGCTCAAATTAACTACTACCCAAACTCTACAGCTACATTTAACATACCCCTTGCATTGTCTGGAGACATTGAAGGATCTTTGTGGTAAATGTAATCAACCAGTAAAATGCAACCAGAGATCTCTTCTATGTGAAGACTGCAATGTCTACTGGCATCATAAGTGTATTCCTGAGATGACCATCACTCAGTACAACCTGCTCATTTCAAGCACAATTGACTGGTTCTGTCCCTGCTGTTTTAGTGCATCATTGCCATTCTCATCATGCAGTGATACTTCACTCCATGAAGCTTTTGCCGACTTGCCTAATTTCTCCTCTCCATCAATTGACACTTCCAAGTAACTCAGATAATACTTCATTCACTACCTCCTCCCCTAGTCACCTAACTGGGATATTATTTAATGCCAGTAGTGTTCGGAACAAGGGTGTTGATCTTCCTACATCGATCTCCTCTTTGACCCCTCCTGACATCCTGGCACTCACAAAGACATGGCTGAAAGAGCTTGACTCAAACTCCATCTTTTTACTCCCTGACAATAACATGATCTTCAGCAAGGACCGACCATGTCACGGTGGTGGCATCTTGATAGCAGTCAAAGCAAACCCCCATCCTGTTTGCCATGCCGAGTTTGACTCGCCCCAGCTTGAACTCTTGTCGGTGTGTGTCCTTATCCTGTCATTGTAGTAAATGTCCTCTTGGCACTTATATTGCCCACCCTGCAAAACCATTGCATCCTATTGGGAAGATTTCAACGCCGTAGTTTCCAGAATGGATCACTTTCTCCAAAAATTTGACTGTATTATTCTCATGGGAGATTTTAACATTGATTGTAATCCTGCAGTAGCTGACTCCCGAAATCGTTCTCATTTGTATGAATTTGCTGACTGTATTTCAGCTTGTCACCGACATCACCCATCCTGCATGTAGTGATGATACCATTTTTGGGGGTGTCCACCATTGACTTGGTCTTCAGTGGTTCTCCGCATAACTTTATATCCATTGAGACTGTTCCCAACCCTGTTACCAGCTATCATCTTGCTGTTCAGTTTGTCACTTGTCTGAATACTTCTTCCTCACTCATCTTAACGGTCTCCTCTAATATACTCCCTGGGATCTTGTCTTTGACAAAGACGACATCTACTCTTCACGGGAAGTTGTTTTGGACCTTATTAATGCTGCTGTCAAAGATGCCATTCCTGGTTCAAGAAAGCGCACATGGAAAAGGAACAATTTTCCATGGGTTGATGCTGACCTCAAACATTTATGCTCATTAAAGCGTAAACTGTTTTCCAAGGCTAAGCGTTCTGGATCTCTTGTTGATTTGAACTCTTATAAACTTGTGCGTAATCAGCTGAAGTATTCCTCTCGTAAAGCTTATAAACATTTTGTTGAAAATATTTTCTTATCAAGTAATAAACCACAAAGGAAACTGACTGGGTAAATTTATCCAGTAAGTTTTCTTTGTGGTTTATTACTTGATATTTAATATTAAAATGTCACATCCCCTTAAGGTGATCCCTCGGCTGCCGCTTCCCAGGTTGTATCGTAAACTTGGGTGTGATCCCTGGCTACACGACAGCTTACATTTGGATGGCTTCTGACTGGCACCCCCGAACAAAGATATTGACTAATAGGGAGACCGCCAACATAGGGCTGGATAGCTCAGGTGGTAGAGCGTCGGTTTGTTAATCTGTAGGTCGTTGGTTCAAGTCCCGCTCCAGTCAATTTGTCTTTGTTCAAACCCAAATTAATATTTTCTTATCTAAGGATAATAAAAACATTTTTGGTCCTTTGTTCGTAGCAGGAAATGATCGCTTACCCCTTTGTCTTTAAACATGGTGCCCAAACGCTAGTCAATCCTCATGAAATAGCTTGTGCTTTTAACAGTTATTTTGCTTCAGTTTTTTCAGCTGATGTCCCTGTCTGTCAAGACCCTCCTACATGTAATTTTCCCATTCCAGCTCTCTGTATTGTTAACTTCTCAGTTGGTGTTATTCGGCGTACTTTATCTTCCTCAACTCTGGGGAAGGCTCCTGGGCCAGATGGAATCAGCGCTAAATTCTTACGTAACACAGTTTCTACAATCTCTCCGGTTCTCTGTAGGATCTTCAATGACTCCATTGCTTGTGGACGCCTTCCCCGTGGTTGGAAGGTTGCCAATATTACCCCGGTGTTCAAATCTGGTGACCGTACCCTGCTTAGTAACTGTAGGCCTATCGCTCTCACTTCTCTCGTTAGAAAGATTTTGGAGAGACTTTTATTTAATGTTGTTAAAGATCATTTAACATCTAATTGTTTACTGCCTGATTGATAGGCAGCATGGTTCTGTTCCTCACAAATCTTGTGGGTCACTCAACTTATGAAGTATCATTCCCGGGCTACCACTTTAGGATTGTTGCAAGTTGTTCTTGGGTTTTTTTTCCAAATAGGCCTAAAGTTTCATTTCCTTTTGATGAAGTCATTTCAATGTACCAAAAAGTGCAACTTAAATTTTTTAATCCACAATAACCCAGGCTGAGCATTATACGCTGATGTATGACAAGCTTAGTGCTTTTCTGAGTCCTGCAGAAGGAATTTCACATGCATTATTGTACTACTTAGATGGGATTTGAACCCAGGACTTCTGCATTCTAGAGCAGATATCTTGACCACTAGACCACTGGTTTTGCCCTTTGACAAGAGACCAGATCAGATCCTATAATTAGCAGTGATTACATGTACCTCAAACAACATTGGGGATAAAGACTAATGTTTTGGTTTTACCATACACTGATGTGTGATAAGCACTAAATAGTCATTGCTTTCCTGCGACCTATAGAAAATAACCCCACAGGTATGCTGGTCAGGTGGGATTTGACCCTATGACCCCTATATTCTGGAGCAGATATTTCAACCACTAGACCACCCAGTGTGCCCAGAGAGTGTTACTGAATAGACAAGACTTAAAGAATCTGAATTTTGGTCTGTTTAGACAAAGAGTGTGATCAGATCAAGCCAGGGCAGTATTCTCTTGTTGGTCACCAACCTGTTGCTTCTGGTAGCTCCAGTAGTTGGTTTGGTTGCACTTGCCATGCTCTAAACTCATGAGATCACTGCTTTTGGATTGTCAGTCTAAATTATTCTGGTATACTAACTTTTTTTCGCATCACTCACAGTCTCCAAATTTACATCACCCTTTGTTTAACAAGAAGACAACAAGAGAAACTCATTGAGCTAATAAGCGTTCAAACCCTAACAAAATAACATGAAGCATTCGGATAATAACTATGTCCAGTTCATTTTGTAATTTACTGTGGCAACTGACAGGACTGATTCAAAGACCAAAACAGTTGAAAATTTATTAGTAGCTGCAGGAGTCAAATCAACATTGAAGTGCTTTTCATTGGTCTGTTGCTTTATTGGCAAAACATAAGCATTTTATTCTCAGGGGTTTTAAATGAAAATTTTAATGTAATTGTTCTGTTTTTCAATTTAGGCTCGTCTTTATGCTATTCAAGTTTCTCCAGGCACATATTGTAATGAGCCTGATGGGCCACCATGTTTGTATGAAGACTGGTTGGCTTTGTTTGATACAGAGGAACACAAAGGCGACATCTCTGATTTGCTGGTAGCTAACACTGATGTAAGGGCAATCTACACTAAGTTGGTAAGAAGGAACTTTATTTAAGAGACTATTTTCCTCTTCAAAAGTTTGATTTGACATAATGACAGCATTTATTTGTTTTCAGTCTAGAAAAGAATATAAAGTAATAAACCACAAGGGAAGCTGACTGAAAAAATTAAATAATTTTTCTTAAAGGGAGGAAGTACCTTTGGTAATTACTCAAAAAATTAATGACCCTTAAAACTTACTTGGTAAAAAGCACTTTAGCTGTTGATAATGTTTAACATATTGATAAACAATTCCTTTCAAAGGAACGTGGTTTTAGAGAGAGGGATTAAAAAACATTTCAATCTGAGAATGTTTTCTGCATGAAACTTTTCTCAGTGTATTCCAATTACAAATTATAACGGCTCCAGATTTTCAGCAATATCTCAATACCACCTGTTAGCAATACCACCTTTTGAAATGAATTTTTCACAGTTTAGTTCTATTGTACAGTATATATCTACATCTATTTTGGATTAAAACAATCAAATTGTTCCAAAAACCAAAGGTATCTTTTGCCTTCAATAGAACATTACATGTCCAAACATCATTGAACGTGAAGGTATTGTTTTTTCTTAACTCTTTGACCAATTAGAATGTTTTTAGTTTTGCCAAATGTTGCTGTGCCCCTGGATGCAAAACAAGAGAGAAATTTTTTTTCAATTGATGCAGAAAAAAGATTGAAGTTATTGATGCATATTTTACAAGTCGGCAGCGGCAACAGGCCCAGTCGAATTAAAGAACATCTTCAGTGAAATGCACGAGTAAATGGAAATCAATTCCATTTAGGTAGGTTTAAGATCTTAGAAGAACAAATATAAACCTTATTATCCTGTTTTCTTTTAAAATAAATTAAATAAATTTGGGACTAGAAAAAACCTGAATACATTAGTACATTGTCGACCACTGTCCCATTTATACAAAATAATCAAATAACCCAGCACAACATTTTGGTTAATTTAAAATAAACATTTGTAAAATTAATTAAACTACGTAGGGTTGTTTTTTAACCATTTTGTGTTGGTACTAAAAACACTTTTTACTGTGCCTCTGGAGTAATTTGTTTTTCAGAATATCACTTTAAGCATTAAATCAATGAAACCAATGACTAAACAAAGTAAAAACCACAACAATATGTACATTATGTCCTTCATAGTCTCAAGTCACTTCGCTCGTCCTCTCGGTACACTAAGTACAAGCAGTTCTGTCCTGATTTTGGACACCTCTACAAAAACTATTCAGCAGCATTGGAAACTTCACATGGTGGAGAAACAACCTAGTAAGGTGTGGGTTAAACATGTACATGTACATGAAATCTTTCTTATGAGCTGGTTCTGAAATGAACCGGTGGTGTAACAACTTGACGATTTAATTGGTACGCTCTGATTGTCTTCAGGAGAAGACAATACTAGATATGTCAAAATCAAATAAGTCATACAAAAAGTCCTTCAGGAAGACAAAATGTAGATTCTATGTCACACCTAGACTTTAACAGAAAAACCTGTGCAAAGTCAGCTCCACATGGACTAGCATGAAATAAAAATCCTTTATGGCAAGGAAATATAGTCTGGCGCACACGTTACCAATTCGAAATCTTAAAGTGCCAGTCACAACTTAGCATCAACATCAAAACCATGAATTCCTCTGGTCCACATAATGGTTAACATGATAAACATCAACAGTGGTGCCAAAACTATATATGTTATTGCATCAACCAAGCCTTCTACACTGAATGCGGGGCTAGTTTCAGGTTTATTCTCATCAACCCACCAGCTTCTAGGCCCAATTTCATCAAGCCTATTTAAGCATTCAGCTTATCGTAAAAACTGCAGTGTGGAAACAACTGTTCTGCATGTTTACATTGATCTGCTGCTTGCTGCTGATAAGGGACATGAATCCATTCTTGTATTCCTTGATTACACAGCTGCTTTAGACACAATTGATCACCATATCATGTGACTAAAGGCCTCTAACCTTAGAACAATTGTCACATTTAATCTTTTTATGCAAAACTATGTTTAGCACGTCGCAAGATATGAAAGATTTGCAAGTTGCTGTTCAACAATTGATGGAAAAACTGGTCCATGCTTTTGTCTCTTGTTACACTACACTGTATTCCTGATTCCCTAATTGCAGAAATCCCCCACCACAGTAGCTTGGTTGGGGTCTAAAAGTGAAAACTTACCTCTAGAGTGAATTACTACGTTTGCATATTACTCTTGGCCGACAGGCATTAATGCTAAGAGTTTTACCATGGGGCGGCCCACGGGTCCCTTGATTGGGGGTTGCCAGGAGTCTGTGAATTTATCTGCGCCTGCCCCAGGTGTAGCGGGGGGCTGGGGGCATTGCTGACTGGAGAACTGCTGTGGTGGCATGGAGCATGCACCCGCTGCATAGCCATGCGATTGCAAAAACTTGACCTCAGGGGTTTGCGCTTAGGTATGGTGAACGTCGCTTTACCCTTGGCTGGCTGTGTTTTGGCAGCAAGAATAGTTGTTTTTCAATCGTTTCGCTTCTGCCTGCATGAGCTCCTCAAACTTCTCGTTGAAGAGGTCAGCACCAGATAATGGAAGGGACTCAAAATACTTCCAGGCCCCAGGAGAAGGTAGAAAAAGTGCATCTAGCTCCTTTCCTGTCGGGCCGATGTAGCTAAGGTTGAAACTCGGGTGAATTGTTTAAGGACCGACCGGAGACAAAAATCAAGGCAGTGTAAAGTTGTTGTTAATAAGTCTGCTGGGATCGTGAAGCCAGCCTCACAACCTGAAACCAAGTATTCATTCAGCAGCAGGAGGAAGGAAGTTGAACGCTTGCCAAATCTGGATGCCGAATCTAACTTCTTCAATGTGTCCTCAAATTTATCCCGTTTCTTGTCGGAGAAACATTGTTTAGACGCAAAAATTTCTGCATCTGCAGCTTATATTTCTTTTGCAGTGTCAGGGAGGACACTCGACCTGCATCTCAACCCACAATACTCAACAGTCAACCAACAACCCTCAACCAACAACCCTCAACCAACAACCCTCAACCCACAACCCACTACCCATATCGCTCTTCCCACAAAACTCAACTTACAACCTTCAACCCTAAACCCACAATTTACAAGCTACAACACTCAACCCTAAACCCATAACCCTCAACCAACAACCCTAAACCCACAATTCATAAGCCGCAACCCTCAACCTGCATCTCACAACCCACAACACTCAACAGTCAGCCCCCAACTCTCAACCCACAGCCCTCTACCCGCAACGCTCTACCCACAACCCTCAACTCACAACCCTCAATCCTCAACCCTCAATTCTCAACCAACAACCCTAAACCCCCAATTTACAAGCCACAACCCTCAACCCTAAACCCATAACCCTCAACCCACAACCCTAAACCCACAATTCACAAGCCACAACCTTCAACCTGCATCTCACAACCCACAACACTCAACACTCAATAGTCAACCAACAACCCTCACCCCACAACCCTCTACCCACAACTCTCTACCCACAACGCTCTACCACAACCCTCATGACCTGTTCTGGTTTCTTTTGCTAAATCATCAACTCTCAATCAACAATCTTAACTTAAAGAGTGGCTCTAAGGTCAAATTTGGGTTTTGTGATGCACTCATTTTCCAATAGACAGAGTCCTTATGAAAATGGGAAAAATTACAAGTCTGTAACCTCACATTAACAGGTGCAAAATGCTACTATGTTTAATACCCTTCAAGTGCAATTTTTGTCAAAATCTAAAAAGGCTTGGTGATGTAACATTTGAAATATATGGCCTGTGCAAATTTTTTTTTCAGAGATTTTTGTCCGTTCATTTTTGAATTTTGATGGAATTTCAATTAAACCGGCATTGAATTTGACCTTTTTACTAGCACAAATGTTCCTCTTTTGAATGTTTAGACCCATATGGTTTTGATGTCTGATGACGTCATGTTTCAAATTTAATTCTGAATGAGTAAAAAAACTTTTACACCATTTTAGTCTGAGGTTAGAGACTTGTAATTTTGTCCCCACTTTCATGAGTACACTATTTATTGATAAATGAATGCATCACAAAACTGAATTTGGCAATCATAATGGAATGTACATGTAACTGAAACTTTACAGGCTGAAATTTGATTTTTTTTATTCTCAAGCACCTAATGCTTTTACTGTCACAAATAGTAAATCTCATTTTATTTGTTTTACAGGTATCAAATTTATTATTCTACTTTTGGATGAACAAAGAAATTTTTACTGGAACAGGTTTTGAACCTGTGAAATCCAGGTTAACATGTCGGTGCTCTCAACTATGTTGGCGGTCTGCCTGTTTTATCAATATCTTTGTTTGGGGTGCACCAGTCAGAAGCTCCAGGTTGTGTTGTAAACTGGGCTTGATCCCAGGTTATATGGCAGTATAAAGTTGTATAGTTTTTGACTGGTGCACCCGAGAAAAGATTATTGACAAAATATGGAGACCGTCAACATAGAGCTAAATATCTTTAGTTGATAGAGTACGAGCATGTGAGCATGTGAGCATGTTAACCTGTCGTTCTCAGGTTTAAATCTTTTTCTAGTAAATTTGTCTTTGTTCACCCCTTTAGTTTCCCCTTGTGGTGTATTACTTGAAATTTAGTAAAAGTGAGCTTTAGATCAAAAGTAATTTACTTCTAAGAAAGTAACTTCCTATCGTTTAGAAATAAACCTTATTTAGGGAGCTGTCCAAAGTATCAAAATTAGCAACTTTTATTCCGCAGTATTAATGGAGGAAAAATATAACTTCACCCATATTTCCATAACAAAAACCGTAAACAACACTAAATAAATAAAACAAACATCCCCCTTTCTTGATTTCAAATGGATTGTGCCCAGGTGGTCCCTTTTTTCCTGCAGTGTTGTGATGGGCATATATGGATCCAAGTTTTTACAAAAACATGCCGTGGTATGCGGTCAGCTTGCAGACTACTGCATGGGCAAAAGTTTTAAGTTTCTAGCCCTCATGCTTATGAATGTACCATGTAAATTGTATCCGTCTCAGTGATCTAAGAACTAATTCTTGAGGTAAGGATTGTGACCTTTGAAAGTAGTCTACAACATCTTATTAATGGGTGTCACACCTGATTCTGAAAATAGTCTACAATATCTTATTAATGGGTGTCACACCTGATTCTGAAATAGTCTACAATATCTTATTAATGGGTGTCACACCTGATTCTGAAAATAGTCTACAATATCTTACTAATGGGTGTCACACCTGATTCTGAAATAGTCTACAATATCTTATTAATGGGTGTCACACCTGATTCTGAAAATAGTCTACAATATCTTACTAATGGGTGTCACACCTGATTCTGAAATAGTCTACAATATCTTACTAATGGGTGTCACACCTGATTCTGAAAATAGTCTACAATATCTTATTAATGGGTGTCAAACCTGATTTTGAAAATAGTCTACAATATCTTATTAATGGGTGTCAAACCTGATTTTGAAAATAGTCTACAATATCTTACTAATGGGTGTCAAACCTGATTTTGGCCCAAGGTTGTGACTGCCAAAAATCATTGCGTTGCAGTCAGAACTTGCCCTATTTCTTGAAATTTTACATATAGATTTCTGTTAGTGCAATCTGTTGTGGTAAATTGAGTGAATTTTTAATAATGGCAAAAAGTATGCTTTCCTAAATTAGTAAAATTTTGTTCTGTCAATGAATGTTTTGATCTCATTTAGGTACCTGCAGTCGTATCTAATGCTGATTTTTGGGGACGTTACTTTTATAAAGTTCATCAGTTGAAGCAAGATGAAGCAAGGAGAGCAGCACTGAAGGAACGCGCTGATATGACATCCTCACAAACACTTGATGATGAAGAGCTTCAATGGGATGATGATGAAGGTAAGGTTACAATAAGAACTAGAACTTAAGTGTTCGTAACAATTTGGGGTTTCGATTGGTGGAACAAAAAGATAAAATATCATGATTTCATACAGGAAATCACATGTCATATGTAATGTAATGTAATTTAAAAAAAATTGAACTTCCTGTTTGAACCAGAAGGAAAGGTTAAAAGTGAGGTCATAATAATAAATCGTCAAATGTGTCACAAGCTACATGGCTCCACAAAGATTCTGACTTTTTGACATGCAGGAGATACGATTTTTTAATTTTTAGAGCTTCAATTTGTACCGGAAGTAAAGGTCAAAGTGGGGTCATGTTTCGATTAATGTTACATATGATGTAAACTACACAATGGCACAAAGACTATAACTCTATGACATATGGATCAGAATATGAAATTTTAAATAATAAGCTTGAAATTATTTGACACCTGATGGCGTCACGATTACAAAAGCGTTTTTTCATACAAAGATTTTTTTTAAGCTGCAATACAGAATAAGATTTGTCCCCATGCAAGGCCTTCGAACGAAAACACTGAAAATTTGGGTGTAGATTTTATTACACATACATAGAGGGCGCTGTAACGTGATGATGTCATAATAATTACTAAGTAATTGAAAGCTCAAAGGCTGGGTCTCGCAGAGATTCCAAACATTAACATAATATGTTTCAAAATAAAGTTTAAAACACTGCAAAAATAACGCAACACATAGCACAATCTTTGAAGCTCTTCAAAAAAAAATTAATGACATGCATTCAGGCGGGAAAGAAATATATTATCTTTTTGGAGAAAACTCCTCAATATCCTTTTACCTTTCCATACTTATTTATTTTTATTTCTGCATCCAGACCATTTTAATAGTTTGCGCGGTGAGAAATCTGTGAAAATGTTGATGGTAAACTTGTATAGCGCCCTCTTGTATTTAAAGATCTCCTTCTAGGCCGACATCAACACGGTGGGTCGAGTTGGGCTTATGATTACTTCGAGATGTTTCTCAGTTTGGAAAAGCTGACTGGGATGGTTTTCAATCATTTTTTGCTGATATGCCCTGTCATCAATTCTAAGACTTGGTCCTGAATTGGCAGTAGACGCGTTATCCCAATGGATTATCCTTGGTATGAAAATTTACATCCCCTTGCCTACTTGTTCTCAACCTTCAGGCTGTTCTGCAGCAACTGTTCATCGTAATTGCCCATCATAGGATTTTTTTAAAGAAGGAGCCTGTCATTTACCTTTATCAGATAGAGTGCAGAAGTGTATTGTTAATCTTAATGGTGAAGGGTTGGGATCAACGTTACAACCTGTTTCCCACTGTAGGTCTGCAGCCAACCTTTGTCTTTCATGTCTTTTCTACAGATATTTTCATGGTAACTATGTCACCAGTATGTCCAACCTGGTTCCTCCTATCGGGGTTTTTGAGCGTGAAACCAGGCTTTCTGCTTGTTCTCACCCCATACACTCTTAATTTGCTGAGATGTTGAACAAAGAGCCATTCCAACAGTTTTCCATATACATGTATACTGCATCTCTTTTGAACTCCTTGCCTGGTGTATGTTTCCCGCCATCCTACAATCTAGACTGTTTTAAGAGGAATATCAATTCCTTCCTGCAGCTCCCCTGAGTTATTTTCATTTTAAAGGTTCTGTTTTGTAGACCCTTTAATAAAAGTTTTTTTTTAAAGTATCAAGTATTAAACCATGAAATAGGGGAAACTGGGTTAGTGAATTTTAAATAATTTGGGATGGAACAAAGAAAAATTGACCAGAGCGGGATTGGAACCATCATCATCATTATTTAGCGGTCGCAACCGAGATCCCGTTCACAACATCACACTTGGAGTCTTTATCCCTCATCATGTTCGGAAGGTCCTCAAATTCAGATTCCATGTCTCTGCCAATCACGCCAATGTAGTTGAAAGGTCTATGTCCTCTTTAAGGATGTAGATGTCTCCAGCATAATACATCAGGTATGACCTGGTCTTCAGCACGATAGCAGTGGCCAGCAAAGGGCACTCTGCATTGAGCAGCAATAGCGGAGTTTGAAGGAATGTCTCTTGAATGAGATGTTGTACACCTTCATATGAAGCCTGGTGTATAGACCATCAAGGCGATCTTCATGGTCCAGGTTTCATCTCCATAGAAGAAGGCTCTCTACACAGGCTCTGAAGAAGGCTCTCTACACAGGCTCTGAAGAAGGCTCTCTACACAGGCTCTGAAGAAGGCTCTCTACACAGGCTCTGAAGAAGGCTCTCTACACAGGCTCTGAAGAAGGCTCTCTACACAGGCTCTGAAGAAGGCTCTCTACACAGGCTCTGAAGAAGGCTCTCTACACAGGCTCTGAAGAAGACCAGCTTTGTTGACATTGCTATATTTTATTGCCAGATGTTGTGAAGCTTTTTACATGCATTCTAAGCTAAACCATTCCATATCAGGAAGTCCTTCTAACAATTGGCAACATACATGTAAGATAAGATAAGAAAAGATAAGATAAAAACTTAATTATCCCACTCTGGGGAAATTAAAACTGGCCTTGATTCAAACAGTACATACACAAACACTAAAAACTACAATAGACAAAAGGCAAATGGATAAAACCCACAAAAGAAAGAGAGAATGACAATGAGTACAAAATATATAAAAGGTAGGGTTAAAAAGATTCTTAAGTAATTTATATACAAGGAAAATATGCATAAGAGGTAGTCCATAAAATTGAGGACTCAGAAAAGCACATCTACTTTAAGTCATTGTAAAAACGAAGTGCAGTTGGGACAAACGAGTTGCTGTAGCGTTGTGTTCTAATGAAGTGCAGTTGGGACAAACGAGTTGCTGTAGCGTTGTGTTCTAATGAAGTGCAGTTGGGACAAACGAGTTGCTGTAGCGTTGTGTTCTAATGAAGTGCAGTTGGGACAAACGAGTTGCTGTAGCGTTGTGTTCTAATGAAGTGCAGTTGGGACAAACGAGTTGCTGTAGCGTTGTGTTCTAATGAAGTGCAGTTGGGACAAACGAGTTGCTGTAGCGTTGTGTTCTAATGAAGTGCAGTTGGGACAAACGAGTTGCTGTAGCGTTGTGTTCTAATGAAGTGCAGTTGGGACAAACGAGTTGCTGTAGCGTTGTGTTCTAATCAAGTGCAGTTGGGACAAACGAGTTGCTGTAGCGTTGTGTTCTAATGAAGTGCAGTTGGGACAAACGAGTTGCTGTAGCGTTGTGTTCTAATGAAGTGCAGTTGGGACAAACGAGTTGCTGTAGCGTTGTGTTCTAATCAAGTGCAGTTGGGACAAACGAGTTGCTGTAGCATTGTGTTCTAATGAAGTGCAGTTGGGACAAACGAGTTGCTGTAGCGTTGTGTTCTAATGAAGTGCAGTTGGGACAAACGAGTTGCTGTAGCGTTGTGTTCTAATGAAGTGCAGTTGGGACAAACGAGTTGCTGTAGCGTTGTGTTCTAATCAAGTGCAGTTGGGACAAACGAGTTGCTGTAGCGTTGTGTTCTAATGAAGTGCAGTTGGGACAAACGAGTTGCTGTAGCGTTGTGTTCTAATGAAGTGCAGTTGGGACAAACGAGTTGCTGTAGCGTTGTGTTCTAATGAAGTGCAGTTGGGACAAACGAGTTGCTGTAGCGTTGTGTTCTAATCAAGTGCAGTTGGGACAAACGAGTTGCTGTAGCGTTGTGTTCTAATGAAGTGCAGTTGGGACAAATGAGTTGCTGTAGCGTTGTGTTCTAATGAAGTGCAGTTGGGACAAACGAGTTGCTGTAGCGTTGTGTTCTAATGAAGTGCAGTTGGGACAAACGAGTTGCTGTAGCGTAGTGTTCTAATCAAGTGCAGTTGGGACAAACGAGTTGCTGTAGCGTTGTGTTCTAATGAAGTGCAGTTGGGACAAACGAGTTGCTGTAGCGTTGTGTTCTAATCAAGTGCAGTTGGGACAAACGAGTTGCTGTAGCGTTGTGTTCTAATGAAGTGCAGTTGGGACAAACGAGTTGCTGTAGCGTTGTGTTCTAATCAAGTGCAGTTGGGACAAACGAGTTGCTGTAGCGTTGTGTTCTAATGAAGTGCAGTTGGGACAAACGAGCTGCTGTAGCGTTGTGTTCTAATGAAGTGCAGTTGGGACAAACGAGTTGCTGTAGCGTTGTGTTCTAATCAAGTGCAGTTGGGACAAACGAGTTGCTGTAGCGTTGTGTTCTAATGAAGTGCAGTTGGGACAAACGAGTTGCTGTAGCGTTGTGTTCTAATGAAGTGCAGTTGGGACAAACGAGTTGCTGTAGGGTTGTGTTCTAATGAAGTGCAGTTGGGACAAACGAGCTGCTGTAGCGTTGTGTTCTAATCAAGTGCAGTTGGGACAAACGAGTTGCTGTAGCGTTGTGTTCTAATTTTCCGTTGCAAAAGGCGATCCCCCAGATGACTTAATAAAAACTTAGGATACATGGGATGGGATGGATCAGACAGAATCATGTTCCCTTTAGTAATGAGGCTAGTGCGATTAAAGGGGCACACCGGCTTCGTTGGGCTATTTGGGCTACAAAATAGGCTAACATATGCCTTCAAAGGTCTTCCAGGAATGGAGAAGAACGGTTCCCAAAAGAAACCATCAAATTTTGCCGTTTTTGAGCATTTTTCAAAAAACGAAGGTCACGTGATTTATCCGAACCAAAAAAGTGGTTCGGATAAATCACGTGATTTTCGGAGTTAGTTTTACTTCCAGCTGTATACAAGTAAATTACTGAACCAAATTTAAATCTGTTTTTTAAAAATTATTCATGAGTATTTGAAAAAAAAGACTATGTGTTCAGATTATTGATACAATTTGTAAATAATGATGAAAAATCGAACGTAAGATTCGCATTCAGAGAGTCCGTGCAACCGAAGCGTGTTTTACGGTGCACCAGCGTGGGAGCTAGCGGAACGTAAACCTTTGGGCATATCCCGTACAGCCGGTGCCGTGTCTCGTGGGGCCAGAGAGACAAGCCCCGGGGCATGAACTCCCCAGCTTGCCGGTCTAGCCGTGAGCGTGGGAGCTTGTCGGAGGGGTAGGGAGCCAGACCAACAATTACGGTTTTTGTAGGAGGGTTTTAGTCTGATACCCCTAGCTATTATCCCCTAACTATTGCAACGTGTTGCCTGCGCTACACACGCGGGACGACGACGGGGAATATTTATCCCATACAGCTGGTCTACTTCTAAGATAGCTGCACAATGTCCACCCCCCCCCAATTGCTGCTTTTGCTGGCTTTCCCTTTGGATTTATCGTGGTTTTTCTTTTACTTTTTACTTTTCGTTGGACCACCTTCTGGGTGTTTTTCCTTGCGATGTTTTTGTACCGATCCTTGGATGTTGAAGAAACGTTCTCCATTATTGCAAGTACACAGAATATAGTACGTCGTCGTACACAGAATACAGGTTGGGGTTAGTTTTCGCGGTCGTAACCAATAACTGTTTCAATGGCAAGTTCAACCGAAACAGTTATTGGTTACGACCGCGAGCGGACTTCGACTAGGACTGACCATAGAGCAAGGAACCTTGCTCTATGGACTGATGTCCGCTCATGTCACTGATCTCTATTATACTGACAGCATAATAGAGATCAGTGGCATGGTTCATGTCTGTTTTTTTTATTTACACGTGAATTTGTGCTTGATGGATATGAAGTCTGTATCCTCATACCTCGCCATTGTTATAATTGATACATAAACAGAGCACCAGTCTACTTACAACATCGCGCATCACTGCCACGTAAATTTGACAGTTGCAACGGCTGGAAAAGCGTATAAGCTGACCTTTGACCGCGTTTTGTTTTTTTCACATTTTTCGTTAATTACGTGATATTTTGATGATTTTTTTTTTACAACAACCATTTAAAAATTGTTGTCTGTCATTCCACATCACAATATTAGGTAAACAGTAAGCCGGTGTGTCCCTTTAAACAATTCTAAAATGGTATTGTCTTCGCCAAAGGAGTAATAACGGCCAGAATTGGCGTGCCGCTCTTTCAGTAATTAATAATAATCAATTCATTCGTTTTATTCACATTAATTTCAAGGTAGTTTTCTGCACACCAGTTGACAAAGTAGTTAATTTCGCTGTTTTAGCATTGGAGTGAATCTTCTGGGGAAGACATACGACCAACAATAGAGGTATCATCTGCATATTTGATGCTCAAATTATTTACTGCTTTGGAGTCATTGGTATAAATGGTATACAGAACTGGGGACAAGACACAACCTTGTGGGGCTCCTGTATTTGTAAAAGGGTGAGATAGTGGAGTTTAGCTTAACCTGTTGTGTCCGGTTTGTAAGACAACTTTGTGTCCATACAACAATATTAGGCTCTACATTAAGATCAAGGAGCTTTTTAATCATGAGGTGCAGCTGGATTGTATTGAACGTACTGGAAAAATCAATGAAGAGGGCTCTGACATAAGTACCACCTTTTTCTAAATGTTCGTATGCAGCATTTAGTAGAGTAACCACTGCGTCTTCCATGCTTTTGAACGGGTACAGTCCGTATTCGGGGTTGGTACAAAGGGGTCAGCTGGATCATATTGTGGTCTTAAATAGTTTTTCCTGAATTTGTGGATCGGTTGTTCCGTATCAGTGTGAAACCCTCAATATCAATTAAAGAATCTGGATCATTGTGTGTTAACCATGTTGCCGTTAGACAAATAAGGCTAGAATTCCTATATTTAGATAGGTATTGCGTACAAGCTTTCAGTTCATATGTCTTGTTTCTGATACTTTGTACAATACCCTGAATTATGGCTGGTAATGGAGTTCTGCACTTGGCTTTTTGAGTTGTTGTCTGATGCCGTCTTGTCTTCCTCATTTACGGGATCTGGGTTGGTTTGAACAGACCTCAGGGATAACGTAGTCAAGTTCTGAAGAGAAAACAGGTCGGCTCATAAGGAAGTCTCGGCTGTATGTTAGCAATGGCGGTGGCTCTCCTTCAGTGTTCCTGAGGTGGGTCATACCCAAAACTTGACTAGCACACCAAGATACAGCCAGGAAAAATACCAAAACTGCAACCATTCTTGAAAAGCACTCTTCAGACATTGTTGTACGGTAAAAATTTGACAAAACATGAAGAAAAATAGAAAAATAAAACAAAACAACATGGAGACAATCAAAAGGCTGTGTCGCCACGAGAGCAGCGCAAGACAATTCTAGGACCCAAGGTACCTGAAGTCCCTTTTGCTTGGGCATTAACTGCTTTCTTAATCATCTGAATAACCATGTTAGCTTACCCACTGATATTTTTTTTTCAGCTGAAGGTTTTGGCAAACATAGATTTGGAGGCTCACACAGTACTATTCACTGCACCATTGTTGCCCTGAATGACAATTGGTTTCAGAGGCTTCTTCACCTTCTAATTATTCTCTATTCATGCTACTTACAGGTCCTACTACACTCTATCATTGCCTCCCCTTGAGCCTCTGTCTTCTTCATGGCTATTGCCATTTAGTAGAAGAGGGTGCGAGATTTATGCCTTATCATTAATTATTGGTAATACCAGATGGGTTCCAGCTGTTGTCTGTCTTGTCCCACAGCAAACCTGAAACAAAAGAAATGTTGTCCAAGTGATACTTAAGGACTTGGCATATCAACTCAAAACTTGGTGTGTGGATTGATTTTTGGGATCCTCAATATGCTTTTTTTTTTACCTCCCCCCCCCCCCCACCCTCGGTCAAATTTCAAGATAATTATGGCTAAAACAAAAGGGCTCGCGTCAGCAGTTTAGACAGGCGAAGTGGGCCCTCACCAGCAGTTCAGACAAAAAAGCAAAAAATAGATGAAAGTAAAAGCCAGGGAAATTTTTGTCGGTAAAATGTGTAATACTTTAAAGCTAGGATCATTTTTTGGTATATCTGAAAGCCTACTTGTGATAAAGATAATAATGGAACATGTAGTAAGCATGCCGCGAAATTATTTCGTCTGAAAAGCCTTCGTTGATTAGACATCAATAAAAGTATGTCAACAAATTTGAATCGCCAAAACTCGCCTCAGGGAAATTAAAATTTCCATGGTGGCCGTTTGTGATTGCTGCGGCCAGAGATGCGGTTGGCACCTGCTGTCATCTCCCTAAATGTGTATGGATTCAATGTTCTTGATGCATCTGAGGAGAAAGGTTTTTGCTGTTTTCAGTATACACTGTATTCAGCTGAAACTTTCACAGTTTACTTTTATCGTATCTTTCTTGATAATTTTGCCAATAACTCAGCACAGGGTAATGACTTTTATATCAATTGCCAACTCACTAGATGATATTGAACGATCTAACCCAGATGCCCTGGTTATCATTAATGGCGATTTCAATCATGCCTCTTTGTGGCGTGTCGTGGCCGAGTGGATAAGATCACTGGACTCAAGCTCTGGTGTTTCTGATCAGCAGAGTGTGGGTTCGAGCCCCGGTCGTGACACTTGTGTCCTTAAGCAAGACACTTAACCATGATTGCTTCGTCCTTCGGATGGGACGTAAAGCCGTTGGTCCCGTGTGTTGTGTAACGCACGAAAAAGAACCCAGTGCACTTATCGAAAAGAGAAGGGGTCCGCCCCGGTGTTCCTGGTTTGATCGGTTGCATATTGCGCCACAGCACCTTGTAAACCATTACATGGTGCTATGTAAAGGAGTAGGTCTCATACTTCAAACGAAGCCCCACATACCTTGCAGGAAACATGAATGTTAAGCGCTTAGAGGCTGGCCTGCAGTAGGCGCTATACAAATACAATATATTATTATTATTTAAAGAAGAGCAGTGTTCAATACCACCAATATGTCAACTGCCCTACACGTGGTACAGCAACCCTGTATTTATTCTACTCGATCAATAAAGGAGCATATACTGCCTCCCCTCTCCCTCAGCTGGGTCAAGCAGACCACAATTTAGTATTTTTGTTACCAAAGTATCGACCATTAGTGCAACGTCAGAAACCAAAGATTGTGTCGGTTCAACAATGGAATAGAGATTCCTTGAGTGAATTGCAAGCATCATTAGAATGCACGGACTGGAATGTATTTATTGAGGCCAACCCTGATTTGAATGATCTTGTAGACGCGGTTAGCAGTTACATTAACTTTTGTACAAAAAATGCCATTTCCACGAAGGAGGTAAAAATCTACCCAAATAACAAACCCTGGGTGACAAAGGAAGTTAAAGATGTGATTAACAGGAAGAAGCAGATCTTTGGACAAGGTGACAAAATGCAACTTAAGGGAATTCAAAAGGAACTGAAGCGTATCATCAAGGTAGAGAAAGCTAAATACAAGAATAAGATTGAAAAGACTCTAACTCAGAACAATATGAAAAAGGTGTGGGAGGGAATGAGACTTACATGTATGAGTGGGTATTCGAATAAATCCAAGAAAAATAGACAATTACCAGACACATCAGCTGAATATCCAAATCAGTTGAATGAATTTTATAACCGTTTTGATCAGTATGATTTCCATGTTGAAGTTGATAACATTCAAAATGATTTAGATCCTAATGAGCTTAGTGTTTCTGAACAAGAAGTGTGCCATCAGTTTAAAAAACTGAATACATCTAAGGCAGCTGGACCAGATGGAATTTCTGCAAAAGTTTTACAATCATGTTCAAGTCAGCTTTCTAGAATTGTTACTGTTATGTTTAACTTATCTTTTAGTACCCGGTCTATTCCACAACTTTGGAAGTGCTCACGTATTATTCCTATCCCAAAGAATTTTATCATCACATGCATGAATGATCTCAGGCCAGTGGCGTTAACAGCCATACCAATGAAAGTGTGTGAAAGATTGTTTAAGAATGTTTTGTTTGATTTTGTATCTGGCTTTCTGGACCCAATGCAGTTCGCCTATCAGGCAAATCGCAGTTGTAGTGATGCTATTTTAACAGTGTTGGATAAATTATATGCTCACTTAGAACGAGTTCGCTGTGATAATTCAGCTAGAGTTATGTTTTTTTATTTCTCTTCAGCATTTAACACTATTCAGCCACATGTACGTACTAATTCAGAAACTATTACACCACTGTGACGACCCGAAGTCGCTCTTGTCCTGGATTTTAAATTACTTGACAAATCGTTCTCAGTTTGTTAAAATTAATGCTGCCGACACACAATCTAATTTGATTTATTCAAATACTGGTGCTCCACAAGGTACGGTTCTAGCTCCTTTCCTTTTTTCATTATATACATCAGATTGTCGGTCTTCTGAAATGTCGTGTCCTTTAATTAAATTTGCCGACGACACTGCGATGATTGGTCTGATTAGTAAGGATGAGGATCGCTTGTATCAAGATCAACTTCAACAATTTGTCAACTTCTGTGATTTAAATTATCTCAAACTAAATGTCTCTAAAACTAAAGAAATGGTTATAGACTATTGGAAATCACGTCGTCAACCAGAACCTTTGATCTTGAAAGACAGGGCGGTGGAACGTGCCACTTGTTATAAATATTTGGGTGTCATATTTGACATTGAACTGGGCTGGCATGAACATGTGGATTCCATTGTGAAAAAACTGAATTCTCGCGTGTTCTGCCTCAGGAAATTGAATTCTTTTCATGTCAATCGTAAAATGTTGGCAACTTTTTCTGTGATTGCCAGTGTTTTGGGGCTACTGCTTGATCTGTTGGGGTGGAAATGTTGGGAAGAGTGAAAAAGATTGCATAAATAGAATTATAAAATCAGCAGGAAGGATTCTTGGGGAGTCGCGGCCGTTAGTAGACACAGCATATGAGGATCTCCTGGCTGGCAAGTCAACTATGCTACTGAATGACACAAACCATCCGCTTCATGATGCACTTGCCAGCCAGCTGATCCCAAGGTCTGGTCGTATGCGAGTGCCATATGCTGCGACAAACCGGTACCCATCCTCCTTTATCCCTCGTGCAATAACACATTACAATCTTACTTTCAAACGTTAATTATAAATTGTATTGTCCAGTCCCCAGGTATTTTCTTTTCTTATATACTAATCGCTTTTTAGTGTGTTTTCTTGTAATTGTATATATACCTTAAACTGATATTAATGTTTTTAATGTTTCAATGTTTTTACTGTATGCGAGCATTTGAATTACCCTTTTTGGGATATAATAAAGATTAATTGAATTGAATTAGATTTGGGAAAAGTGTGATGTTTCAAGCTGCCCTAATAATTGTCATTGATTTCCCAAACTAGGGGTTATTGTAATCTTTCACAAGCTCGTTATTTTGTTTTATGCAAGCTAGCTCAATGCAGTGCATATAATGTGTCAACAATCTACTATGCTTGCATAACTAATTTTTTGACCTGCATGATGAATATGCAAAATTCCCAAGATGATCCTATTATAGTGGTCCGTGGTGTGATAGCAATTCAAAGGATAACAGTGCCCTCTGTGAGTGATGATTTCTTTGTCGGTAGTGATTTCTTTTTTACATTTTTTGGAGCCAACACAAGTATTGTACAAGTAAATATTCCTTGCTATTGTTTGAAATGTGCTTGTAAAACTTTTGCCAAGATAAAACACAAATGTTCTGGTTAAGTTGATACTATTACAGTGATTTGAATCTGCGCTTAACACCATTTTAGGGCCTTGGTTTTTTTAGTTACTTGTGTTGTACATGTATAACTAATTAATCATTTATTAATTTTCATTGTAGATGACTCTTCAATCTCATTTCATCACCACACCAGCAACATCCAAACGACAACAACTTGTAAGCAGGCGAGTGAGCGATTAAAAGCAGACGATAACAACGTAATAGCAGTATCCAACATTGATAAACGACTTGATGTGGAGGACAGGGAAAAGGAATCTGCACATTGTCCTGATTGGGAATCATCATTGATTCATCAAACTCAAATACAACAATCAAACAATGAAGAGAAGGGAATACAAAGCATGACTAATACCAGTGTTGAACAATTAAATGACACACAGATTCAAGTGAGAACAGCCCCAGATGAGTTGCCTTTGGTATCTACAGCTGCAGAAGCAGCTAAACAAGATGAAAAATGTGATACCACGATGGATGAAGAAGGTAGATTGGAGACGGATACTACAAAATGTGATGAACGTTTAACATGCCATCAAGACCTTCAGGATAAGATGGAACCATTGATGGTATCAACCCAAGAAAGTACCAATCAACAATCCAATAAGGTTTCACCAACTGTATCAGAAACAAGTAATAAAGGTACATTGTCATCAAGTTTGGGAGTTAAATAAGGCCAGGGCATTTTACCCTTTTAATGATTTTATACATAGGTGTCAATGATACAAAATCAAGCAATCTGTTTTTGTATGTTGAACAAAGGGACCACAATAAAAGTCCATTGTTGTTCATTGAGAAAAAACATGTATGACAGCCGATTTGCCTAGCCACCGTCACTTGTAAGTAAGGCTGTCCAGCATTACTGCATTGCTTCTTAAACGCTCATGATATTATCATGACATCATGATAGAAGCATCCAGTCTTATAAGCAAGGTGGATTAAGAATGTCATCTTGAGTGTTCTGTGAAGTGATGTGGTAATGCTTGACAGCCTTACTAATAAGTGGCAATGGCTAGTCAAATCGGGTAAATATAAACACGCATTGGAAGCATGTAAGTGTTGAGAAGCAAAGTTTGTAAGTAAAGGTCCTTTAGCATTTTCGTGTTTTTATATTGAGAGTTAAAGTATGAGGACCAGTTCTTCCTCGTGTGGTGTTGACTTGGCTGTTCATGGAACAAGTTGAAGGCTCATGATTTAAGAAATGGTCAAAATATGTATTTTTTCTTTTGCAAACTTTTTCATTCGCATATATTTGTTCTTTTGCAAATTTTTTCATTCGCACATGTATTGTATCCATAATCGGTATTGAGGTTGTCTCTATCGTATGATATACTGTAGTATTGGTATGCATATTATGTTTTAGAACCAGAAAATTGAGTTCTGAACATGTTCGTGTCAAACTTTATGCATGAAATTGATACACTGAGTGTGCATGCATGCAACTACAAATAAAACCCAGAAGCATGCATTTTTACTATTTAGAGATGTGGAATACTTATGTGCAAATAAGTTAAAACTGGGTTGGACTCATATGTATGCCCTCACACACAAAAACATTCTTTTGAGGAACAGCCTATCTCCATGTATCAGAAGTGGATACTACATACACAACTTTTACATAATCTACCCTGGTTCAGGGGCCAGTTATTTTGTATCACATGTTAACACAACCTCACCTGATTGGGTTTTGACCAATCAGAGTTTATAAATTCCAGGTATTCATGCATTAGCTAATTTATAATAATATTCTCAATGATCTTGTTTTATTGTAGACTTGTAACTTGATTATTATGATTTGTTGACTGCAGGTTCTAGTCTTAGTGATGATTGGGAGAAGGATTTTGGCGACATCGATGTAACAGAGGAAGATCTTGTAGTAGCAGTCCATCAGACTGGCAATATCAACGAGGAAGTTGATCTTGATGATTGGGAAAGCTGGGAATAGGTGTCATTTTAATAAACTTGATTCTTTATGATGTTCAGGCTCCTTTAATATTTATGATTGTCTAATCACTATGATTGTGAAGCTCTGTTGGTGTTTCTGTTCGACTTTCCATGAGGTTAAACCTACAGAAGGCAAGAAATTGTGACCGCGTTTCAAATATTGTGTGGAACTTCTGAGTATGATGGCTCTCGTCAATCAAATTTGAGCACAGCTATTCCCCAATAATCTGAAGTTTTTCATTATTCAACATGAATCTCCAGACTAGATTTAAATTATGTCTTTTGAAATACTTATGTAATTGAATCCATGTCAGGCATGGTTAATTTTTAAGAAAACATAACAGTTTAGAGTCAATTCTGCTAAAAAGCTTTGATCATACTTGTGTGTGAAGACTTGTATTTTCTAAAACAATTTTCTTTAACCTTTCTATGAACGAATTGGATTGTTGTAGAACCCTACAACAATCCAATTTATTTATAGACCTACCAGGCCAAGTTCAAACTCAAGGTTAAAAGTTAAATTACTGATCACACTAACTGTATTATACATGTAGCCTAATCAAAATCTCAAATAGAAAAGAGTAAACTGGAAGCTATACCATTGTAAGAAACATTTAAAGCAAAGCTTATACAATTGAAGATTTCAATGTCCTGGCGACTCATGAAATGGAGTAGTACATATTTTCATGTGAGGAAAAATGTCAAATGCTAAAGTTCCTCCATGCGCCTGCCAGGGACTCAACATCTGTATCCTTATGCATGTTTGCTTTGTTGGCACTATTGTAATAATGAACACATGGACTGGCAATGAGGTCACTAGTCTGCTAGTGCATGTCTATGCACCCCAAGGGACTGCACCCCAAAGGCCTGAGGGGCGTTAGCCATGATCTAATGACCGAATTATGCCAGTCCATATTTGTTTTTTAACACTTCTGTCTCAATTTAACATGAAAAACAGATATGTATACATACATCAGGTTTTTTGTGTGAACTATTTTAATTGAACAACTGACTCGTGAGCAAGTTAACCATAAGCAGTTCTTTTCAACAGAGGACCTCTTGTAGTTTACCTAGATTCAGTTTTGTACTTGCTGTTCACTGTTCACATTATGAGAGGGTGCTGTAACCAGTCATGCTGTTCACTGTTCACATTATGAGAGGGTGCTGTAACCAGTCATGCTGTTCACTGTTCCCATTATGAGAGGGTGCTGTAACCAGTCATGCTGTTCACTGTTCCCATTATGAGAGGGTGCTGTAACCAGTCATGCTGTTCACTGTTCACATTATGAGAGGGTGCTGTAACCAGTCATGCTGTTCACTGTTCCCATTATGAGAGGGTGCTGTAACCAGTCATGCTGTTCACTGTTCCCATTATGAGAGGGTGCTGTAACCAGTCATGCTGTTCACTGTTCCCATTATGAGAGGGTGCTGTAACCAGTCATGCTGTTCACTGTTCACATTATGAGAGGGTGCTGTAACCAGTCATGCTGTTCACTGTTCCCATTATGAGAGGGTGCTGTAACCAGTCATGCTGTTCACTGTTCCCATTATGAGAGGGTGCTGTAACCAGTCAACAATTGTGAGTATAGTGCCCATTTCCAGAACTATTTCCCACAAACTATGTGTCTAGTTCACATGCGTCTAGTTCATTGTGGCGCAAACTTCATGCACAAACCTGTATTATTGAACTCTAGGGGACCATATTTCAGCCAACCAGGATAGAGAAACAGCAACAGTGTGTTAAATATGGTATTTATAAGTTAACAATAAATCATATCTTTAATGAAGGGGAAGATTTTTTTAAAGGGAGATTTGAGAACCACCCCCCCCCAAATAATAATAATAATAATAATAAAACAAATGAAAGGATAGTACTTTAATCAAAACTGATTTGAGTAGCTAGGGTTCATGAATAAGATATTTTAAGAAGTATAATTTTTGAAATGGTGTCATTGGTCTTAATTATTTGACATTGTACAAATACAAGATATAATAGACATGCACTAGGGGAAGTTTAATCAGATGACAAACGTACAAAGTACATCTTTATTTAAAACAATAATGGACCTGTTACAATTGATTTGTTAGTATTGATTGTCAACGTTAATTTTGTTAACATTGGTCGCTGGTCGCACCATAAACTACTGTACAAGAGGTATCTGTGTAGCGTCTTAACGCTTTTGGCACTTGGACCAGCTCACATTTGTTTTTCTCACCATGACTCCAATATTCATGGAATGAAATGCTTGCATAAAATGGTGAACAAATTGTGACCTAGACTGTTCCCCTGTCTCCCCTATGTGAACAGTTTAAAGTTTCTTGAACACTAATTGCCATTTGCCATGTAAAAGTTTATTATTGTCAAGAAACAGTGTGTACTGTAAGCAAATCATAGTGCAATTCATCATAATGCAGTGGCGACGAATCAATGGTGTATTAGTTGTGATCAGTAATTAATAACCTGCAAACAAACGTGCCCATACATTTCATTTGTATAAAAAAATAATAATAATAATAAATAAGAACCTGCATTTCTAGATAGATTTAGTGATATTGTTGGGGAGGAAATTCCTCTTTTTGAACTCCACGTTAGTAAATATATGTGGGAGTGATGCAAGGTAAAAATAACTAAATGCATCAAGATTTACTTCTTGTATCGCTGGTCTTATAAGAGCCATTTTGTGCAGGCATACTAACACACAAAAGCTTTCAAACTGCAATTTCTTTTACACACCAAATACATCTAGGTGACAAATAGATTTTGTTGCTGAATACCTCAAAATAAACTATGTAAATTAGCCTCATTTTGATCTGTCTGAAATTCGCTTGGTCCCTGTACCAAATACGTAAAAGCACTAGTTTTTAGCAGGATTGATAGCGTTTTCCAGTCCCTCTTTTAGCAACTAATACAAAAACTAAAACCAATAACAACCATTTCATTATTACACTGAGACTGTTAATTAAAACATTAGGAGACACATGTATGATACATCTACGCCAATTATTACTTGTAAATTTGGTAAAGGATTATTGATACAAAATGCATAAGTTATGTACTGTACATTTATGGTACATGTATAAAACCGTAATGTGAATGAAGAAAAGGACAGTTTGGAAACAATGTGAAATGAACACATTTAACAGATTTATGTAATTAATCTGTAGAAGAGACATTAAATGTAGATAAATACTTCAAGGTTTTAAAATAAATTGTTGATAAATCTTATAACTTAAGTTTTGGTTCTTCTTGTTTTTGTTCTGGTTTTTTTTCTTCTTCCATTCCATTTTCTTTCACAGAACTTTTCTCTACAACAAACTCAAGATTGAAATTGAATTGACAGATGAACCTAAACATTAAGACAGCACAAACTTGATGACGTCATGAACCTGAACCACTTGTTGAATTTTTACATTCTCTACATCATCAGGAAGGTCTTCAGAAATAAAACAAACACATAGTGTGACCTCATTAGACCATGATTTCTGGTTCAAACCGGAAGTTGAAAATTTCAACAATTCATATCTTCAAGAACTGCTTATCATTTCAAAGCACACATACGTGTTGACCCACATTGTTATGCATAACAGTGTAGTATTAACTTGTTGATGACCCACATTGTAATGCATGATAGTGTAATAATAACTCTATGGTATTAACACACCTACCTGTCTATTTCTTTCCTCCATGGTTTACTGTTCATGTACCACATATGAATGCTTTCAACATCGCTGTTAGATTGTATATTACCACCCCTAAGACAATTGAATCTCAGTATAAAGACGGCACCTGAACAATGACGTCCTGATGGCGCTGTCGGATGTCAAATAACATTTCATCAAGGTCTTCAAAAATTAACAAATACTTTACACATGTGACCCCATTTGACCTTGTCTTCAGGGGCAAACCAGAATTTTGTATTGTGTTGTGTTATGAACTACAAAATATGAACAAGAATAACGGGTTCGAAGATGGCTGCCCCCCATTTACGAGTTGACAGTTATCAGGTGAGTCTGTTCCATTCAGTTATTTACTAGGTTGAAGGACCTTTACCATAACAATACATGGTGGCAGCGCTGGGTCAGTAAATATCAGTGGACATAATGAGAATTTTTCACAATTTGTGTTTTGATCATGCCACAAAAGACAGTTAAAAAGTCATGTTAGTAGTGCGTCAATAATTGCTTTCTCACTGTGTGAATCGTTACTGTGTGCAACTGTGAGTACTGTGCGATGGTGCAATCTTCCTCCACAATGATCGGTTGGTTGGATCAGCACGACCAAGTGGAGGATTTAAACAACTATCTAGAGAGACTCGAACTGTACTTCATAGCCAATGACATGCCTGCTGTTAAGAAATCTGCAGTGCTGTTTGAGTGTGGTTGGACCTACAATTTACAAGACTGTGAAAAGTTTGGTCATAGCAGAATGGTTCTGCTTCTACAAACCCAACCGGAAGGATGGATTTCAGTTGCCCAGTTCGCATTGAAACTACAGACATTGGCAGGTCTATGTAAAACTGGCGCATTCTTGATGATGCACTACGAGATTGGCTGGTTTGTGGCATTACCAGTCAATATCTTCAAAAGCATCTGCTGACAAAAGATGGATTGACCTTCCAGAAAGTTGTTGAAGTTGCCAAAACCTTATATAAACAGCAACAACAACAGATTGCGGCTATGACATGTCGCATAAGTCATGCCCTGCCAAGGGGCAAACTTGTAACAACTGCAAGAAGATTGGACATTTATCAAAGGTGTGCAGATCTCCACGTAAACAAATGAGGGCAGTTCTCCAATCAGATGATGATGAAAGTTACCAAAGAGATGAAAGCGATTTCTTCTTCAGTGCCATTTACCACGAAACACTGCAAATAGACGATGTTTGGAAACAAAATCTCTACCTACATGGCAAGTGTGTGTCCTTCCTGTTAAGACACTGGTTCGAAGGTGAACATTTTGCCGAACAAGATCTACCAATCCTCATTGTAGACAAGACACGAGACCGATCATCCACATGCCTGTCTGGATTTTCTGGTGATAAAGCGACACCACTAGGCCAAACCAGACTAATATGCCAGGTGAAGGACAAAACGCAGACATTGATGTTTTTGATCCTTGAACAAGGCTCCCCTGTCCTTGGAAAGAAAGCTTGTGAGGCACTTGGTCTGTTACAACGTGTTTACTCTCTCATAAGCAATGATAGTGTCTTTGAGGGTCCAGGATGTATGCAGGGCCACCCGGCAAAAAAAACAATCTCCAAGGATGCAACACCTTACTTCGCAAATGCTCCTCAACGTATCCCCATCCTCTCCTTCCCAAACTCAAAGAAGTACATGCAAAACTTGAGACACAGGGAATTGTACAGCATGTCACTAAACCAACAGACTGGTGCTCACCCATTGTCATTGTACCAAAGAAAAACGGTAGCATAAGACTGTGTGAAGACTTACGACAGCTAAATAAATCTGTTGTGCGATAGCGATTCACCATACCAACTGTTGAAGAAGTTCTGGGTAGAATTTCTGGTGCACAAATCTTCTCACTACTGGATGCCAAACGCGATTTCTGGCAAGTTTCCCTGGCAGAAAAGAGTCAGCGTCTGATGACATTTATCACGCCATATGGTCGTTTTTGCTTCAAGCGTTTGCCATTTGGCATAACTTTTGCTCCGGGAGTATACCAGCGGATCATGAGTGATCTTCTCTCAGGACTATCAGGTATAGTCGTCTACATGGATAATGTGTTGATAACCAGCAAGACAAAAGAGGAACATGATGACAGACTTCAGCAAGTTCTACAAGTTTTTCAGAAAGCCGGACTAAAGCTGAATAAAAGTGCAAGATCACTCGAGTTGATTTTCTGGGAATGAAGCTTAACAAGGATGGTGTACATCCCGATCCTGCTAAAGTAGCAGCATTCATCAGATGACCCCACCGACTACTAAAGAGGAGGTGAACTGCCTTACGGGAATGGTGAACTGGCTGACACGCTTTGTTCCCAATGCATCCACAGTTCAGCACCAATCAATGACCTACTAAAGAGTAATGTCGACTGGATTTGGGGTCCATCACAACAGTCGTCACATCGTAGTCTCAAAAGACTGTTGACATCAGCACCAACACTGGCGCTCTATGATCCATCACGAGAGACAATGGTGAGCTCAGACGCAAGCGGTTGTGGGAATGCCACCATGATCAACGGTTGGAACCTGTTGCATACTGCTCTAGAAGTCTCACTTCAGCAGAAAAGCAGTACGCTCAAATAAAGAAGGAATTGCCAACATCAGTGTGGTCATGTAAAAGGTTCTATGTACATCTCAGAGGCCTTCACTTCACAGTGGAGACAGACCACAAGCTGCTTATCCCTCTAATTAACAAGGATCTCTGTGACGTTCCCCTGAGGTGTCAGCGTCTTCTCATGCAATTGATGAAGTACAAATGCACAGCTGTGAAATTTCTTGTTGTAGCTGACACCCTCTCAAGAGTGCCCTTGAAATCAACGGAAGATGCGACTGATAATCTTGCAGAGGAAGTAGAGGCCCACATTGACATGATCACGAAGCACTGGCCATTTTCTGAAGGGAAACTTTCAGAGATAAAGCACGAGACTGCTCTTGATGACAACTTGAAACTTGTCAATTCTTACATCAAGAATGGATGGCCTAAGTATACAAAAGATCTTGAATCCGCAAGTGTTCTTCGCTACTGGGAGGAACAAGACAAAATCAGTGAGACTGATGGTATCCTGACATATGGTGATCGCATCATAATTCCGGTAAAGGTGTGACAAGACATGCTGACAAACATACATGCGAGTTACCAGGGAATCTCCAAATGCAGACTTCGAGCTGGTCAAACAGTCTGGTGGCCAAGTATTAGCACTGATATAGCTCGATATGTCAAGATGTGTGATAACTGCCCACAGAAACAGTCAGCCCAAAAAGCTGAACCACTGATCTCATCGCCACTGCCAGAGAGGCCATGTCAACGCAATTCTTAAATGAATTCAAGGAGTTTTCGAAAGAGTATGACTTCACACATGTCACATCCAGCCCTCACTACCCCAAGCTAATGGTCAAGCGGAAAAAGCAGTCCAAATTTCAAAGATGGTACTAAGCCAGACTGACCCCGTCCTGGCATTGATGACATAGAGTTCCACACCTATACTAGCTCTTGGTGTGTCTCCGTCACGACTCATGATGGGGCGTGAAATGCGCACAACACTGCCAATTCTACCACATCTTCGTCCCAAGTTTGCCAGCTACAAGCAGCTGAAGAAAGCCAACAATTTGTACAAATCAAAGAGTGAATCATGTTTCAATCAATGAATTGAAAGCAGGAGACAATGTTCGGATCTTACATCATCAAAGTTGATGGTGCAGAGTATCGTCAAAACAGATGCACCTATTGCATGTTCCCAAACCACTGGAACCTGTCTTTGACGAGTTGATCCCTCATGACAACCCTAAGGATCATCAACAAACTCGGACCAGACCTCAACCACAGTGGACACTCCTGTATGGCACAAGGACTATGTCATGCAATAAAAACTGAAAACTAAAAATAGTTCACTTAAAATGTTCAATACTACAATATTTTTGGACTCATTTAGTGATTTTTTGGTGGTATACTGTAAAACAGTTTGATGAGATACTGCGGAAGCTTATCTGAAGATCCGTGAAGTTTGTTTAACTTTGTATTATGCTAACAAGTTTGAGTTGGAAATTCGGCTACCAATTTGTAGCAATGTAATAAATTAATTGAACATGTAGTTGTGCCTGTTTTATGTTGGTAAATCGTTTGGAATAGAAGACTAGAGGTCAAATCAAGGTTATACCCAAATAAATTGTGCTAAATTTTCCCAAGGCTTTTCCAATGATGTATAAATTGTGAAATCCATTGTCTTGTAAGGAGTTATGATTTTTTAAAAGATTAAACTTTAAAATATTAAATCAAACGTGATGACATTGTATATCATGCTGATCATTGTCCTATTAAATTTAGCAAGTATTTATTATTTACCAAGTTTGTAGTCATTCTGAGCTATGCAAGTATAAGATCTTTTTGGAGAAGTTTCAATGAGAAGAACTAGAAATGTAGTGTCTGTAGGTGTTGTGGTTTCAGGAACTGAACATGTCAGTAACCATGGTGAATTTGAATACTAAAAAGCTTTTCATTTGCTTATGAGTCTTGCAAAAGAACAGTGAAAACAATACTTCAAATGTTTCTGAAATCAGACCTTGATGTGATGCTAAGGTTAAATCATCTCCATGTAACTCACTCTTACTCCAGACATTTCTTTAGACATTAATACAAAATTGAAACAATTTTAAATTGTAATTCCATAAATGACGTCATCATTACTTTTTTGCTCATTTCACAAATAAGCATTAGTTAAGATTAAATGACATCCAAGTTGGCTGTAAATTTGCAATCTTTTAAAGATCTGTCACCAGCATCATTAGTATATTTGTAGAGATCAAAATTCACACATTATTTCGTACACAGGAACCATACAAAATTATCTTTCTAAAAACCCCAAACTGGGGATATGAATATTTGCATCACTCTAAATCCAGACATTGACATAGTTATGATGTCATATAAATCCAAACATTGACATAGTTATGTCATAGATCATAGTTTGGATATGTTTGTACAGCAGGTCAGAGACGAAGAAGCATTCTCCTCTCTCCAAACCAGGCACAGAAAGAACATATTTCAAGGTTGAGATGATGAAAGTGTCAAAAAAAATTGGTTGAGGAGTTTAACTGTGTATTTCCCTTCCATTTTGAAGTAGGAAGCTGATACATGTATATTTCTTTCCAAAGTAGGAAAATATCCAAAATGTCCATATTCTTGCCAGTAGGTATTGGTGTGAAAAGGGTGTGAATTGACTTAGGTATTGAAGATGGCATACAAGTCCATTCGTGTCAATTGAAGGAACAAAGTTGATTGGACGATCTGGAGGAATAGAAACATTCTTGAGGGTTATTAGACAGACACTGGTAAAGTTGACGATAAACCAAAAGATTCTGGACAGTGTACAACTAAAGTGTCGGAGATCAAGAGAGGGTTAGCAAAGAACACAATGAGGTTGATAGTCTTTGGCTTCTGTCCTCGTGCTGGTATTCAACTTTACAAGATGCTTGATGAGTGTGATCCCGTGCAAAGAGACACACGGGAAAAACATCCCTGATGTAATACAATTGATGGTCAGTAATTTTCATGATCAGTCACCAATAACTAACTTGCTTTGCAGATTCACTGGGATTTTTTTATTTAATTTTATTTTATTAGTAGTGTAGTACCATTACATTTTTAGTTTTTACTTTTTCCTTTTTCACAAATCCTATTTATTTTGATTTAAAAACATTTCTGTTCTTAAGGAGTCTGTATTGAGAAATATTTATCGGAATTAACAGACAAGCTATATATTTAGGGTCATTAGGCTGTCTGTTGACATCCAAGACACACAACCAACATACGATTATACCAGACACACTATCCATATCTAAAATAATTTATTTCCAATTCAGATCTACAAACATGAACTATTGACAGTCCATTAGTTATTCAATTTTAAACACATACATGTACATACATTAAACCCGATGAGTATTCTTTGTTCAACGTCATCGGACATGAACAAAAAGAAATTCAGCACACGGTTCTAAAAATGTAGTATTGCACATAACCTGCTCGTCTACTTGGTACACATTCTTGATAGTTTGCATCAATATCCAATTGTCAACACTAAACAAAAGACAATAGAACATTTATGTACATAAAATGATCTGCAAATAAGCTACTTTTTCCCCCGAGTACTTAAGTAGCTTTATATCCATGTACACATCTACAAAGACAAAATCACCATTTAGTTTATTACAATTCCATGTATGATTAAAAATAAATGTATTACTTTCCAATGTTTCATATCACCAAACAATAATTTTATTGCTCATGCATCTGTAACAAATAGAGTAAAGACTATACAAAATAAACGATGTACAGCATTGCATCATTAACAAATAGTCCAATAATTATAAGAGATTGGCAGTTTCAGGAGAAAACAAAGTGTGAGGAAAACTAATTACCATGCAGCTATTTTTTTTAACTTTGGAAGAAAAACAAGTAACCCGTTTACTAAAATTAACTGTTGTATCATGAGATCATAATACACCAATTAGTTTAATTGACTGATTGAAAACCCGATAGAGGACAGCTATTTCACTAGACCAACTGACACCCATTGAACTGACTGATGCCCTTAAGAGTGCCATTTCATTGGCCACTGACACCCTGATGAGTGAATTTTGATTCATGGGACTGATGGACACCACAATGGTTAATAATGCTTATTATGATAATAGGAAGTCACACTTCCCTATAGCAGACACTCTCACCGGCCGAACACAGTAAAAGCTCCAACATCATTGTAAGATTGACACTTTCTTGTTGCGTTTTTCTCCATTGTAAACGCTTGTGTGGTAGAATGTATTCTGTAGAATGCACATACAGGTATGAACACGCCTTTCAGTGGGTTTAGTTACTTTGCAAGTAAACAAGCATTCATTATGACTGATCATTTTTTTTGTGGCCACTGCCTTCAGTGTTAAATGATATGTAGTATAACAAAAGCAATTTATTGCCAAGTAATTTTTTTGATCTATTATCAATATCTCGCCATGTACATTCCCAGCAATGACTTGCAGAATTTGTTCAATAGTGAGCATCACCAAATCCCTATAAAAGTTTGATTTAATTTCAAATATTCAAAATTATTTACTATTGGCAATTTAATGTTTTAGATAAAATACATATGTAAGTTTTCATTCAATTTATCACCTTGCTCATATATTTTAGATTGCGATTGAAAGAACTCACAAATCGTCATTCACATCACTGTACAATCAAAATTGAATGTGTTAATCTTTCTCATTGTATTTCTCTTTGTTGGTGTTGTACTTGCAAGAACAAGTACTACTTCTCCAGCATTATATAATCTTTTAGCTTCAGTCATCCCTGTTAAGATGCATTCAAATACGAGATATCAAAATGTTCACTCAATTTTATCTGAACCGGCTGTAGGGGTTGATTGAATGGACATATATTCCAACATTTTTCAAGCATCTTCAGCTGTACTCGCCAATTGTCCAATTGTCCGTATTCCTATAAAAGTCTGAGTTTTCCCAAGTGTAACAAGTATTGGATCTCTTTAATTTGTTGATGCAAACCTCTCTTTCCTAAGGAAGTGTATCAAGGTTGGTGCCTGCCTCAATAGGCTACACACTGGAAAGTCCGGGTGGATATCAATGTCAGCTGTCAGCAACAAATTTAGGAAAATCCAAAGCTGTTCCAGGCATTAAAAAACATCCACTAGATCTGTCCAAAAAAGATTTGCGGATAAACATGCCATCCGACATGAAGTGGTTTACACTCTCAGCAAAATTAGAATAAAAACACCAAAACACCACACCACTTTCATTACATAAAGTTAACAAAGTATTTGTAGCTATGGGCATGTGGTCTGGAATGACAGTGTCTTCCATAGTAAAAAAAAACCAACAGCAATTTTAAAAAAATTCTGTCTTGCGTTCTGATGTGGATTGTTAGTATCACTCTGACCAAATACATTAACTTTTGCTAGTCTGCATAACATGAGTGCATACCAATGTATTAAGAATTGTACTGTTAATAAATTCCATATGCACAGTGGTGTCATAGGGCAGTGCAATTTACTTGAACATCTGATACATGTACCTTGATGACTTACAAATGTTACAAAGTGCAGAGCTACCTTTTCTGGACACCCTTCACTGTACTTATTAGACTAAATCTGTCCTTGGCATTGCAAAATTGTCACATTCTTTAAGTCACACACTAGAAAAATCTAATAATAATAATAATAATAATAATGAACCATTCTTGTATAGCGCATATCACATTCACAGAGAAGTCTCTATGCGCTTCTATTCTCAAAATAGAACCAATTCTAGCTACACGGTCATCTGTTGACACTTGACCTAATTAATAAACAGTATGGTTGATTTCTATCACTGAATTTAACTGCCTAGTTAACTGTATCATTTCTCATCTTTCCTACTGACATCAACTCCTTGTTTAACACCATCCATCGATTTATTGTCTTGCTTCTTTCTGGCTTTGCTGGTGTCACTGTGTGCTCGACCTCTTCCTTGAGTATCTTTGCTTTTAAACGTGTCTTTGTTGGTGTTAGATTTGTTTTCCATAGATGAGGATGTACTTGCTGATGTCTGAGGAGCCTGAGTGTCAACACCCTCCTCAGTGTGTTCTTTTATTAATTTCTGTTCCTCCTCAGCTTTTTGTTTGGCAACAATGGCTGACCAATTCTGTAAATTCCTCCTGTAATTTAATAATTTTAAGTCATTTTTATGAAAATACAATTCGTCATGCTGAAATGATTATAAAACTTCAAGCAAGCACAAGTGTCGGAAAAATATGTCCAGCTTCTGCATCCCAAATGCATAGAGAGCCAATGCCATTTTCTCATGTAGCTAATTCCTCACAAGTCATCCATGCAATTATGATTGTATATACTCAACTATGCAGTTGTTATAGCAATTACTGAAAGGAAAATTTGTATTATTAAAACCCCCCCAAAATCTCTAAATAACTAACTCTTCTCCAAATTATTTAAAGAGATAAATATGAAATGATGTTGTTTATATGCCAATAAAGTACCCATAATCAACATCACCATTGAAAAAAAGGATCTCTAGAGCCTATACAGAACACTCATTTTTGAGCCACTTAAAAATACACATCACAGTTGTTAAGGAAAATGATGTCGTGATTTTCTGTTTGTCCTAGAATTACTGTAAAATTATTTTACAAATTTATATTAGGTACAATTTGTTGCTTTGCAATCCAGATCATTTTGTACTCCTGACAATGGCTATTAAACTTAGTCCTCATCTGTGTGACAAAATCTAGACTTACGCTGCTCCATCATACATTGGTTTTGCACTAGGAAGGAGTGCACTTAACAGATCATAACACGGAAGGCAGATACCAACAATAAAAGACACCTTGAAATGTAAACAAATAAAATGCAATTAGTTTATACCATAAAATCAGTTTTCAAAGTTGCTGCCGACACTAAATCATAACGCTACCAGAGAAAAACAACTTTGGGAGGTAATTTATTGAACTGTAACATGCTACATTGTAAATGGACACATGGAAACTCAATGGGTGATCAGCTGTTATGTCTGTTTGATTGAGATTAATAAGTGGATAGTGGTGGACACCTACATGTAGTTACTCATATGGTGATCAACTGTATATGGATGAATGAGATTAGAGGATAGTGATGGATACCTAGTACTCCATGTGGTGGTCAACCTTGATGATTGGGGATAGTGGTGGATACTTAACCTAGTACACTATGGATGTGGTGGTCAACCTTGATGATTGGGGATAGTGGTGGATACCTAACCTAGTACACTATGGATGTGGTGGTCAACCTTGATGATTGGGGATAGTGGTGTATACCTAACCTAGCACTCTATGGATGTGGTGGTCAACCTTGATGATTGGGGTTACTAAAAGGATAGTGATGGATACCTAGTACTCCATGTGGTGGTCAACCTTGATGATTGGGGTTACTAAAAGGATAGTGATGGATACCTAGTACTCCATGTGGTGGTCAACCTTGATGATTGGGGTTACTAAAAGGATAATGATGGATACCTAGTACTCCATGTGGTGGTCAACCTTGATGATTGGGGTTACTAAAAGGATAATGATGGATACCTAGTACTCCATGTGGTGGTCAACCTTGATGATTGGGGTTACTAAAAGGATAGTGATGGATACCTAGTACTCCATGTGGTGGTCAACCTTGATGATTGGGGATAGTGGTGGATACCTAACCTAGTACACTATGGATGTGGTGGTCAACCTTGATGATTGGGGATAGTGGTGTATACCTAACCTAGCACTCTATGGATGTGGTGGTCAACCTTGATGATTGGGGATAGTGGTGGATACCTAACCTAGCACTCTATGGATGTGGTGGTCAACCTTGATGATTGGGGATAGTGGTGGATACCTAGTACTCCATGTGGTGGTCAACCTTGATGATTGGGGATAGTGGTGGATACCTAACCTAGTACACTATGGATGTGGTGGTCAACCTTGATGATTGGGGATAGTGGTGTATACCTAACCTAGCACTCTATGGATGTGGTGGTCAACCTTGATGATTGGGGATAGTGGTGGATACTTAACCTAGTACACTATGGATGTGGTGGTCAACCTTGATGATTGGGGATAGTGGTGGAAGCCTTGTACTCCATGGGTTATTTACCTGATTTGTTGGCAGTTGGTGTGCTTTCTCTCGATCCATCATTGGAATCGGATTTCTCCCTTGGGCCTTTTCCTCATCTCCCTATTGACACATAGAAATGAGTATGTCACAAATCAATTAGAATAATATATGTGAATTAGGCATCATATTTTAACATACTTAGTTCTCTATTAAAATTACTATTACCTTAACTATTAGTTTTTTGAGTTATTGCATGTTACCAATTTGTTAAGGGTGAGTAGTGATGAAAGTAGTAAAGATTAAGTTAGGACAAGCTATATTAGTGAAGGAAGTGGTCGTAATGACTTCAATCCAAGAAGTTCTTTTTCAATGGTGACTTAGATGCATCCTTTTGTACTGTCAAATACACTGAAAGTAAACTGGTTGAAGAAAGCACCATTCTTACGCTGGGTTACAGATTTAGTTACTTTCTAATAAACCACAGTAAAATAAAACACATGATATGTAGTCATGTCAAACGTTACTCATAAATCTTTAAGGTAACACATTACTCTTCTGCAAATCTATGCTACTCAACAGCTAAATATAAGGCATTTCCTACAAGCACTTATCCATTTTTTTATTTTTGTAACTGTTATACATGTATTCATGTCCTCACCACTTTTGAAATAAATCCAGTTTTCAAATTATCATCTAACCATTTGTAGGTATGACCAGGAGTGAATAATTTCAAAGAAATGATACCATGAAGCTCTTACAAGGTGCAACAGATATGTTTGGCAAAGAAAAGAAGCTGACCCACTCAGCTGTTATCAGGTCATAAATAAAGAAATTTATCTGAACTGACTTTGTCAACAGCAGAGCATAGTAATACGCTTTGGCTAGGAGTTTCTTATTGGGATTTCTGCAAAGGTTATACACACTGTCAAGTGTAATAATTATGACAGGTACAGCTTGTATTAGATTCAGAAAAACACAGATGTTTACACAGACCAACCAATTTTTACAGCAAATAGTAGAAATGTATCAGTGTGTACTGATCATTCAGTCTGAATGATTATAATTCACTCAGCCTTGTCACAAAATGGATCAGTTCAGATGTAACCTCAAAACTAACCCTCCAACTTTTACTATTGCTGTCAAAGAGCTTTTTAAAAATGTATTGATGGCAAATATTTGTCAGCAGATACTTGTGATACTCAACACCTTTCAGCATTGAATGGACAACGATTTTGTAAACAGAGAATGTTGTTGCTTTTGCTCAGCAATTGAAGTAGTTATTCCATGAGTCAAAGCCCCCCCCAGGGGGGGGGGGAAGAAAAGATGTTTAAACTCTACTTGTATTTACACAATTGTACCTATATGATGTTTAATCACTTTAGGCAAAATAGCCATGCCAAATAAATTTATATCAATAATGGAGTGCATTGTTTTGAAGAAGATTAAGTTCAAGTTAACAGACCATGAAACAGGTATTAATAAAGAGGTTTGTAAGCATCTTCCAGATTGGCATCTCTACCTGGCTATAAAATTCCTCGAAGCACTCATTTGCCACTTTCCGCTGAATTTCAAATGGTTTACATACTGCACACAGGTCACACGCAGTCATAGCAATGGCTCTCAACAGCTTTCTGTTAAATAAATTAGGTTTTGGCTTTGGAATAAAAGTAATACAACATGACAAAGATAGCTTAAATACAGGATTGGTTGAGTGGCAATCATTATGAGAAAGCTACAGAAACCTTGCAGACTTGAAGTTAAGAGTTAAAAGGCACAAACACTAGGTATTGGATTTATTAGTTACATTAGACAAAATGTCCTCCAATGAGCTCAGTTTACATATTCACTTATTTATTTATTTATTTATTTATTTATTTATTATTTATTGGTTTTGGGTGTTTTTTGGGTGTTTTTTTTGGGGGGGGGGTGGTAAAAAAAAAAAAAGTTTTGTATTGTAATCTAAATTATTACAGATCTCCTTTTTAAAGAAAGAAACCAACTTATCCCAAAATTTGAACACAAGTAGAAAAATAAAATAAAAGCTGACGTATAAAACCTAAACAAACACTTTCTGTTTTCAACAATCGTTATGCAATCACACAGAGATCCTTTTCATTTGGTGGTGGAACACGCTTCACGTGTCATATCATCCATTATTTGGCCATGTATTTACTACCACGACAATCCACAATTTAATATTGGAGTCTAGTATGGATAGTTATTGGACACTTAGCAGCCTTGTTCCCAAAATAATCATTCCCTGCACGTTTGTCCAAACGAGGCAAGGTCGTGTCATTGGGGACAAGGTTGGTGTCTACATGGAGTCCATGAAGGGTTTTCAGAGTGTGTTTATTGTGAACATTTTGTACAATGACAAGGATCTAAGTGTGAGCTTTTAAAAACAAATACTGAATGCATTTCGTTCATGCTTTGTGTTGCAGAATATAATCACTAGGTGAAATTTTGCTTTTTCCATTTCAATCGGCCTGCCCAAGGTTTGGAACAGTCCAGATTTCACCTTGAGATTATATTCTGTGACAATGCACTCGAAAATATCCAATATTTATAAATTAATTTTAAAATGTCAAGTGTTTTTTCTGTGTAATCTTCAAAAGATCATCAAAAATATTTGAAGTTAGCAAATACAAGCAAAGTTCTTGGTGCAATAACAATAATGTATTAAGCTCTTTGCAGCTTACTTAGCATACTCCAAGAAAGTTTTAACAATAGAGAATATTGGTTAATTTAAGATTTCTCCAGACAAGATATTTCTATTGATCAATTTGACTGTCATCTCTTGAGAATTATACATGTATACATGTAAACTTTGACATTAGGTTAAAACACTTCCACTAGGTTAAAAGGCGAGTACAACTAGTCCATATGAAAAGATGTACTGCCAAGGATGGGCTGGGCCTAGAGACTGGTGTGGAAGGTTATCTGATAATATAGTTATGTCAAGTGCTTTACAGGCAATATAGCATGGTTTTTATGTCGAGAGAATATACAAATTTACAATTTTTTCTTCAAATGAATTTTGAAAGATGACATTGTTTTAAAATGATTTGGTTTTTTTTTTTAGGTTTAAAATCCAAAGAAAAATAATTTCAAGAGTGCTTGAACTTGAAAAACCTTTGAATAACCAAAATATAGTTTTATACAAAAAGTTGATCTAAAACTGGTGCAAAGATGTGTGTGCACATACAAGAAAGTGCGTGCGCATACCCATGCACAAAGATGTCACCAGCACTGCAATCTATATGCCATCCAAAATTGACGTGTTGTAATAAAGTACACTGTTTGTTTATGAGCTGAAGATTTTGGAGATTAAGTTAACCAAAACTAATTTTTTAAATGATTTTTCTTCTTCAAATGATACTGACACTGATGCTTGATTTCTCAAGGGGGGCTTCAACGTATGAAATGTACGTTTAAACTTCCTTGACTTCAGAAAAATGTCTATTCCAAAATTGGGCTATGCATCCATTACTAAATCTCTTCAGCATTGTGTATGATTCACATGACACATATTATTGATAGCATGCATGCAAGTTGGAAAGTGCATTCATTAACTTTGTTGCATGCTTTACATATTGAACAGTGCCAACACTTGATATCCAAGTCCTTTTAACATGCATTAGTGGAATTTGATCAGTGCATTTATTCTGCTGTACTCAATATGAAGTGTCACAGGTTGTATGTTCCATCACCTCATACTCAAAACAACACTAACCAAAACAAACTTTAAGAATAAAATACCAAAATCAAAATTATTTGGGTTTGATTCTTAAGTTAGGTCTTTGTTTTAAATGTTGCAAAACCTTTTTCTAAAACCAAATTTAATGCTGTACATAAAAATTAGTGCATGAATTTAAACCAAAATTGCCCATCTACAAATTGGTGTTACTTACATGTACATGTGTATATAATCTACAGTCAGACAACAAATGAGAGGAAACCTAAATTAATGACAGCAGATATTTTCAGAAACCATGTGCTTCAATCCAAAGACTTAAAACCTTTCGCAGCAGGAATTTTAATTACTGATAACATTTCATGGGTGGACCTGCATTTTATAGTACCATTGAAATTTGGAAATAAGATCTATAAAAGTACCTTTTTTCAATCAGTATGTTTCCTGAAGCTTTGTTGAGACTTACAACCCCCCCCCCCCACTACTTTGATCACCCCTTGCCATGCTAGCCAGCAGGAAAATGCTGTGCAAGCCACACCCCAAACTCTTGACGAGCAGCATTTACAAGCTTACTATTTCTATGTGCAATTTGACTCCCAAAATGGTTAGAATACAAATAGTAGCCATGTATGACATTGGTGCAAGGGTTTAATAGAAGTTGACATCAATTTTGATTTCAGTGTACCTACGCAGTGTGCTGTATCTTGTTGCAAGTTTAGTGTACTTGAGACCTTCTTCTGACAACCCTTGGAATTACTGCAGTATGCTAAGCAATTACACCTCACTTGTACAGGCATTGGTATTGCTGTGTGTTTAAATATGTGTTCATTCTGGATTGATCTGACCCTTGTCCTTGACGTTGATGAAAAAAGAAAGAAAAAAACTAAACAAAACAGAAACCACAACTTCATGTTGAAGAATCAATGCCATCATCTAAATTGCAAAAAAACTCCCCAAACCCCTGTTTCCAGGATAAGAAATGATGTTTGAAGCCATTTTTTGCCTTTAGTCTGAGCTGGTCTGAGCATTATGCAAATAATCCCTCCCACTGAGTGCAGAGCAAGGTCTGGGCATGGTCTTGGCATAAAAAAGTGACAGAAGTCCAAATAATTTGAATGATGCTGAGCCTATGTGTCTGCATTACAAAATTTTCCATATTTCTTGCTCTATGTACATGCAAGCTATTAAAGAGCCTAAGTTTACAAACGCTTACAGCGTCCAGCCACCAACCCGGTCACTACCATGCAATGAAGACTGGGTGCTCACACCCTCTTCCACTGTTTGAAGATTAAAGTAAATGATGAGCTCAGGGTCCAACTTCATGGCTCCGCTTACCACCAAATTCTGCGCTTGCAATCCCCATTCTTGTTTTACAGGGCAAGCGCCGAATTTCTGTGCTAGCTGGGTAAGCAAAGAGTGCCTAATAATTAGTAACGTGGAGTACGCTTGCACACAAGCATAAATTCCCTACTAGCCTGTGAAATATGCTTGACGTAAGCGCTGAATTCCCTGCTTCCCCAAGCTCCTATTCTTTGCTTACAGAAAGCAGAGCCATGAAATTAGGCCCAGGTCTGCAAAAATGACAGGCCCATCGATCCCACCATGTAACTTAATCCCTGAACCATAACAGAGTCATCCAAAAGAACAAAGTGCATCTCAGTTCCTATAACTGTTATACAACCTCCAAGGGGACATTTCACTAAGCAAAGGTCCACATGCTACAGTAACCTATGTGCAATAAACTCCAGATCCGTTGACTGTTAAATCTCAAAGGTCCATCAAATACAACCTACCCAGGGTGTTTTTGTGCAATGCTAGATCATTAAATGTTAAATTTGACAATTACAGATCAACTGTTATTGCAAACAAGGCAGATGTGTGCGCCATTTCAGGATCTTGGTTCACATCCTGTAAACCCCCTTGACTACCACTATAGCAGAGTACCAGCTATACACAAAATCAAAGCCCAACCATGCGGATGGAGGAGTAGCCTGTTATATTAAGAACAGTCTAAACCCCAAAGATACTGACATGATAGTTCCAAAAAACCTAGAGGTGATATGGCTTTAAACACGCTCTAGGCGACTCCAATATCGAAACTCTTCTTCTGCTAACAAAAGAAAACTACCCCCCCCCCCCAGCCACTGAAATCAAAATCTTATAGATCACTTAATACTCAACTGCAAAGATAAAATCAGCACCAAACTTCCAGATGCTGGGATATCTATATTAGGCGATTTCAACCATCTGGACATTTCACAACTTTTGGCTAACCACGGATGTTTTCAAGTGGTAAACATGTCCACCAGAGAAAACAGCATCCTGGACAAGATTGTTACACATGTATCCAGTTATTACAATCACCTGTTGTCAAGTGTCACAATTGGATTGAGTGACCACTCAACAGTCATTTGGTCACCAAAAGAACCCTGACCGAGACTGGACTGTGTTCACATTTGCAATGTACGCTCAACGAAAGATTCAGCCAATCGCATTTTTGATCATCCATGGACAGACGTCACTGTGGAATCAAACACTGCTTTTTACCAGAGCCTCACACCAGCAATTGAAAATTGTTTCCCCTGCCGCTCAGTGAAACTTCATGTGCAAGATAAACCATGGACAACTCCTGATATTAAGAATCTCATCCTCAAAAGACAAAGAGCATTCCAAGAAGTTTTGTAACCATGCATGGAGATCACTACGTAATAAAGTTCAACAACAAAAGTGAAACAACAAAAGTAAAGCGAACCTTCTGTCATGATAGCGCTAATCTGGATAAGTGGTATAGACAAATATTTGTTATATGGCCAACATGAAGAAGAATGAATCATGCCCTAAGGTATTACCCCTAGTTAGTTTAATGGCGAAGAAACTTTACAAACCAACACTTTGCTTCAGTTGCCAATGATCCCCATCACTTATTTGGCAAATATTCCATCCTTTGAGCCCTTGAACACCTCATGGTTTGTAGAGCAGCCACATGATGTGCTTGACATACTGAAAAATATCAGAAGTGAAAAGGCAGGTGGTCCTGATGGAATTCCCAGCAAGATAGTTCTGAAGTTTTTGTACAAGTTTAGCTTCCCATTCGCAAATATTTCAAATTAATCTTTTGCTGACGCACCACCACAGTTGCATAAAGCTGCAGTAATGTAGTTCCATTTCCCAAAGCCTGCAGAGTGGAACAAACTTTGGCCAATTTCGTTGTCAAGACCACTTCGCAAAGCTCATTGAGTCCTTTGTGGTACATGGAGGATATTCAGCAGCATATCGACCCCAACCAATTGTGAAGATTACTGCAATAACTCACCATCTTGTCTAATTCCTCGATACCCTAGGCAAGAACGCAGACAAACATGATTCTCAAAGCACTTTGGCTGTTACTGACTTTGGCAAAGCATTCGATCACATAGATCATAATGTCCTCATTCACAAACTCATTCATTTTGACACCAGACCCCACTTCATTGCATGGTTAAGCAGCTCCCTTAATCAAAGATCACAATGTGTCTGATACAGAGGTGTAGTTTCGCCATGGATCTTAACTGTACCCAAGGTACCTTATTTGGTCCCAATGGATTCCTTGTGACGATCAATGAAGACCTTACAAACACGCATTCACCAATTGTTTGCCCAAAGGTTGACTGAGAGCAGGATAAAACTTTACTCAGATAAGTGAGCTTATACATCCATCTCCTTCTCTAACAACCCTTCAATCAACCTCCCAGCTCCCGTATCGCACAATGTCACTTTCCAGAAAGTCAAAACCACCAAGTATCTTGGGAGTCCAACATTCCTCAGATTTAAAAAAGCCAATGGCAGGCTACAAATGTTGAAGACTTAAAATGATTTGACATAATAATTATAATAACTAGTTCTTATATAGTGCATTTCACAATAACGTCTCAATGCGCTTTACATTAGTGCCCTGGTCATTGGGCCAATAACATTCCTGTAATCTTTCTCAGCTCCCTGGGGAGTATACAGCCCAGGCTGCCGTGGCGCTCCGAAGGCTTTTTCAAACACAATACCAACCTCTACCCTTTTATCTTGTAACCTTTTACCATTGATAGAGAGGAGGAACCAGCTCTGTACCAAGTTTGTCAACAAAATGATAAGCTTGTGCAAATTTTAGGAGGCTGCCCCCACTGTTTACTGTGTCGCTAAAGAACTGGTATGCAACTACGCGACTCAAGTAAACTGAAAACCGAGCAGGCCCAAATGCTATCCAGATAGTCCAAACCCCAACTAACAAAGCTTATAATAAACAACTCGAATAAGAGTTACCTTTCTAATCATAATGTTGTGCTTCTGATAGTGGGTTTACTGGGACTGCATAGGAGAGTACACTCCTTGTTGACATGATTCCCAACAGGTGGCTTTAAAGTCCCCAAACTCTTCTTTTTTACTGCCGCTGTTTTTATTTTTGGTCTGGTTGGGGTATTACTCAATAACCCCCGCAAAAAGAGAAATTTTGAGCTTGAATTCCAGTATCCATTGTCCCTCTTTGTACGGGGGAAACAAAATGAAGCACGGTAGGTGCATGCCTGTTTACACTACACAATGAATTCTTGGAGGGGTGGGGGCGTGTAAACACGTCAGCCGGTCCACTGACTGCAACCAAAAAAGGACACTCCGAAGTTGGGTCTGGGCGTTTTAGTATTTCTGCTCACAATTATTTTACGTATATACATGTCAACCAATGTGAAGAGGTTAAGCCTGTTACTGTATATTGGAGCAAGTGGAAGATTTGGGACTAACTGTACGGGAATATTGATTTTGTACATTTGTTCCACAATCAAAAGATAAGGAGCTATATATGAACTAAATTAAGAGAAAATGAAACATATACACAACTTGGTGCTATAAACATTGTTCAAGTGCAAATGTGTGCATTGGAAGGTTGAGCCATATGCCACTGTACATGCATGACTGTAACCAGCGCTGCAAGGTGCAGGATAGCAACACCATTGTTAATAACTGTCAACCTAAACAAGGTAGACAACAAACATCTGCATTGATTGAATACAAGTTAGAGAAATAAAAATGTGCAGTATGCTCCCAAAATTGGAAAGCCTGACACGATCAATCAAAACTAAATAAACCACATGCATACCTGTTGATAAAATTCGTCAAAGATAACCTTAACGGTTTGTTGTTGAATCAACCATGGCTTTGTGTTGGCCGCCAAATCACATGCAGTCATTGTCAGTGCTCTCACAAATGATCTAATATGGTTGTCATGGAAACAGGGTTTTCACAGACACAAGATGCCACAAACATCGTTATGGTGAAATATCAAGAAAACAGACCACACATACATTGAGAAAAATATAAGGGAGAAAAGAGCAAAATAAATATAAGAGAAGCAATGCAAATTAAAAACTGTGATCTTCTCCACCCTAAGGAGGAATGTTCCCGTAGTACTGACCCATCAGCCATGTTACCTTATTCTAATTCAATTTGTACATTTACACTATTTTTCACACCATTTTCCCACTTGAAAGCAGGATTTGAAGCAAAATACTATTTTCTTTTAAACATGTTTTCATTTTTCTCCTCAAGTTCATATTTATTTGATATCCCAAATCTATAAATTTGTGCTACTTGAAATAGTTTCCAAATACAATAAGCACTACAGGTCACTGCGGCGTGTGTAAATAGTATCAGAAGTATATTTTTGGGAAAAAGTATCTTCTCTGTGTTTAGCATAAACATACAGTAGGTCTAACGGTATATCATTGTGTGTATATCCCGAAAACACAAGTGTTGTTAAATGTAAGTAGTATGGGACACTAAACAGTTGATGTGCATTGTCAGCCCATTTGATTATGATATAAAAACAGCTCAGGAAAGCAGCTTAAATTTTTTTAAAGATCAATCTTAACCCTCATTGTAGCAGTAACAGTGATGCTTCAACTATTAGAATATGCAACTGGATAGTTGATCTTTCCATGAGTATTTGCCATTGAGTTGCACTTCAAAGATATGATGTCAACTATAGTATTTCTGATAGGACATAAAGTTGTTGGTCCCATGCAATGTGTAAGGTACATTAAGATGCCAGAACACCTCTCAAGGATTATTAGGGATTCACCATGGTATTCCTGGTTCTCAAACAAGCATCTTTGCTTACATGTCACATGTTTCCTCATGTTTCTGACATTCGGTGATTAGATTTGCTTTTTGATGCATCCTAGGTTTCATTACCAGATATTAGTAGTAGTAATAATAGAAGCCTTGCTCGTTGGCATGGCACAGTAGATGCATTGGAGAAATCAAAGACCAAGTCTGGGGTATTTCCCTGGCATTGTTAACGACAGCTACATGTACATGTTGATACAACTAGGTCAACTTTATAAGTAGACTAATGAAAACATTTAAAATAATACTCTGCAGGCCTTGTGTGTAAACTACAAAAAACATAAAAAATGTAAAAAAACTGTGATAATTTAATTGTTCACAATGTTTATGAGACACATGTTTGATTGGAAACATTCCCCATTACAGTGGAACATGTCACAATGCTAGTTAGTTGGTTAGTTAGATTAATCAAAGCGCACACACAGAAGAAAAGTATTAGTAGAAAAAAATTAAGGCAACCTCAATAAGCACCACCAAGGAGTGGGGGCATTAATCATCATTCTCTCACAAGCATTCGGTCACGAACACCAGACTTCACAATTGTGCTTTTTGAATATTTACAAAAACATTCAACAAAGCAAAACTGATAATGCCCATGATGAGCCTAATTAAACAAGAATTCATTACTATTGTCAATTAATGTGACTGAAGTAATGTGCATAGTAATCTATGTGCATTGTAAAAATCATTCCGACAAACAATATAAAAACACATGTGACCTGTTTCCACAAGTAGAGAATCGTAAGGGAAATATTCAGACCATGCTATTTCAGCAGATACAGTGCCGTATGTCTAAGAGCAACAAATTTATTCAGTTTATTTGGCATTTTATAAAATCTAAAAAATTTGACATTTTCCATTCGCTGCTCAGCTTTTACAACTTATATCAAAACTTGTTTCTACCCTTAAAGAGTTACTTCTTAATTACAATTAGAGTGGGATGACCTAATACTTTCATGATTGAAAAGGCATTAAAGTTGCTTCTTTGCCACAATCACTTATCTTCAGCGCCATCCTACACACTTAGTGAAGACTAGATTACCACACTGTTATATGGCAATTATCTTCCAAACTAGTCAACAGTGCTCATTAACTGTAGCCTAATGCTAAATGTTCACTCATGTCAGTTTATTCATGAGATCACTGTTGGATTCTTGTCTTATCATTCTTTATAAAGGAAACAGATCACATGTTTTATCCACACATCATCACACATCCAAACATATCAGTGTTTCAAACATTTGCAAACATACAAGTTTTTTAAATTAACTCATTCATAAACGTCTTCATTGATAATTTTTAACAAAGATCATGCCAATATTAGAAATTAATGTTAAATTTGCTCAGTATTGTTCAACCACTTTCCATCCATTAACACACAACTCATTGTCATCACATTGCATTCTACCCCACCTGTGTTCATGGTTGTCCCAATTAAATTGGTTTGCCTCCACAATGGTCTTCAGTTTAGCCTTGTTACCAAAGAACAAAGCCAGGTCAGTTGCTAATATTGCCTGCCGAATGTCACTCAATACCTGCTTGTATTCTTCTGATGAAAGATGCTTGAAAATATTGTGTCCTTCGTTCTATGCAAGAACAAGATAAAACATGAATGCAGGGTGTTGTAAATAATGACACACATGCAGTACATGTACATCATCGTTAAGCTTTTTGAACTTATAATACAATTTAGAAATCTAATTTTCCAGGAGAAAGGTTATAAATAGAAGCCTGAGAATCCTATAACCATAGAGTGAACAACCACAAAGCTTGTCAGACTACATAGGTTATTTTAAACGTCATGTTGATAAAGCAATTGCCTTATATTAGTAGCAGGTTTTAGCCACTTGAACTCCCACTTTAAGTTAAATGGTGAACTTGCAGAATCAAGTGAAGTACAATATAGTTAACTCAGATATACCTGCAGTATTGTGATAGTCATATTGAAGTGGTGATGTTCCATTGTTGATGTAGAATACACTGCTGCTAATGGTGTTGCATTGTTCACCATAAATGAGTTATTCTTGCCTCTATGATCCAGATCATGACACAAACACGCTACAAATAGTGACAAACACTGTGGTAGAGGAAAAAACAAACATAATATGGAATCAAACTATCAGCATTGTAACCAGTAATTCATACTCCATCTTCTATGAGACCGACTGTGTAAAAACAAAAAAATTTCCAAACTTTACTTCACACATTGCATCTCTAAAATATGTAGAACCATAGAGATAGGGCCACAGAAGGAGTTGCAACATTCCTACTTCAGAGGAAACATGATCACCACCACTAATACCTTGCAGTCACTATGCTAATCTTATTGTGACAGCTGACGCAAACATCCACTTTGTGGTCAGCATTGAGCAAATTGTCCTTAGTGGCAAGGCAGGCACAGTGTATTTTGGGTGTGCACAGAACCACAAATCAGTAGTTCTGTCTTAATGCTTTGATTCATGGTTTTGAGTTGGCTACAGTTGGCCATATCATCGATTAGGATGCTTATAAAGAAAAAGAAATTACCTACCGGATACCCTTTTTGACCCAGAAAATCCATGAACATTGTATTTATGTAAATTTTAACATAAGTCATATTTCTCACAAAAACTTTTTGGATTTTGATAAATTTCTTGAACTTAGTCGATTTTAAAAAGCAAAACATTGATGGATAACTGCCATTATAATCTTTGCAATTGCATGGGTCTTTATGGACCAGAGTGTACTGAACCCAACTGCGCATGCCAAGTCATATTTGATGCAAAATATTAACTCCTTTATTGTGGAAAAAAACTTGCAGCGTAATGACATCAGAAAATATGACACAGCATTCTTCAACGCAGGGCGCAAATGAGCAGTGGTTAACCAGGGTAAAATGCAGCATTGCACCCCTTCACAGCGGGTTGGTGTTGCCCACTGATCTCTATGTTGTTAAAGCCCAGCAGGTTCAAGCTCCTTCAATGATTCTATCTCTATGGTAGAACTACCTTGATTTTAACATTAAATTAAAATCCAACCTTTAAATCTTTATAAACAACGTTCTACAGACTCCATACAACATCTCAATGCCATCGGTTATTAGATCATCAACATACAAGATGCATCCACTGACACATGTAATGTTTCCTTTTCCAATGTCTGTGAGGATATGGAACAAACAGTCTATGTGCCACATCAGAACTTTTCCAATGTCTGTGAGGATATGGAACAGTCTATGTGCCACATCAGAACTTTTCCAATGTCTGTGAGGATATGAAACAAACAGTCTTTGTGCCACATCAGAACTTTTCCAATGTCTGTGAGGATATGGAACAAACAGTCTATGTGCCACATCAGAACTTTTCCAATGTCTGTGAGGATATGGAACAGTCTATGTGCCACATCAGAACTTTTCCAATGTCTGTGAGGATATGAAACAAACAGTCTTTGTGCCACATCAGAACTTTTCCAATGTCTGTGAGGATATGAAACAAACAGTCTATGTGCCACATCAGAACTTTTCCAATGTCTGTGAGGATATGAAACAAACAGTCTTTGTGCTACATCAGAACTTTTCCAATGTCTGTGAGGATATGAAACAAACAGTCTATGTGCTACATCAGAACTTTTCCAATGTCTGTGAGGATATGAAACAAACAGTCTATGTGCCACATCAGAACTTTTCCAATGTCTGTGAGGATATGAAACAAACAGTCTTTGTGCTACATCAGAACTTTTCCAATGTCTGTGAGGATATGAAACAAACAGTCTTTGTGCTACATCAGAACTTTTCCAATGTCTGTGAGGATATGAAACAAACAGTCTTTGTGCCACATCAGAACTTTTCCAATGTCTGTGAGGATATGAAACAAACAGTCTTTGTGCTACATCAGAACTTTTCCAATGTCTGTGAGGATATGAAACAAACAGTCTTTGTGCCACATCAGAACTTTTATATAAGATGTAGTGTTTAAAGGTAGGGTCCTAGATGGGTAAACACCCAACAAATTAATGACCATAAAATTTTACTCACTGCAGCTGTTGATAGTACAAACTAATTTGAGACCCTTCAAAGTAATAAGGTTTGGATAATTTTCAACCCCCAAACATTAGAATTTGATGAATTGTTTCTCAGAATTCTGAGGGTTGTTATCTGTACCCGAATGCTGCAGCCAGAGATGCAGTTGGTACCCGCTGTCACCTCCCTAAACGTGGATGTATTTGATGTGAAAATATCATGACAGTTTTTTTGCTGTTTTCTCAGAAAGTAGACACTGTATTAAGCTTAAACTTTCAAATGTGATTTTTGTTGTAATTTCTTTAAAACTTTGCCTATAAATATGCAAACGTTGACAAAAAACAATCTATGACCCTACCTTTAATGCCTACAGGCAGCTCAGTTTTCTTTTCATTTTTAAAAACTTTATGCTCATTCAATTTGGTCTAAGCCAGACTACACAATTCCTTTTACAAAGAAAAAATATTATAATCCACCGAGGGTGGCTAATCAGGAAAAGTAAGAGCATTTACGGCAATGAAAAACACTGAATAACAGGAATGTGTCTGTCTTTCACATTAATGTTGACTTGGTTAAAGGAGTTATACAAACTTATTGTTAGGACACACTTTTTATATTTGTTGCACATGGCAGTATGTATGAACTTTCAGGACAACTAGTAACTGGTACAAGTTGATTATATGAAAACTAAACTTTCAGATAAAAAAATTGTTAATTTATTTCATACCAATCACATATCATGCCTTAACAGATGAATTAATCACACTTCATAAGGAACAAGTCAGAGGAAACATTGAAATGTGAAAATACCAAGTGGTTTAAATAAAAGAAACTAAGAACTTACCTCCAGTGGGGTGAAGATTTGATTTTGGCATGTCTTGATGATAGTATACACACTATGAGCAACCGAGAATGCATGTGTCCAATTATGATACGGAACCTTGCGATAATTCTTGCGTACTGTCAATATGAATCGACATAAATCCTCATACTCAAACCTGTTAATCCAAATTAAATCATACCATTCAAAATGATTATAATTGTACAAATTTCTATGGAAAAAGTAACATACTTGTAAGAACTGGACGTACAGAAACTGATATTGACAACTATGAGTCCTATGCCCAACTATGAATGCTCACACGTTTGCTCACACCCGTCAAAATGCAGTTGCAAATAGTAACCCAAACCCTTTTGGGAATGTACTATTATTGGAACTAAATTCACTAAGAATGATATTCCTTTTGACATTTGATGTTTTGTCATCTTAAGTAAGTCCTTTTCACATGACAACAAAATCCCCCAACATTTCTTGCTAAACATTGTCAATGTTTACAAAATATACAAAATGAGCCAACTGTCCTACATTCTTTGCAAAATTTTCACAACCATTGAGAAATGCTAGCTGATGTTTTTGTATGGAATGTAGTCCACTCTCTGGTGTGAAAGTAGTTTCCAAGCAAAGGCATTTGTAAACCAGTATAAATTGACAAAATAAACTCCTCCTCTAGACCGTTTAATGAATTTTGCAAATGCTTTTTGTGCCCAAAGCATGCCAGTCTGAAACTAGTGCACATAAAGTTGGCCACCGCTTGCCAGTTCACCACGGTGAAATGCACCCCGGGCCGAACCTGACATGCACAAAAGGTCATAACTTCTCTTATACTATCAATGGTTAGGTTTAAATATTTGATAGTTCAGTGGTACCCAGCTATATCTGAACTCCTGTATCATGGAATGGTGGGCAAATTATCACATTGTGTCAAAAAGTTTGCGAAGGCGGTCAAGCATGCGATCATAGATCAACAATCTGTGCTCACAAAATTTGTCCAAAGGAATCTAGTTTTGTTTTGGTCCTGTGAAACAGGCTTTTGAGAACATAGTTCAATGGCTGGAAGCAAACTAGATCCTGATTTCCTTGAAATATATAAAAACATGTTGTCCGATACACCTTACCTGTAATTGCAAGGGTTTGGTCTTGGATCTGAACTTATGTGGGCAAATACACATGCAGTGTTATGGTAGTAACTACACAATAGTAATAACAGTAATGTGCAAAACAGTAGCAATAGTCTCGGTGTAATATTGAAGGCTAAGGCTCTTTACAAATGACAAGAAAGAAGTTGATATTTCTTAATACTATCTTTTCCTCAAAGGATGATTGAATTTGAACAAACAAGAAACATCCTTTTTGTAGAGCACTACTGCCCTATCTAATAGGAAAAATACAACACACATCGCCACACACAAAGCTGAACCTCCCAAAAAATTAATAAAAATTAGGTGTTTGTGTTTCTAATCAATGATTGTTTTATTATTCCTGGTTAATTATTCATCACTCAAGGTTAGAGACTCAAGTCATCTAACGGTTGATGGTGCTGTTATACTTATATCTTTAAAAACATTCAAGTACAAAATACATTATTATTCAGGAGTTACGATTTGATGAAACAATAAACTTTGAATTATTGTCACTAGAGGGCAGTGACCATTTGATGACATCATCATTATGTATTTGAGAGGCCATGGCTTTAATGTCAACGCATACACAGGAATCGAGTCCAACTCCCCCCGAATATTTTTTACTTCAACTTTTTATTTTGACAATAAAACAAGGTCAATTTGGGGCGATGTCTGTGAAAATTGTAGTTAATAACTCAAGACTTGCGATGTCAGATATATTGTGGAAATCCGTTTTTTTTAAAGGAGTTATATAGTTTAAAAAAAATAAACTATGAGTTTTTGTGCGACATCATGTCATTGTTCTGGTTTTGTGTTATGTTGTTGTTAGAGTATCTTTGAGTTTCAATTCAGGTTTTTTTATGGGAGAAGAGTTTGAAAAAAACCCAAAAAACTAAAAACATAATTATTTAAATTTATTTAAATTTTTCTAATTTTTTCTATTTCTCTATTTTTCTGCATAAGTTAGTCAACCTCAGTTGTAATAAATAAATTTGAAATTTAAAGAACAACATTACTTTTAACTTGGCACCAGATATTGCTGTCAAAATATGACATCACCATTGTTGTAGTTCAACAGACCGCTTTGGGTAAAAAGTTATTTCATACACATAAACTATGAAACTAAGAAGCCAAATGAGCAGATGGGACTCTCACCCACACTGTACACCACAAGCCCATACACACCAACCAATACCTACACAGCTATTCATTCCATCATCCACGCTTCAAGTCGTCCATCCGCAACACCTTGGTTCAACGTGCTTTCAACACCTGTGACCAAGACAACTTGAAGCAGGAACTTCATCACAACAAGACATCGCTGCGACTCAACAGGTACAAGACCTTCAACTTCAGCCAGCCCAAGCCAAGCCTCACACAAGAAGAAAGACCGCAGTTCAAGGCAACCATCACCATCCAGTACATCAGCCATGCATCACACAAGCCAGCAGCCAACTCCAACACTTCACCGATCAAGAACAACTTGGATACTTCCCGCCTAAACATGCATCCCTCAAGCGCTACTTAAGCAGCATCACCACAGGCAGTCAAGCATTCTTCTGAAGAAGAGCAGAGTATACTGCTCAAAACGTTGAGACCACACCGGCTCTTTTCAGAGCCAACACTCCCACAAAAGAGTTTTAATACATGGTTGTACTCGCAAATTTACTATTTATTTATTCATTCATAGTTATTTCTTATTTTCACACCATGCAAAGCTTCAAAAACCACTTAAGAAGTTGCGGTCCGAGAGTAATTCCATTAAGTAGCAAGTAATGCTTTTGTCTGGTAGCATGCGTAGTAGTTTGGCAGTCAGGCCCTGGTGCCATATGATGTCATATGCAGCTGTAAGGTCGACTAGGACAGCACCAGCTTTCTCTTTTGCTTCGAAGCAGTCTTCAACTGATGATCTAATTGTTTAAGTGACATCTTCATGTTAAGATTCAATTGTCATCATTATCTTTTCCAACCAGGATTAATATACAAGTTAATTTTTAACATAATGTCATGGTCCAGAGTCTATTTCGCCATTGAATCAATATTATTACCAATCAATATTTTTATACGTTTTCCAAGGGTACATTTACACTGCAAACTACATGTAGTGTGACCTCATGTACAGTGAATAATGTTGCATAAAATCATAGAATTGGTTTGAAGACAGACTGATATACTTGTCACGTTGAGTCAAATTCCGAGTATCAAGTGATAATTGCAATAATGGAATGTGTGTCCGAGTCATCAGTCAATCGGGGCAAACTTTGAGTTACACACTTACATGTGCATACAATCCATTAAGTGTGGCTTTTGACACAGTGAATTATCCTATTTTGCTCAAGAGACTGCACTCAGTGTCATAATTGCTATGACTAGCGTCAATAAGCATAGCCTCTGAAGTTTTGTCTTTGATGTCAATTTCTTCCAACTCATAATCAGATGATTTGCTCCTGAGTCTAACAACTGTACAATATCTCATGAAAGTACATCAGTGAACAGTTCACCAAATGCATCATTATCCACAGTCGAGAGCCTCAAAATCTGAACATCATTAAATGCACTCCTTATTCTGTCTGTGTTTAACCAATTAAAAACCATAAATATCAAAATAAATTTCATATCAACCTAGCCATTTTACATAATGTAGGGACTTGAAACACTATGTGGACTTACACATATCCACACAGTGTTGAAGAATATAATTTTCCTTAGGTGTATAGAGTAAAGGAATGTCTACAGAGTGACTGCAACAAAAAGCTGTGTGTGTGTAAGCGTGTCTACCTATCATGCCCATTGAAACCGAGGACTTTAACAAAAGGGATCCGGGTGTTTGACAGAGCAAGGCAACCTCGCTTCGCTTTAGTGTTAATGGGAACATCACTAAAAAAAAGTCCAAACAATGGGAAAACAAAAAGACGTCCTTGATTTACAGGATTCACAAACGTGTGTGTGTGTGTGGGCTCATATTCGGTACCTTATGGAGACCAAGGACAAAACAAAAAAGGGAAAACAAAAGGTCTCCACATGGAAATTCTATAGACCGGGGTGCTCCACAAGGACATTTGTGTACAAAGTCTATGGGAAGCTGTTAAGTGCAGGGACAAAGGAAAGAACAAAAAAATGCTCCACAAGGATGCATTTTTGAGAATGTGATCCAAGGGAGTTAAGATGCAAAAGTTGAAGACATAAAATTTAGCACATATTATATATTAGGGGTTGCAAAACAAATTGCTTGACAAATGTGTAATACCAATGTACTTATTTCTTACTTATAAAGCATTGGTCTATCAGTCAAACAAAACATGCTAGGCTGAGCACCAGAGCATGCACAATGTGCATTAGCATGCCTCCCACTGCAAAATGACAATAACCTGCATAAACAATAGCTAGCTTCTAGTGGTCTTCAGTGTTTAACAGTAATCATTGAATGACCAACTATAAAGCAGCCTTTACTGTGTCACAATCATAACCCCATTAAGTTATCCTGATTAGAGATAACATCGTCATAATTACCATATCAGGTTAGAGTGTCATATTCATTATGCAAAAGAATAATGGTGTGTTGCCCTCAACAGACTGAACCAAAAGTTTTGAAATCTTCAGTCATTTTTATTTAATTTATGCTTTTTTCCTTCATTTAATTCTTATGCAATTGACCAACATTTTGCTGTGAAAGACATATATTTTTGAAGCTCAAACAATTATCACAAATTAATTTATACAAATCATCCAATTCATCAATTTAAAGCAAACACATAAAAGTTAGAGCCAGGAACACTATAGGATGTCAAAGTCTGTTTTATTTGGTGGATGCCGCTTGTTGCCTCAACATGTTAAGCTGAATATCATACTGCACTACTGAGCATACTGATCCAAACGTTGAGACGTTAACCACCGGTTCTTTTCAGAACCTACACTACTCAAAAGAGATTTTCACATGGTGTTACCGCAAACCTTTCTTAGTTATACTTCCACCATGCAAAGTTTCAAATCCTACAAGCTGAATATCATTAAATTAGTTTAAGGGCAGTTTTTCTTTACTTAAAACCCACAAGGGCCAAAATGAATCAATCAGTGACAGTGCTTTGTGATATGGCATTGAAACACCTTCAAAATTGTAAAAGCTGTTAATTAAAAGTGGAAGATTTGTTAAGCCATGATGTGCTTGGTTGTTCCATCCAACCAACTCCTTCAAAAAATTCACTAGAGGGCAACTCAACAAACTTGTTTTTAAGACCCGGCTATGTTGAGTAACAACAGCGTATAGGAATGTTAGAATGGCATGGTTATTAGTCTTTTACCGTGTCAACTAACAGTGTAACATTCAATACCATGCCAGGTTACAGTATAACATTCTTAACCATGTCAATTTGCAATGACATGAACATTACCCTGTCAAGCTACAGTGTCATGTTTGTCAAGCTACTATTAATTATCACACAGAGTGAGTGGAAAACATAACCCTTATGCGTCCCATATCCAACAAGTTAGAAGGCTGAGTTGGAGATGGGACACAGAAGCGCAAGTGTGATAATCAACTTATCTTCAAGCAAACTTGATGCGTAGCTTGAAATAGTGCATTAGAGAACAGGGTTTGATATGGGCCAGTTAATATAGAGTTATATCTCATTCTTGTTGCAATGGATAGACCAATCAGAATCGAGCTTTCAAGTTTGCTTGAAAGTGTCAATAGACTGTGTAAGTTGACCTCGAGAGCATATGAGTTTTCGCAAGAATCTGGACTACAGCGTGTATTGTGGCAACTGTTCTTTGAAAAACACTTGTCTTGTGATGTTTAAATAAATTTCACCCGTTGAATATGGTTTGGTAAAAAAAAAAAAAACTAAACTAAGAAATTGTAAAATGTAAACAATTTTGCAAATCTTGGAAAAATGTAATATTTTTAAAAGCCGACCTTAATTAATGACTTTTGACTATAAAGAACATGCAATAAAAGGTGATCATTATGATCCTTGACGTACTCCCACGCCAATTTGAGCAAGCTACTGCATTTAGTATTACAGTACCCAAACTGGGTGAAACTAGGATGTCGTTGTCCTGGCAACTCCTTTTAGACAAGGCGCATGCGACACCTCCAGATGTCACCCACAAAAAAAGAATCAGCACGACCGGCAAAGCTGCAAAGCCCCTTTACCAACTCGTCTAGCTAATCAGTTATTCATGATCATGAAATGATTAACCAATCACTGTCAGCTACACATTAGACTCTCCTATATTTAGATACTACTGTCTGGCAAATATTGATTTTAATTTGACAATTGATAATATAAAACAGGACGAATTTAGGCAATAAAAAAAGAATATTGAGAGAAATAAATGCTGACAATGGAAAAAGACAAATCATGACAAAACACAACATACATGTGTGTGGCCTGGCTGTGCAGGATCATGCATTTGGGGTAGGAATCGTTCTTGTTGGGAGATTTACAAATAAATCTCTACGTGCCAATATGTTTCTAATAGCATGACACTGCTGTGGCTTAAGTCCACTGGAAATGTTCATTTGCTGAGTAGCAAAGCAAAAGCTTTGCTGAAACAAATGTTGGCAATACTGGCGGTAGTGATAGTTGCCATCTTGCTAATAATTTGCATCAAACTTTCATGCAACGTCATGCGAGTAATTGTGTTTTCTTATTGGCCAACGTCGAAGCGAGCTAATGCATTATGCATAACATTTCTCCTACCAAAATCGATAGCAAAAAGGAAAAAAAGCCCCCAAATGAGTTGGTAAAGGCACTTCACGGTTTGGCTGCTCCCACTGCTCTTTTTGTGTGTGAGACATCAGCAGGTGCCACAAGCGCCTTGACTAAACGCTAGGCCAACCCATGCAATGTCAAGTAAAATCCATGCGACACAAGGTCTGTTTTCATACTTCATGTAAGTAACAAAGCACTTATATCCTGTTTTAACTTTGGTTTGTGAATGCAGTCCACACGGTTTGCGTAACACAGTCGGCGTAAACTTCCAATTTGACACTTCGAGCCGGATGTTGGAGGTCAAACTCTATTTCTTCATTTTCTTATAAGTTTACAGATTTTATTTTAACTGTATTTATTCAGATTTCAGTGTAATGACTGTTACCATGTCAGGTTACAGTGTAAAGATCTTTACCATGTCAGGTTACAGTGTAAAGATCTTTACCATGTCAGGTTACAGTGTCGTGACTGTTACCATGTCAGGTTACAGTGTAAAGATCTTTACCATGTCAGGTTAGTGTCGTGACTGTTACCATGTCAGGTTACAGTGTCGTGACTGTTACCATGTCAGGTTACAGTGTCGTGACTGTTACTATGTCAGGTTACAGTGTAAAGATCTTTACCATGTCAGGTTACAGTGTCGTGACTGTTACCATGTCAGGTTACAGTGTCGTGACTGTTACCATGTCAGGTTACAGTGTAAAGATCTTTACCATGGCAGGTTACAGTGTCCTGACTGTTACCATGTCAGGTTACAGTGTTGTGACTGTTACCATGTCAGGTTACAGTGTCTTGATCATTAACACGTTAGGTTTCAGTGTCCTGATAGCTACCATGTAGATTACAGTGTAATGACTGTTACCATGTCAGGTTACAGTGTCGTGACTGTTACCATGTCAGGTTACAGTGTCTTGATCATTAACATGTTAGGTTTCAGTGTCCTGATAGTTACCATGTAGGTTACAGTGTAACCACTGTTACCATGTCAGGCATCAGTATTGCCATAATTCGGTTATGGTCGGATATAGCTACAGAAATATTAACTAAGAAACCACTCAAAAAAGTGCAGCAAAACAAAATAAGCAGGAATCCTGACAGAAAAGGATGCTACAAATAGGAAAAATGGAAGTAAAAACAGGATTGAATAATAGAATGATTGTTCTAACCTCTCTGACAAGTTGTCACTATCACTGTGGATGAAACCAAAAATAAATGTTGACTTAACCATATGTCAAAACCCAAGATAATGAAATTTACACTTTCAAACTTGATGTGACTGCCACTCTCCTTATTCTACAAAGGAGTCATTTTATGAGAAAAGTGAAACATGAACAAACAGCAAACTTTATTTTGGTGGTCTTTACAGTTGTGTAAATTATTTGTGCAGAGAAGATTGACACCACCTATACATCATGTACATGTACATAATCTAACGTTCATCTGAGCACCTCTTAACATCTGAAACCCAACAAAAGTCATCTGTAGACTTTGCGGAGTTTAGTTTAAGCTTTGTGTGAATTTTTTTTAGATTAAATCAGATTGGGGTAAATACTATAGTGACCATAACAATTGACAGCAATAAATAAGTAAATTCTTTACCCGCTGAGTGTGAACATATCCTGAAACATACAGAGAACATAGAGTGGTTTAGCCTCCTCATCTAGTCCCCATGGTGAAAAGTCATATCTGAAAAATGCACAATTAAATGTTTTAGAATAATGACCAAAGAAAACATTGAACTATTGTCCATGGCTGAAGTTTTGCTTTATGATACATATAAATGGGGTACTTATGGAATTAAATCACATTGGATGACCAAAAACAAAGGCCACCTGTACTTTTCACTAAAGAGCAGCCCCACACCATTCACTCTCACTAAAGAGTAGCCCCACACCATTCACTCTCACTAAAGAGCAGCCCCACACCATTCACTCTCACTAAAGAGCAGCCCCACACCATTCACTCTCACTAAAGAGCAGCCCCACACCATTCACTCTCACTAAAGAGCAGCCCCACACCATTCACTCTCACTAAAGAGCAGCCCCACACAATTCACTCTCACTAAAGAGCAGCCCCACACCATTCACTCTCACTAAAGAGCAGCCCCACACCATTCACTCTCACTAAAGAGCAGCCCCACACCATTCACTCTCACTAAAGAGCAGCCCCACACCATTCACTCTCACTAAAGAGCAGCCCCACACCATTCACTCTCACTAAAGAGCAGCCCCACACCATTCACTCTCACTAAAGAGCAGCCCCACACCATTCACTCTCACTAAAGAGCAGCCCCACACCATTCACTCTCACTAAAGAGCAGCCCCACACAATTCACTCTCACTAAAGAGCAGCCCCACACCATTCACTCTCACTAAAGAGCAGCCCCACACCATTCACTCTCACTAAAGAGCAGCCCCACACCATTCACTCTCACTAAAGAGCAGCCCCACACCATTCACTCTCACTAAAGAGCAGCCCCACACCATTCACTCTCACTAAAGAGCAGCCCCACACCATTCACTCTCACTAAAGAGCAGCCCCACACCATTCACTCTCACTAAAGAGCAGCCCCACACCATTCACTCTCACTAAAGAGCAGCCCCACACCATTCACTCTCACTAAAGAGCAGCCCCACACCATTCACTCTCACTAAAGAGCAGCCCCACACCATTCACTCTCACTAAAGAGCAGCCCCACACCATTCACTCTCACTAAAGAGCAGCCCCACACCATTCACTCTCACTAAAGAGCAGCCCCACACCATTCACTCTCACTAAAGAGCAGCCCCACACCATTCACTCTCACTAAAGAGCAGCCCCACACCATTCACTCTCACTAAAGAGCAGCCCCACACCATTCACTCTCACTAAAGAGCAGCCCCACACCATTCACTCTCACTAAAGAGCAGCCCCACACCATTCACTCTCACTAAAGAGCAGCCCCACACCATTCACTCTCACTAAAGAGCAGCCCCACACCATTCACTCTCACTAAAGAGCAGCCCCACACCATTCACTCTCACTAAAGAGCAGCCCCACACCATTCACTCTCACTAAAGAGCAGCCCCACACCATTCACTCTCACTAAAGAGCAGCCCCACACCATTCACTCTCACTAAAGAGCAGCCCCACACCATTCACTCTCACTAAAGAGCAGCCCCACACCATTCACTCTCACTAAAGAGCAGCCCCACACCATTCACTCTCCTTCCAACACTTTATTTCATCCACACAAAGAGGACAGATGGCAGTCAGCAATAAAGCTAAAATCTGCCTTAGTGTGGGGGTCACTGTGTAATTCCCAATTCTAGGCCTTTTTCTTTTCCCACGAAAAGAGAATTATGTGGCATCCAGAGGCTTCCAAAATTGTATTTCATTGTATTTTGTCTCAATGGAATAAAGTCCAAGCGGACTAAAATCCCAGCCTGAGTTCTGGTCATGGACCCAATTGGCAGCCGTGTCTAACGGCTGAGTTCTGGTCATGGACCCAATTGGCGGCCGTGTCTAACGGCTGAGGTTTGGCAGTTCACAGTGCTTGATTATGGTATTTTCTCTGAGGAAATTACAAATCCTGGTGCTTCAAAGAGAATCTTCCTTCTCTTGGCTTTGTCACGTCAGGGTTTCTTTGTGCCAATAATACTCTCAAAGGAAAACAATTATGACAATTCTGAGAATTTAATCTTTCTAAGGTGGTAGGGAAAATTTGGAAGATTCCCGACATTAACTGGTTACATTTTTTATCAAAATATACTTTTTTACCTTTATTCCTCTTATCTGTATATGCACTTATAGTCAAAAAAGTTTGTTTCTGCAGTTTTTATTACTTAAGACAGCAGTATTGACTTGATCAGCAACAAAGTAACTGCCAATAACTGCATGTATGTCATCTGCATATTTAACAAGATTTGATTGCATTTCAATGGTCTATATTTGAAAAAGTTCAAAATTTCCTTTAAAAAAAGGTATGATTTCTAAACTAAATAAGTCACTAACATATGAGAATTTATAGCATAAAAAAGCTTCAGAACACAAAGAAAATTGCCGTTTTGAACAGTATACACAGCTTGTCATTAGAAAAATTAACACCAGCAGAGTATACACTATTCCAAATGTCTGGACATCTCACATCAGGTTCTTCTCAGAACCACCGCTTCTACCCAAACAGAGAGTTTATCCTCATGGTTACCAACATAATGTATTTTGTACAATACCTTGCAAGTTGGGGCATAGGATCTGGTAATGCAACCTTCTTCAGATTCTCAAGGTCTTCATCATGACACTGGCTATGATAACTCAACACTTCCAATGCTACTTTGTGTTTTTGCTCAGAACGATGAATTTTGTCATACAGCTGCAATTAAATCAAAAACACAAAAATTAAGATGTATGATGCGTCTGCTGACACAAAATTATAATAGTGGAATAAAAACTTTGATGACCTATATCTTCACCACTGACAGAATGATTAGTAGTTATTACCACAATGTTCTGAATAGCAGGGACTTCAGGTACCTTGGGTCGTATATTGCTAACAGTAACAAATAACTTCCTGACACACAAATAACAGCTTGAAGTGCATGTAACAAACTTCACAACCTCTGGCAATCAAGTGAACTTAACAAAGCTGGCTTTTTTCAGGGTATGTTAGAGAGCATTCTTCTCTATGCAGATGAAACCTGAACCATGAAGAAAGAGCTTCAAGATCGCCTTGATGGTGCCATACACAAGGCTTCTTGTGAGGGTGCAGAACATCTCCTGGTATGGGCATATACGACCAAAAACAGATTTACGGAGACATTCCACCCATCTCTGCTGTTGTTGCTAAACACAGAGCACGCTTTGCTGGCCACTGCTATCGTGCTGAAGACCAGGTCATACCTAATGTATTATGTTGGAGACATCTGCGTCCTAATGGAGGGCGTGATTGGCAGAGACATGGAATTTGAGATTGAGGACCTTCCAAACATAATGAGGGATGAAAACTCCTGGTGTGATGTTGTAAATGGGATCTCAGTTGTGACAGCTAGTTGATGATGTAACGATGGCCCCATCAACAGAATGAATCCTAGTTATTACCAATGACAGCCCATCAACAGAATGAATCCTAGTTATTACTAACGACAGCCCATCTACAGAATGAATCCTAGTTATTACCAATGACAGCCCATCAACAGAATGAATCCTAGTTATTACCAATGATAGCCCATCAACAGAATGAATCCTAGCTATAACCAATGACAGCCCATCAACAGAATGAATCCTAGCTATAACCAATGACAGCCCATCAACAGAATGAATCCTAGTTATTACCAATGACAGCCCATCAACAGAATGAATCCTAGCTATAACCAATGACAGCCCATCAACAAAATGAATCCTGGTTATTACCAATGACAGCCCATCAACAGAATGAATCCTAGTTATTACCAATGACAGCCCATCAACAGAATGAATCCTAGTTATTACCAATGACAGCCCATCAACAAAATGAATCCTAGTCATTACCAATGACAGCCCATCAACAGAATGAATCCTAGTTATTACCAATGACGGCCCATCAACAGAATGAATCCTAGTTATTACCAATGACAGCCCATCAACAGAATGAATCCTAGTTATTACCAATGACAGCCCATCAACAGAATGAATCCTAGTTATTACCAATGACAGCCCATCAACAGAATGAATCCTAGTTATTACCAACGACAGCCCATCAACAGAATGAATCCTAGTTATTACCAATGACAGCCCATCAACAAAATGAATCCTAGTCATTACCAATGACAGCCCATCAACAGAATGAATCCTAGTTATTACCAATGACAGCCCATCAACAGAATGAATCCTAGTTATTACCAATGACAGCCCATCAACAGCATGAATCCTAGTTATTACCAATGACAGCCCATCAACAGAATGAATCCTAGTTATTACCAATGACAGCCCATCAACAGAATGAATCCTAGTTATTACCAATGACAGCCCATCAACAGAATGAATCCTAGCTATAACCAATGACAGCCCATCTACAGAATGAATCCTAGTCATTACCAATGACAGCCCATCAACAGAATGAATCCTAGTTATTACCAATGACAGCCCATCAACAGAATGAATCCTAGCTATAACCAATGACAGTCCATCAACAGAATGAATCCTAGTTATTACCAACGGCAGCCCATCAACAGAATGACTCCTAGTTATTACCAATGACAGCCCATCAACAGAATGAATCCTAGCTATAACCAATGACAGCCCATCAACAGAATGAATCCTAGTTATTACCAATGACAGCCCATCAACAGAATGAATCCTAGTTATTACCAATGACAGCCCATCAACAGAAAGAATCCTAGCTATAACCAATGACAGCCCATCTACAGAATGAATCCTAGTCATTACCAATGACAGCCCATCAACAGAATGAATCCTAGTTATTACCAATGACAGCCCATCAACAGAATGAATACTAAATGTTCAGTTACCATGACCTTAATTGATGGTTCATCTACAGGCCTAACAGTGATTGATAGCCAATTAAAAATCTCACCTGATTGATAAAATTACATTGAGTGATAGCCAATGTATACTATATTCTTCTTGCTACCATGATCATGATGATATATTACATGAATAGCCTACATATAGAATAGATTTGGTTGTTACTTTAGAAGTAATCTTGTTTCTTACCTTTGCATGATGAAGAGCTAATCCACAGAAAACGGCAAAGGTCTCAAAAGCCTGCTCATCTACTTTTGTGAAAAGACCTTGCTTTTTATTCACCATCTGTACCACACCAATGACACTGTCAAGTTAAATACAAGGAAACAAACAATTAGTGAGCATTTAAGCTTTACTTGTATACTTTTCAGTTTGACAGATCTTGTGAGCGTAAAGTGTAACTTTCTTAATAATCACCTGCACACAGCCTGCTACATTTAGCCAGTATAAACTATTTAAATCTGTCAGTAAAGAGATTCCAATAAGGGAGTGTCATTGACTTTAGAAGAAATCCCTCTGTTATTCAGCCTTTGAGTATCAATGGATATGAAGTGGAAATTGTGGACTCTTTCAAATTTTTAGGTGTACATATATCCAATGATCTTAAATGGGTGACTCATGTGGACGCCATTGTTAGAAAATCCCAGCAACGTCTGTTCTTTCTTAGGAGATTGAGGAGTTTCCGTGTCAGCCAAGGTCTGTTGGTGCAATTTTACCGGGCAGTGGTTGAGAGTGTTTTGACACTCTCAATCGCTGTCTGGTACGGCAACACCACTGTGGATGACCGGAGATGTCTCAATCGTGTAGTTAATACTGCTAGTGCAATAATCGGTTGTTTAGTTACCAGCATTAGACAAACTGTATGCGTGCCGTGTCCTAAAGAAATCTAGGTCAGTCATTAATGACGATTTTCATCCTGCTAATGATTTATTTGAACTAATGAGAACAGGCAAACGTTCTAGAACAATCCGGGCTAGTTCCAGTCGCACTCTCAACAGTTTTTATCCCAGTGCAGTATGTCTAGTAAATTAACAAGGGTAAATATAGTTTTTACGTTTTAGTATTAATCTCTTGGGTTTTTAGTATCACTGCATTTCTTAATTGTAATTGTATAAGTAGTTTTGTCAGTAATAAGTTGTTTTTAACACCTTTTACCTATTGATTTATGATTTATGTTTTTGTCCTTTTTTTTCTAACAGCTCGCCATATCGGATTTCAATGTATGTTTTAAATACTGATGACAATAAAGAATTCTATCTTCTTCTTCTTCTACATTAAAATGATAAACAAGTTTAAATAGCATTCCTGGTAAAAAATTTTTGCTCAAGTAGCTATTTAATGCAATAATCAAAATGCCTATTTATTGGCTTGAACTTTGTCTATTTATTGAAAGCTCATGTATTGTACACAATATTTTGTCCTTCCTTTTTCCCATTCAGAAGTAAAACTAAATTGAATTACTTGAATTTTGGTTTGCCATTGTCTGTTATTGTTTCCTAAGCATAGCACTGTGTTATGGTGATTTGACTGTTCTTTTATTATTAATTTCACAGAGTGATAAACACTATTTGTGTTTTTCAACATTACTTACTTTCCTCTGTTGTAAATGGGCATACACAAAATGGTTTTTGTTACATAGCCCGTCTGTTGATCAACCTCCCTTTTAAAAAGCAAAATTAAAAAGCAAAATTAATTCATTTCAAAAATCATACAGTTCAAATGTACAATTAAAACATTGAATATAGTAACTACTCACACAAGTTTACAATTCTTTGAAACTGCACTCACTTGAAGATTTAATGACATACAAACGGTCACACAGAATAAGTCACTCTCTTATTTCTTTGCACATGTAAAGAGATTTATATATCTGTTATGACTGTTATTATAGTAATATAAGAAAAATGCACTTTGGTAATAAAACTGTGTCATTTACTGAAATAAAATTGTTATAAGAATGCAATAATTATGCTGACTTATGAAAAGCAAGGCACTAATGATGACTGACCTGTTGAAACGATCATCAAGGTAAGCATCAGGAATATTAAGCACCTGTCCAGTAGATGCAACATGACCAGCAACTCCTTTATCCATGGAAAATCTTAATATATTTTGAACACATACAACTCATCATTGCTTTTCAAATAAATTACATCTAAACAAAAAGCAAACTAATTTAACAGGGCACCACTCTTGACACACCTTTTCCAAGTAATGAGCATCAACATACTTTGGTTTTATAAGAAATAAAAGGAAGACAAATCTGATACCTTATCTGTCAATTACACATCCAATCAGAATCCTCACTCAGAAACACGTTTGAATGCCCTTAACTTTAACCTACATGTAGATTGAACCAGTGGGTCTGTCAACACAAGTGCCTTTATCAAGCATTAATCATGTAAAAGACCCAATATTAACTGGTAATCAGTGGATTCAATGGACTGCTTGGTAATCAGTGGATTCAATGGACTGCTTGGTAATCAGTGGATTCAAGGGACTGCTTGGTAATCAGTGGATTCAAGGGACTGCTTGGTAATCAGTGGATTCAAGGGACTGCTTGGTAATCAGTGGATTCAAGGGACTGCTTGGTAATCAGTGGATTCAAAGGACTGCTTGGTAATCAGTGGATTCAATGGACTGCTTGGTAATCAGCGGATTCAAGGGACTGCTTGGTAATCAGTGGATTCAAGGGACTGCTTGGTAATCAGTGGATTCAATGGACTGCTTGGTAATCAGTGGATTCAATGGACTGCTTGGTAATCAGTGGATTCAATGGACTGCTTGGTAATCAGTGGATTCAAGGGACTGCTTGGTAATCAGTGGATTCAAGGGACTGCTTGGTAATCAGTGGATTCAAGGGACTGCTTGGTAATCAGTGGATTCAAGGGACTGCTTGGTAATCAGTGGATTCAAGGGACTGCTTGGTAATCAGTGGATTCAAGGGACTGCTTGGTAATCAGTGGATTCAAGGGACTGCTTGGTAATCAGTGGATTCAAGGGACTGCTTGGTAATCAGTGGATTCAATGGACTGCTTGGTAATCAGTAGATTTAAGGGACTGCTTGTGCCCTTTGCCTTTTAGCAGTAAATGTTATGCCCCCTGAGATTTGACCACCAATGTAATCAGGCAATAATCTAGAAGCCAATTGTTTCAATGAGCCTTGTTTCTATGTACATGTAGTAGAATGTTAATGATTCATTACCTGATCTCCTTCTGTTGGTTTTCAACTACCTGCATTCCTACACCATTACCAACATCAAATATCCTTGCATACAACTCTCTGGTTTTATTGTCAACAAGAAAGAGGGATGCCCGGTCTGCTGATACTAGCTTCTGTGCAAAGTTCTGTGATGTAATCAAACACAATAAGACCATTGGTTAATATTCACACATTTATGATCATTTATATTCCACATGGTAAACCTCAATACACTTTAGTGAACAGCAGAGGCAGCTATTAAATGAGGTGAATTGCAATGAGCAATTTTGAGATATGGTGGACACAATACTAGGACTCTATTTGGTTTGGGTAAATCTGTCTGTCTACAGCCAAACCAAACAGTGCATTCCTATAGTGTTTACCATACCTCAAAAAGGCGACTGGAGAATGCTGTACATGTATGGCTCCACCACGAAAGGGTGTGTAGATTAACCTCTTGAGTGAATCAGCACCTTGCTGAGACACATATGATAGGTATCACGTGACTCTTGTTAAAGTAATCATACCATTCGTTTCATTGCCAGATTCCACCTCATAGTAACCTCCATCTTAACTCACATGATCATTTTGGGACATTGTTATATTAACTAAATCATAAAGCATACAGATCTGATGCAAAATATTTAGTTACCAATTTGTTCATTAAACCCATTCTAACTTAAAAACATCCACACTAACTTAATAATAATAATAATAATAAAGACATTTGTAAAGCGCCTAATGCAAAAGCCTCTAAGCGCATAAAGAGAACAATAAAATATACAAAGAGTGAAAGATACAATTACCAATGTACACAGTAAATGTGGAGAGGCAAATTGACACTTGTTTCATACCAAGGCTTTAAACCAAATCTGCTTAGCATGTGACTTTCAAACATTTCTCCGGTCAGTTTTTAAGGCCTTTTCACAATACAGAAAATCAGAGCGCTCGACCCATGTCGAAACCAACCCTGCTTGGGAGGTGGGTTGAGAGCTCTCGATCCGTGTCGAGAATTCCAACACGTGTCGAAAGCTGTAGTGTTGAAAGCTCTTGGTTCATTTTTTGATCTATGTTGAGTGTGCGTGGCGCAATCCGCACACTGTGTAGCTGTTAAGCGCAGATAAAAAAGTAAATGCGTAAAACAAAAGTTGTTTGTCACGTTGTGTCGCGACACGTCCCGCTTGGACCCTGGCAGTATGAAACGATAGCACAATACACAGATCAAAAGTTACACGTGTAACCCACAAGCTGATTTTGCGAAGAGCTAGTGTGAAAGCGGAGCAGTTTTTATCCGTGTTGAAACTTTACCCAGTCAACACGGACCTGATCCGTGTAATTTTTGACTCAGATCGAATGTCGATAGTGTTTAGTAAGTAAGTTTCATGCCTGTGCAGCGCATTGAAATTTCAATGATGAAAAAACAACAACAAAACACAACATAAACAATATTCAAAAGTCATTTAGTATGAGAGATTTTGTTCAAGCTCTACTCCTTTGTAGTTAAAATTCAAGTTCAGACTCTTACCATTATCTTCATGATTACAGTATCCATGCTGATTATATCTTGAAAAATAGACCTGAAAAAGGGAAACACAATTTTCAACTCAAAATTAAAAAACAAAAACCCAAGGTTTTTAATTGATGAACTGAATAGCCAGCAAAGTAACCTCCTTCATTTGGTAAGCACTAATGCCTAGTGTTTAAGTTAACAAACTAGAGCAGCGAAAGTTACCTTGGCGAAAGCTGCCATGGCAAGCTGCTGACCACTAGAAGAATGGTAAATTATAGAAAAATCAATCATTGGATGAACTGATGTCCACATGGGAGGGGGAAATAAAAAAAACAATCATTTGATGAACTGATGTCCACATGGGAGGGGGAAATAAAAAAAACAATCATTTGATGAACTGATGTCCACATGGGAGGGGGAAATAAAAAAAACAATCATTTGATGAACTGATGTCCACATGGGAGGGGGAAATAAAAAAAACAATCATTGGATGAACTGATGTCCACATGGGAGGGGGAAATAAAAAATAAAAAAATCTTTTGAAGAACTGATGGCAATGATATTTTAAAAGAAAAACAATTAATCCAGAAGCTCCCAAAAAGTTCGAAAAATAATATTGCAGGTAAGAAAAGCAAACTTTTCGCCGCACAGACTTTTCATGAGTATCAGATAGCATATATTTTGTATTGAAGCCATATTATGTGGAAATAACACACAACATAAAAAATGATTCCATCATCTCATGTTCTCTGTGACACCCGAACTTACTTGGTTACAGTCAATAGGAAGTCGTTTAGTTTCCTCTGCTTGCTCATAGTAACATACATCTAGAGAAATAACAGTAAGAAACATATGCTGTTAATGATGAACTACTTGCATTATGAATTTACAGAGTACATGTAAAAAGAGGATATGGGTAACTCAAGGTATAACACTCAACTGAATCGACAATAAAGGCTAGCCAAAGTTTTCAAAAATGTTCACCATTTTACAAAGAATGGGGGAAGGGAGGGGCTCGGAGCCTGCGTACAACTTTAAAAGGTGATTACAATATTGAATTTTATACACAAAATTATCAGAGGAAAAATTAAATTATCACAACAAAAAGCATTTAAATCACTAAATAAATTGGCAAAACATTTGCACACCTTAATTTCAAATGGACATCACCCGGGTATCTATTTTTCTGCATGCAGTTGTGATGGCTGTACCCTTTTATTTCTTGTAGAAAACCATACCATGACATGTGGGCAGTGCAAAGGACCACTGCTGTGCAGGGAAAGTCTTTATTTTGTAAACCTGGTGCACATGCATTTACTGAGTACATGTATTTGAACACGAAGAATTTCTGGCCTAGGAATGTTACTGTCAAAAATCCTTGTGTTGCAATCTGACAAAAAAGGTTGATAAGTACGACTGGGGGGGGGGGGGGTGTATCTTTATTAACTGTTGTCGTCTCTGTTATGACCTTGAAAGTGTGAAACATTTGGACAGCCCCTTATCAGGGCACTGATTTCCAAGTACATGAAGTAGGTCTGATGCAAACAAGATTAAGAAGGATTGACAACTTCAGTTTCACTGTGTTAGTTTCAGCTGTTGATAGCTTTTTGTTTACCTTTTAATTTAGCCATTCACTGTGTATAGATGTTGCAACATTCTTATTTAATTGTAAGATTTTTATCATTTCTGTTTAGGGATCATTGATTTGCTTTACAAGGCGCCACATCCATCAATATATTTACAAATTGTAAACTCCGTATATCCTCGTACAGAAGCCTTTAAATTTTACGTTGTTTTCTTGTAGTTGACCGTATTACATACATGGTGGTTTTTCTTTTACATAAAAGCTCAAACTGCCCTGAAAACATTCAAACATGTATATTTTAGGTTCTTTTCAGATCATTGGCCTTAAATACATGTAAGCCACACTGATAAATAAGTTATCTCTGTTTACCTGAGCAAAGTGAACAGCAATACTTGCCCATACAATGAAGGCACTGGCCGTCTGGAAATAAACAAAAAGATTAAGAAAAATAACCAAATATATACAGTTAATTTAAAATTGGTTGGAGTGTGAGTGTTGATTAAAAAACCTTCAGACAGCTAACAGCTAATTAAACATACCTAATTTTAACATCAAAAGTCTTATTCATTTCGAAGGCATTGTCCTCACTGTACTTGTTTGTGTGTTATAGCTTTGCCAAATTCAATAGCTGTGGATATCTCCACAGCCAATCTATTGAATTGAAATGCAACAAGCATTGTCATGTCTTAAACCCAATATAAGAATCTAAACGTTTACAAGTTGGTACTTGTAAAGTTAAAATGATGGTTTTAACCACTTCGCGTTGGTAATACAAAATATTTACTGTGCCTCTTTGCGGCATTAATTTTTCAGAAGTTTTCAAAGCCTCCGACAAAGGAAAGACAACAAAGATTCTTATAACAAGCACCAGGATTTGTTGTTCTCATTTAAGAAAACATGAATATGAGTTCACCATGAACCACAAAACCTTGGCCGTAAGCTGGGGCCAATAATCTGCCATGGTAAGCTGGAATCTCGGATCACTCGGACTAACCTCCTATTGAACCGAATACAATGATCCTCACAACAATATACCCAAACTCGAACAATAGAGGCCAGCAACTATAAGTCATGCAATGTCCTCACGGCCAATTTTCCGAGAAGTGACTGTTCCTCTGACTTGCCATTTGTGTTACATGCACCTTTATTCTTTTGACTCGTTTTGAAACCCCACCATGAGCTCATCGGCCTAGGGTATTATCCCCTACTGATGCAACCCTGATTTCCAAGAATAACCTTCCGTTTATTATACCGCTCACATGGGTGATCTGGGACACATAATCCATGGTTTCTTGGGATTAGGCCCATGGCTCAGTGACCACGGGTTCTACAAAACCATTAATGGCCGGTGGCGAGCAAAGATTAACGCAAAAGCAGAATAGAAAACGCTGGGTGGGTGCCTTTCAAATGCAAGTACTCAAGAACCTCCTGAGGCATAAAGGCCCCCAGTAATGCAATCACGTAACAATAGTTAAGTTTACTTGATTCTTGGAGTTGTCTCCGTTATCAGAAAATGCTTCTTTAATTATTGTGGAATATCTCCTTTCATATTTCGTAGCACCAACTGCTAGTATCCATAGGCACCCCTGAAAACACACTAAGTATCATCTGGATTCCCCCTAATAAAACCATGTTCTTCCCTGCCTTGTACCATTGTTAACTCACATTTCTTCTCTCCCCGCTTTGCTAAGATGAAACACATAAGGTAGCGCTAACGACCTTTCTACACAACAACTAAAAATCCTCACATATACGAGCAATCCAAGGCTGCAACATTGCGGAGTTAACCCCGAATAAAAAAAAAAGTTCATACCTTTTCTGGCTTTTACCCTCAATACCCTATGAACCTCACCCAAGATCCCTTTCAGAATAAGGTACTCAATCGTGCCTCTCAAGTGTTTTCCGAGCCTTCACCCAGAAAGGAGCCAGTCCACATCAAGCTGCGAGCATGCCAGAAACACAAATGATTTAAATCATTCGCCCTCTACGTTCATGGCAGTGCAAATAGTTGTGTAGATTATTTACCTCTTGTGAATCTTCAGAGAATGCCTCTTGACCATGATCACTGTCTAGATAAAACTCCATCACTCCTAATACATACAACCAGTAAATATATTAATTATGCAGTATAAACATGTTCTTTTCATATAAAGCAACTACTACAAGTATAACAGTTATGAATGACAGAGCCTTCACATGCATCACACTACATTTGACAACAACGATACTTATGGCAGAAATCAAATGACTTAACTAGAGATTCAGTTTTTGTGACATCATAAAAACAAGATGTTCGTGTTGCTGATCCTTGAATTGGATTTAATTCTGCATACCTCATAGTTCATGTCTCATGATTCAAGATAAAAAATGTGTCGCTTGAACTTCAGGTTTGAACTGGAAGACCAGGACAAAATTGGGTCAAATCTGTGACGTTTGTTCAGTTTTGGAGAACTTTTCACTGTTGCGTAGATAATAAAACTCCAATTTGTGGTAAGGATTTTTCAAATATTAGTTTTCAACTTCTAGTTTGAACCGAAAATCAAAGTCAAATGGTCAAGTTATTAAGTCTGTAACAACCTTTCCAATGATGTGTAAATTTAACCAATCAATGTGTGGTTCAGGAGCGATGTTTTTGTTGTTGCTATTAAACTGCAATTTCCAGTTTCAACCACAAGCCAAGGTCAAATGGGGTGACACTTGTGTAGTGTCTGTTAATTTTTTTTAACACCTTTCCGATGATGTATAGATTTACACAAATCCAATATCTGGTTCAGGAGTTATGATTTTTTCAAAAATTAAACTTTGATCCAGGGTTCTGCCCACGGTGGTCGGTGCCGGAAAACCCGCCCGGCACTCATGATTCCCCGCCCACCACTGACGGAATTTTCTCTTTTTCTTGTGAATTAACTTAATTGCCAAATTAAATTCTTGCCAAAGTATTAATTATTTAACTTAATATGTAGGTTTTTAAAAGTAAATCTACCGGTAAATTCAAGATATGCAAATTCAAGATCGTTTTCTGTCGATAAAGCCCTAGTCTTGGTATTTACTAGCTGCGATCGTTCATTTCAGTATGCGAATGTTAAAACACGCATGCACGTTGTTAGTCTGGCTCTCTCCTCCATGAGTAGGGAAACAAACAACTTGATTTTCCAGGGGTTAGAAGACATGCGATGGAGTCTAATCGCGACCTCCTTTCTGTGATATATTATACAAAATTGTAACCTCGTGCTCATAAACCTATTGCTCTCATCACACAATTTCTCCCAATGTGCGTCGTCGATTGATCGTTCAACCGATCGTTCAATCAAAAATGGTTGGAAATGGTTGTTGATGAAAACAGTATTATTAAGGGCACAAATTAGGGTAGATGGTTCAAAAATGCAAGTTTGCGAACTTCACTTCCGTTTTTTTTTTGGTTTTTTTTGTTTTTAGCTTTGACAATTGTATGCTTCTTCGAGTGTTTAGATAAATAAGTATCAATCATGGGAGATTTTGTTGATAAAGTGTCCAGTGTACAACCAATTCTACCTTCACAAGATCCCTTGCCATGTTATTTTCAGTACATCACTACCCGCTGTATAGTTTTAAGAAAACCGACTTTAAAGTGGCCAGCCTGTACCACAAAAATCACACGCCTACACATGTAGAAGAATCCAGGTGTGCTTTTTTTCACACGCCTGGGATTTTCAAATCAGAAGGACTGCAACACACAACAAAACTCTTGATAAAGGCATTAAGAATGGGTGGGAATGGAGTATTATATGAAAAACAAGTTGACAAAATTCTTCTTGCTGAAGTTGTTTGAAAGCTTGACCGACCTGCACATGTTAGGCATATCTGAATACAATAACTGCAATGTATCACAAAGCATAGTTCCTGTCTGTAGCATTTTTTATTTCCTTTAGTTTAATATTTTGCATCAAACTACTGGTAGGCTAGGTATTGTAACAGCTGTGACCTCATGTTATATTTGTGAGTGACCTTTGACCCTGCTTTTTGCCGCCTCTATCTACCCCACCCCTGCCGCCCATTTTTTTCCGCCACTGAAAAAATCCTGGGCAGAACCCTGTTGATCTAATCAAAATTAGTAATAAATAGTGACGTCACTTCAATTGTTAATAGCCAATGTCATTGTGTAACAATACACCAAGTCTAAACTCATTCGGCCGTGAGGTTTGGTAGATACACGGCTTTAAATTGTGCACCTATGAGGCATTACCATGTGACACATGATGACGTAATCCATCTAGAACTCTACATATATGTTGTCTACAAGATCTTTGATATCTTCAACTGTGTTGCCAGTGACCTGGGGCTCTCCATCAATGCTAAGAAGACTCATGTAGTTTTCACTCCTTCTTCATCACTTGAGAACATACCCCCAGTTTTGATCAACGACACCCCACTGGGTTTGGTTGACAATTTTGTCTACCTTGGGAGTTCCATAGCGGCTGACGGCAGCATCGACTCAGAGATCAATGCCCGAATTAGGGCGGCTTTGGCAGCTTTTCGCGTCTGCGCCACCGTCTCTGGTCACAAAGAAGCATCCGTCGTGCCACGAAATGCAAGGTCTACCGTGCTGTGGTTCTTGCCAATCTCCTGTATTCAGTAGAGACCTGTACTTTGTATCAGCGTCACATCAAAAAGCTGAACCAAGTACAACTACGACACCTCCGTCACATCCTGGGCATCCGCTGGCAGGACAAGATCTCAAACACCAAGGTTCTTCAGTTAGCTGGTATGCCAAGTGTCACCAAGTTGATTGAGGAACGACAGCTCAGATGGATTGGCCATGTTACAAGGATGGAGGAACCACGACTGCCGAAAGCTGTATTCTACTCGGAGCTACAATTGGGTAAGAAACCTTGTGGAAGACCCAACCTCCGCTATAAGGACACCCTGAAACGAACTCTCAAAGCATGCAGCATCAACACCGCTACCTGGGAGGACAAGGCATCAAACCGCTCTCAATGGAAACAAATTATTCATAGTGGCACAGCAGTGGCAGAAGAAACACGTACTGCTGCATCCAGAGTCCCGCCAACGCCGCCATGCTGCTTCTCCACAAGTTGAAGCGGCAGACCCTACCTTAGTGTGTAGCCGATGTGGACGTGTTTGTCGTGCCCACATCGGCCTCCTCTCACACGAGAAAGCCTGTCAAAGGAGATGAGGACGCCCTGGTCGACATCGACCGGCTGCCACGACGACATGAATGTCATTATGTGTACCAATTTTGAACAGTTGTCCCATTTTTTGCTACAGACATCTAGTAAAAGTGTGTTTTGCACAGTTTTTAACCTGCCACTAGAGGGCATTCTCTGATGATATGGCGTCACCAGTACTATTTTTTAAACCAGACCCTTGGTAGACTAGAACATTGATAAAAACAACTCCAACACTTTTAAATTACTAGGCACTTCCAGTTTCGAACGGAAGTAGAGGTCATGTGACGTCACGCACATGATAAAAAATGAAGACCTATATTACCTCAGTATAATCTTGCAAAAAGCAACAGATGATTTCTTATCTTTGATTTAATACAGATTTTCAAAGATTTAAAAAGAAATGTTCAAAACCTTGTAATTCGATACCTGATGACGTCATCATGACGTCATTGTTCAAGTGCCACTTCATGTTGAGGTTCAACTATGTGCCAAGTTTCAAGGTTCAATTCAATTGCAATCTTGAGTTGAGAGTTGAAGGGGAGGAAGAAGAAAAAGCAGATTGAAGTTTTAAATGAAACAAAGACAAGGTGTTCGGTAGATATGTCCAATTGGCAGAGCTGATGAAATGTAAAGAGAACATTTGGAAAACATGTCTTTGTAGAAAATATCGACGTATGTGGTTCTAATATTTTGCATTTTAGAATCAAGAAAATTTGAAGATGACGTCATCATGACGTTAACTTGAGCTCCTCATAGAGGACATTGTGGTTTATAACTTTGTGCTAATATCTTTTGTGAACTATGCAACAGGTTTACAGTATAGTTCCTTTTAAAAACTTGTCAAAAGAGGGTGCTGTTGAAAAAAATTTGTCATTACTCTTTTAATTGAAAGGCCCAGGGATCAAACTTTATTTCATACAAAGAGAACATGTGCAATTTCTAGATCATATTGTTTGCAGATCTCAAAAAGAGGCCTAGGAATATTTATTTTCACTTGAACTTCAAGTTTTTACTGGAAGTAAAGTTTACACAGGGTCACCTTTATTGTTAGAGCTGAACAATACGTCAAGAGCTTTCATACATTGCAAATACCTTGTAATTTTGGTTCTCTAGATTTTATTTTTTTATTTTTATTAATTGTTGATTTAATGTGAAAAAAGTGGGTGTCATCTACACACTAAGATCTAAGTAAATGGTAGGTTTCAAGACGAGACCCTTCTTGGTTAATGAGATATGAACTTTTGAATTCTGAAATTTCAACTTCCTGTTTCAAACGAAAGTAAAGGTCATATGTACTGTGTATGTGATTTGAAAGTATGGCTTTTATATTCAGCAAATAAATTATTTATTGTTATGACATCATTGATGATGTCATTAGCCCGAATTTCTTCTTTTTTTTCACACCAAAATCTATGCCCCTGATAAGTTTTAAATCTAAACCCTTTTTGATTCATGCAATATGATGAGTTTTCTTTAAGTGAGAAAATTCAACATCCGGTTTTGACTGGAAGTAAAGGTCATATTATGGTGTCACACTCTATGAAAGATTTGTAGATTCATTAAAGGGCTTTCAGATGATGTATTGATTGTTTGTGTAACACAGTTGGTTTATAAGATATGTTTTAAAATGATTCAATGTCCAGTTTTGCCCAGAAGTTTTACTTTTTTCAAAATCTTGCTGAGAAGGTTTAGTGAAAAGAAGATACAACCCCATAAGCTTGGGCGGTTATACGGTATTACCGAGTAGTCACGGTATTTGTTCAATACCGAAAATACCGTGAGCTGTTTTAGAAATACCGAAATACCGTCCCGCACGGTTTTCAATTTCAATACCCCAAAAAATATAAAAAAATAAAAAACTTATCTGTTAGGCCATAAATGAGGAGAATACAAAGCCCAATTGTCCATCCCGAGCAGACTGTTTATTGTTTGCGGTTTTTAGCAGCTTCCTGCCCCCGGCGGCACCCGGCCATATCTCTGTAGGCCCCTAAGTAAGCGGGCGATCGCAACACAAGCAAACGCACGTTGGACGTTTTGCAATGCCATTTGGGTGAGCTAACACCTCAAGAGGGCGCTACATTTTTAGTGCGCCCTCTACCGACAGCTTGTATAAGTTGCGACAAAGAGCGTCAAAAGCGGCAAACTTCTGATAAACACCGACATTCCGCGGCTTCCTGGTTACACGTTCGGATCTGGATCGTGGCGCGCTGGTTAACAAGTACATGCATTAGCAATGCACAAATGGCTGTGCGGGTACCAACAAGATACCGACAGCGCGTGCAGCATGCAAACGAAAATAGATCGCAGAAAATAGATCACGGTATTTTCATCAAGTTATCAACCATTAGAATTTCCTACCGCTGCTGCACGCACAGTAAGCTTATTTTGATAAGTTTTATGTTGAAAACAAGTCAATCTATTTGTCCTAATAAAAGATAAAGACAAGCTCAGCGCTAACCTGCTGTTAAATAACCATGATTGTCTGGCCTCAATTCAATGCGTGGTGTTTGTTGTGCTTCTTTGGGTTTTTTTTCCCCATCCGAAAAGTTCCTGGTAATACCGATAACCGCAGTATTTTGGCGACGGTATACCGTGGACCCTAAAATCAAAAACCGCCCAAGCTTACCCCCCCCCCCAAAAAAAAAAAAACCACCCCAAAGAACAGAACAATAACAAGAGGTGTTTTACTGCTACACAAACACCTACAAAAAAACAAAACAATAGCAGGAGGTATTCCGTCGAAACCTGAACACCTAAAAAAGTTAAACGGGTTGATCACCTACCTATCACATCGTCATTGGCTTGCAGAATTGGGAGTGCAAGTACAGCAGACGCAGCTATATTTTCTGCTACTATACCTTCTGGGTATTCAGTCTGTAAAACATGTTGAAGTGGATTAGTTTCTTATGTATACATGTGATAAGAATAGTGCACATGCAATTGTATATATTAATGCAGTGATTTAAATGAGCACAAACAGAATGACTCAATTCACCTCAATTACCTAAATTTTCCAGGATTATTATTGTAACCTTCATTTCATTCAGAAATCATAAACCACTCCCAATGACATCTACAGGTAGAAAGAACACAACATTTCCAATTACACCATTCTTTCAGTTTTAATATACATACCGAATACATCTCTGAGGTATTGATGGAGAGTGCAGAATGAGCCACATAGCCTGCTAAAGACTTGCCTTTACCAATTGGCCAAGTCACACTAGGTTCCTGTCTGCAGACAGTACAATAAATACACTACGGTTATCTTTCAAATAATACACACATATATATGGAAACATCAAATAGTACCTTTGCCAGTTTAAACACTCACATACATACATGTATGTATGTACACGACACACTTACATGCACATCTGCTTCAAGTGGTTTGGGGTTCCCAAAGATAAACTTAACACACACAAAAACTGGTAACAATCCAAAAGCGCACATCAATAAATTGACAGCATAGCTCTCTCCAAGGATTTTCTATTCTCATGAGAAAATATTCACCTCTGATAGGCCTACCTACCAATGCATTTTGCACTATTGTGCGCAGCTTTGTTTACCCGTACAAAAAGGGTAACAACTTTCCTCAGTGCTTTTGGAATGGTGCCAAGTGCTCCAACCACCACAGGGACTACTTCCACTATCACCTGCCAAACAAATTTTCCTTGCCAGGTCTTGGTGCTTTTGGATCTTGTCAACCTCCTTCGAAGCTACCATTATATCACCTGGCACAGCTATGTCAATGAGATGACACATCTTCTTTGTCTTATCTAAGACTAATCTAAGACTACAACATCCGGACGCCTATGTTTGTGTAACATGATCAGTCTGAATGTTCAAGTCCCAGGGATCTTGACCTGGTCTGTCCATTATTGGGGGTTTCGGCCATCAGCCGAAACCACCTTTGTTTTCGTCGAGATTTTTTATATTTTTTTTCTCTATTATTATTCTTCTTTCCGAAAAAGTCTCATAGCATTTACACATGAAATTTGTTAGCGTTCGATCTCAGGAACTACAGTCTTAAAAGACACAAACAATACATCAAATGAAAGCCTGTGATCTAACTTAGATCAAGCAGCAGTTTGACCGAGGGTTTTTAAACCTTTGTTGACGATATTAACGATTTAAAAACACGAATCGTCAACCCAGCAAGATCGCCGTGTGTGTACATTGCACGTAATTCACGCTGTACATCGCATACGGCCATCACTCCACACAGGCATTGCTTCCCACACTAGGCATCGTAACACGCTGCATACGGCCAGACCAACACAGCCCATTGTCCACTTGCATGGCATCTTTCGACCTTTGTACCTTTCATTTTGGTTCACTACTTCTCTTCTACAGTTAATGGTGCACCTGTATAGCGCCCTCTTGCTCGTGGAGAGTCCTCGAACTATTAAATACGGAAGCGTTTTGGGATATTAGTAGCGGTGTGTTGTCGCGCAATTTCATTGCATTCTCCCACCACAATTTATTTCAAGGTCTGTCGGTATAGCTTAATAATAACTTTAGCATTGGCATGGTAGTTTATTATTTACAATTTATTATTTAAAACTTTATATGGTCTGAACCATAGAGTAAAAGAGTTATAACTTTTGTACCGTCTTGTAGCTTTTAACAAAGTTCATACGAAAAACGCGTTTTCATCATCGTGATATCATCAGGTGTCAAATTAATTATTACATTAATTCAACATTGACAACAAAGCCGAAACCCCAGTGTTTGTTCGTTACAAACTCGTTTCTAGTTATTATTACTATTGTTATTATTATTATTCATATGAAAGGTCTTTAGAAGCTCAGCAAAATTTACACAGATGTGACCCTGATTTGACCTTGTCTTCCGGTAGAAACCAAATGTGAAGTAGAAAATAGTCGCCAGCCTGATTTTGAGCTATCAAGCCAAAGTGGTAGGGAATTTGAAGATGGTTTCAGTGCATGAAATATTTTTTAAATGTGTACATTTCAAAACTAAGATCAACTAGACATTCAGGTTTTGTCAATTACAAGGTGTTCTTGATTGATGTCATCAAATTATGATTGAATGAAATGGTGACAACATTTTAGTTTATCAACCCAACGTGTGTGGTTTAGGAGTAAGATTTGTTTCCAATATAAAACTTCAACTTCTGGTTTCAACCAGAAGTTAAGGTTAAATGAGGTCACACTGTGTAGCGTTTGTTAAGTCCTAGCAGCCCTTTCTGCTGATGTGTAGATGATAAAAATCCAATGTGCAGTTCAGGAGTTATGATTATTTCAAATATTTAATTTAATCTTCCGGTTTGAACCGGAAGTCAAGGTCAAATTAGGTCTATTCATTGGGTTCATCTTCCGATTCTGTGAATCATTTCTTTAAAGCTGTTACATACTTTCCCGATGATGTATAGATTTTAAAAATCCAATGTGTGGTTCAGGAATAATGATTTTTCCACAATTAAACTTCAACTCCAAGTTTCAAAGTTAGGATTTTTTTGAAACATTAAGTTTGAACCGGAAATTAAGGTCAAACAGGGCCACATTTTGTGTAGTGCGTATATCATTTATCAAGACCTTTCAGATGATGTTTGGATTGTAAAAATCCAATGTGTTGATCAGGAGTTATGAATTTTTCAAATATTACACGTACTAAAATTATTTGGGTAACGTGCATACAATGAAATAGCAAGTGATGCCAAATGTATTCCCACATGAAGCTGTACAGTACATAATACACATGCAAACTAAACTACACGTGCAATGTACAAGTGGCTGTACAGGTTCGGCGTATGTAAAAAAGAAGAAAAAAAAATTGAGCCTGCAAGTACACAATATCCACTTGCAAGATGTCTATGCCCATGATGGAAATACAGTTTGTATGACAATTTGACAATGCTTTGATAAAGTTTCCAAAGAGGTTGCCATAATTATGATATTCATATCAAAAACAGTTAACTTGATTTTATTTTACCACTTTCAGCTTAACTTATTACTACTTTTGTTATCCCATTTTGAACAGAGTGTGAAGGTGGGATCAGGATGGTAAACAAAAAGGAGTCAATGAGCCATTTTCCTTGCTCCTTCTTGTCTGATAGTAATACAATCTTTAAACTACTAGACGGTCCAAAATCATGCCATGCTTTCACTGCAAATCTACACAATTTGCCTTTTGGTTGATGACTTTTCTTAAGAGGTGAATTAAAAATTACTTTATCCACAGTTCATAATCGCACCAAAGTATTTTGCATGAAAAACTTCTTTCACAGTAACTGAAATGAAGCTGCTGTTTATAACCAGATACATGTTGTTCACTGTGATCGTTTGTAAATGTTAAGATTTTCTGTTGAAATACATGCATTGCTGAAATATTAGTAAGTAAATTTATGCATTTAAAATATTGTGTTATTAATTGATATGGTTTTATTTTGAGACTTGATAGAATATCAAGAAATTGTAGTTCTCAGTTATTTTATTTAATCCCATATTTTGTTTATTAGCCCTTTCAGCCCCAAGTTCTTTTAACATAAACAACCACTGGAGTCCACATTTCTTGATAAGTAATAGAAATTGTCTTATTTACTGGATTTCCTTGCATATTATGTAAAAAACCATTGAAATCAGCCAATAAATGTCTAAGTTCTTGGTCTTTGTTTCCCCAGTGTGTTCTGTCAACCTAAACACTTTTTTGTACACAACCCTATGTTGCACTCCATAATTGTTTTGCACTACAGATCTTCCCACTCCAATTTGAAGTGATTGCATTATAATAGCAGCCCTATTTTATTTTATGATCATTGGAAAGATCCAATCTTTCTCTTTCCAATGATGGTAAGCTTAGGTATGGAGGGTAAACATGAACAAAACTACAGCTTGTTAACAAATAGTCTTTGTGCCAACAGCTGAAAACCTATTGTTATTGTACTGGGGTTGTTTTCTTTCATTGAACATATAAATGTGCTACACAAACAATCATTACATCATCTGAGAGCCCTTTAACTATTTTAAAATCTTTCATAGGGTGTGACCCCATATGACCTTTACTTCTGGTAAAAACCTGAAGTTGAATTTTCTTTAAGAAAACCCATCATATCTCATGAACTAAAAGCTTTTAGACTTAAAACTTACCAGGTACCTACATGTAGATCTTAGTGTGTAAATAAAAATAAATGAAATTATGTTTGATGATGTCATTGATGACCTCATAACAATAAATCAACGTTTAGGCCTAATGTTTTTAAAAATCATACTTAGAAAACCATAAGATATAAGATATTTGCACCATAAAAAGCTATTGGCATATTAAACAAATCACCTAGAAAGTGTGAAATTTGATTTTGATTTTATATTCCCCCCCAAAAAATTTATCCGCATTTTCAATTCACTCCCCCTTTTGATCGTTACGATTATAAAAACTGCAATTCATGACCTTAGCACTGAGCTGACAAATATGTAGTGTAAAAGTGAAAGAACTACTTTTTTTCTTACAAGCAATTTTTGCTTAAATAATTTAGTTAATTCAGGCATAGTTTTGTTGCGGAAGCTACCATTATGTAATCTGGATTTCTTGCACTAGTGCATCTCTACAGAGAGAACGGGTGAAGTGACTTGGGACTGGTGGCATGCTCTTGACAAAAGAAATATGTGTTTTATGTTTATACAGCAGAGTTACTTATACATGTGTACGTTATACATTTGCAGATAGCAGAGGTGACTTATTTTCTGTAATAGATTGCACAATCCTTAAGGCCAAACTGGGCTGAAGCATTTTCTGTAATAGATTGCACAATCCTTAAGGCCAAACTGGGCTGAAGCATTTTCTGTAATAGATTGCACAATCCTTAAGGCCAAACTGGGCTGAAGCATTTTCTGTAATAGATTGCACAATCCTTAAGGCCAAACTGGGCTGAAGCATTTTCTGTAATAGATTGCACAATCCTTAAGGCCAAACTGGGCTGAAGCATTTTCTGTAATAGATTGCACAATCCTTAAGGCCAAACTGGGCTGAAGCATTTTCTGTAATAGATTGCACAATCCTCAAGGCCAAACTGGGCTGAAGCATTTTCTGTAATAGATTGCACAATCCTTAAGGCCAAACTGGGCTGAAGCATTTTCTGTAATAGATTGCACAATCCTTAAGGCCAAACTGGGCTGAAGCATTTTCTGTAATAGATTGCACAATCCTTAAGGCCAAACTGGGCTGAAGCATTTTCTGTAATAGATTGCACAATCCTTAAGGCCAAACTGGGCTGAAGCATTTTCTGTAATAGATTGCACAATCCTTAAGGCCAAACTGGGCTGAAGCATTTTCTGTAATAGATTGCACAATCCTTAAGGCCAAACTGGGCTGAAGCATTTTCTGTAATAGATTGCACAATCCTTAAGGCCAAACTGGGCTGAAGCATTTTCTGTAATAGATTGCACAATCCTTAAGGCCAAACTGGGCTGAAGCATTTTCTGTAATAGATTGCACAATCCTTAAGGCCAAACTGGGCTGAAGCATTTTCTGTAATAGATTGCACAATCCTTAAGGCCAAACTGGGCTGAAGCATTTTCTGTAATAGATTGCACAATCCTTAAGGCCAAACTGGGCTGAAGCATTTTCTGTAATAGATTGCACAATCCATAAGGCCAAACTGGGCTGAAGCATTTTCTGTAATAGATTGCACAATCCTTAAGGCCAAACTGGGCTTAAGCATTTTCTGTAATACATGTAGATTGCACAATCCTTAAGGCCAAACTGGGCTGAAGCATTTTCTGTAATAGATTGCACAATCCTTAAGGCCAAACTGGGCTGAAGCATTTTCTGTAATAGATTGCACAATCCTTAAGGCCAAACTGGGCTGAAGCATTTTCTGTAATAGATTGCACAATCCTTAAGGCCAAACTGGGCTGAAGCATTTTCTGTTATAGATTGCACAATCCTTAAGGCCAAACTGGGCTGAAGCATTTTCTGTAATAGATTGCACAATCCTTAAGGCCAAACTGGGCTGAAGCATTTTCTGTAATAGATTGCACAATCCTTAAGGCCAAACTGGGCTGAAGCATTTTCTGTAATAGATTGCACAATCCTTAAGGCCAAACTGGGCTGAAGCATTTTCTGTAATAGATTGCACAATCCTTAAGGCCAAACTGGGCTGAAGCATTTTCTGTAATACATGTAGATTGCACAATCCTTAAGGCCAAACTGGGCTGAAGCATTTTCTGTAATAGATTGCACAATCCTTAAGGCCAAACTGGGCTGAAGCATTTTCTGTAATAGATTGCACAATCCTTAAGGCCAAACTGGGCTGAAGCATTTTCTGTAATAGATTGCACAATCCTTAAGGCCAAACTGGGCTGAAGCATTTTCTGTAATAGATTGCACAATCCTCAAGGCCAAACTGGGCTGAAGCATTTTCTGTAATAGATTGCACAATCCTTAAGGCCAAACTGGGCTGAAGCATTTTCTGTAATAGATTGCACAATCCTTAAGGCCAAACTGGGCTGAAGCATTTTCTGTAATAGATTGCACAATCCTTAAGGCCAAACTGGGCTGAAGCATTTTCTGTAATAGATTGCACAATCCTTAAGGCCAAACTGGGCTGAAGCATTTTCTGTAATAGATTGCACAATCCTTAAGGCCAAACTGGGCTGAAGCATTTTCTGTAATAGATTGCACAATCATTAAGGCCAAACTGGGCTGAAGCATTTTCTCCCAAACAATGCCAACCCCTCCCCCCCCCCCCCCCGAATAAACAACAACGTTATAAAAACTGACATAATGCATGTTTTAAATGGGCTGCTGGTTAAAAACTTAATGCACAAAATGAATGAATTAATACTTAAGTTACACGTGTAATATTCCTGATTGATTACAAAGTTAATAATCGACCATGAAGCATCAGTTCATTTAGTTCACATTTTTAAGATAAGAAACTTCCATCTTGGCAAATGAAAATATAATGTAACTGTCAGACAACATCACTTACCCATCATGGTCCGGATTGTATTCATACAGTTCCTAAATAAACAAAATAAAGAAATAAAGAAATTATCAAACTCATACGGTCAAACTGCCGTGTAGCCAGGGATCACACCCAAGTTTACGATACAACCTGGGAAGCTGCAGCCAAGGGATCACCTTAAGGGGATGTGATTCTTTTTATAGCTTAAACTGGAAAAAATTTCAAATTCAATATAGTCAAATAAATATATGAGAAAGGCAATTTGCCACAATCAGGTTTTAGGTGACATGCCCTATGAAGAGAGATCCATACAAATTCAGGCACTTTTCAAAAATAGGGGTTGTTCTTTAACCAAATCGACCCCCTATGCCCCAACAACCGACGAGCCCCTCGATGTACGCCTTTATTATAATTGAACTGAGTCAAACAAACCCATTTTAAGGTCAAAATTTGAACATGGCCCTGATTTAGAATGCAACATGCAACATTTCTCATGCAGAACTGCATGCACTGTGATCAACTGCTGAACAAAGCAGACATATGCACATTTTCTACTAGATTATGAAATAACCTACTTGAGAATGGTACAATAAGGGCTGTGGCAGCGTATTTCGATCAATTCTAGATTACTGGTAGCGTACCTTTGAGGGGTTTTATGAGCACCTAATTACTTTTACATGTGTTTGTATGTACAGTGAACGCCAAACCACAAGTGTCAATCATTCTCTGTGTGATGACTGTTGACCCCAGTGGGCGGTGCTAATCCATATTTGGGCAATTCCAGCATTATGGACATTACATTTCATACAAATTTTACTACTTAATGAGCTCAGTAAATACATCTGCCAAATCTAAAATCTTTCATTACCACAACAACGTAGTCATTAGGGAGAGCATACACTGTGAATTTGAGTCTGTATCTCTTCATCATTTATTAGATATCACACATTATTGCTGCTGTTACAGACATTACATTTTTTGGACATGACATTTGACTACATTTGTACAAAAGTCTGTGAATTTTGGGTTCCCAATGATGTATTTTTGGTACCAACTAGTCAGTTAGATAATGTGTAAAAGGTGTAAAAGTAGATTTGACAGAATTTGTGCACATATTTGGTCTCCAGAACACAAAACATGGTGTTACGGACATTACATTTACATTTAGAGCGTTACGGACATTACACTTATGACCACTTTCATAAAGTGCTAAAATGCCCCATTTAATTTTGTTTCATATTACTTTATTATCCCAATTGGTCAAGTTTACATCTGTTTAAATGGTTTTGATGGTAAATTTGCTGGCAAATTTTCTTTCCTGATTCACAAATATGAACATTAAAAATTATACAAATGAAAAAATTCAAAAATGACTGTGAATTAATAAAAACACATTATGACAATACAATCTTGATGCTAAATGATTAGATTACTAAGTACAATGTAGTTCAGGGGACAAATTCAACTCTCGCATATTTTTACACACCAAAAAAATCATATTATGAAACGTTACAAATGTTATGGATATTACGTGTAAACTATCATACATACACTGTACATGTCTAGTCATTATGGTTTTCCTCAAAACATTAAGGCCTTGGTAGGAGCCGCATATCATAAGTAAGTAATTATTCTGCATTAATATCATTCTGGAAGGAACAACGGTTCCTGTTGTCCAGTGTTGGGTAAGGGAGAGCTTCCATGATTTGGTCTTGTTCAACATAGGACTCTTCCTCATCACAATAGATAAAGAGACTGGTAGCGCCCTGTCTCCTTAGAAACTTCATAGTGTATCCATCACTGTGAACTCCAGTTATTTGAGCAACAAAGTACTTCCTTGACTTCTTTGTGAGGAACTTGACATGAGCAAAGGATCCAACTAGTAGGGATTCTCTTGTGTGACTCTGTTGCTCCTCATCTATATGTATCTCATCTTCTCCACTGTTTTCCTCAAAGAAATGCAATCTTGTAGAGTTGCTTACATCTGCTATTGAGTATGGTTTGTGTTGAATGGATATCCTGCTTACAGGCTTCAACCAGTGGATTCCTTGAGTACCCTTTATTGGAGAAACACCTGTCCACAGTTCAGGTGTTTTTCTGCTATGAATGTTGAATATGTCTTCCTTTGTGATCAACAGATCATGTGTACTTTTGTGTTGTTATCTATTGCTGCAGTTGCAAAACTAGCTGTGTCCTGGACTATGTGGCTCCTGCTACTAACGGCACATGATACAAGTCTCTTGATAGATCCCCCGATACCATCGACTGCTCCTTTACCATGTGAGGTCGCAAAAAAAAGCCACTGGAGGTGCAGACCAGTTAATTCATACAGGTGGCACAAATACTTTATTCTTAAATTGAGAAGCTGCACCATCGCTGAAGATATCTATGTTGTGGATTTGAGGAAATTTCTGCACAACTTCATGTAAGATGTGGCTCATGAACTTAGCGACTGCATTCTTGCCATGGTCCAGGCTGTCACTAACAATGGCGTATGAATCACAATTGTTCTGTGTCCAAACTGCTACTGTGAACAAAGTTACTTGCCTTTGATGCCAATGGGCAGATTGTACTTCATCCTGATACTCTGCAGTATAATTCTCAGAAAAGTCTACTTGGATTAATGCACAGGTGTCATCCTCCTTCAGAGAGTTTTTGATGCTTTCAAAGCTCCTGCTTTGCTTCTGTTTTATGTACACATGCAGCAGGAATTTAGGGAGGTCATTCAATATAAATTCATTTACCATCTCCGTAACTGTCCCTTTCTGTTCAACCTTCACCATTCTGTTGTCTTTGGTTTCCCATCGATACCAGGTTATCATCTCTCCAGCAGCAGAGTTTGCAATAAGATGATCTGTGACTTTGCTCTTTGTTACTTGCATATTTCCACATGCAGCACATTTTCCTGACATGCATTCAAAGTTTGAAGAATCACACACACACAGTTCTCAACAAGATCTCCACTACTCTTTGGAAAATCATACCCTTTTGAATCACAACTTTCGTTTAACTGTTTTGGAAATAAACCTACATGTATGCACAACATAAATAATTTGAAAAGGAATTTTATTGTGTCCTTATTTTTATGAACAGCCAGTCAGTGTGATTAAATAAAAGTATATTCTGATCTGAGATACAGATATTTCAAAAGAAATTCAACAAAATGGGTAATTTTTGTGTTATATGTCAATGTGCATATGTACATGTAAAGTCCGGAATGTTTTGATACATGTGTAATGTCCGTAACGCTGTTTTTGGAAGAAGTACAAAAGATATGAAAAAATGTTTTTCATGTTAGTTGATATCACATTTTAGCTTTGCAAATGAATTAGGAACACAAATGAAGCAACACTTAAGCTGTTATAAAAACTTTTATATCTAAAATGTTACGGACATTACGCGGCTATATGGTGACAATAGGCTCACTTTCAAGGACTGTGTTAGCTTTATATTTGACTTTCTGCTAATTTCCATTCTGGTGGTGTATATATGAAGCCTTTACTTTCCTTCTGAGGCAGAAATACATGTGGTAGGGCCTTTTGATTAATTTATTCAATTTTATTCAATATCATTGAAATTTTTACCATTTGGAGCTTTACAATGATTGTAAAATGTGGTTTCTTTCAATGGCTGAAAAAAATTCAAAATGATGCAATATCTTACTTTCTTCGTTTGATCACCAAAATATAGACCTTCTTCATTGAGTTTCAGTTGAAAACTAAGCTTGTGTATAAATTTCCTTTTTTCACCATGGTGTAACATTTTCTGTGGAATTGCCCATTTATGAATGAGTGATTTTTCTAAAAGTGTCCAGAAGTCGCTAGTAGCTCAAAGTAAGTTTTAGTACTTTCCAGAAAATAAACGGGCTGGGAGAGATTTCGGACAGGAAACAAATACTCGAGAATGAAATACTCGTTTGCCAGAGTGTATTTGATCCTTGCTGTATCTTATATTGCTGAAGCCCTCGCCTGTTCTCCCAGTAGGCGTATTCACCCAAAAGTTACTCTTATTTAGTATAAGATCTGTTCATACATTTGTTTAATTGAATCATTCTGTTTGTTAAACCCAACCAATATTTGAAGTGGTTGATAGTTTTGATAGTTGATAGTTTTATCGTTAAATCACTTTGACCCTGTGTTCTTTAAACCAGTGTCACCTTGTTTGATTTCTTTGTTGCATCTGAAAAAATTCAGGCTTTTAGAGTGATTTGTATTCAGGGATAATTTTGAGTTTTTTGGATCTTAAAAGGGGTCAAGGAGCTGGGAGTCAGTGGTCATTGGAATGACACATATATGACAATTGGTTAAATGAATAATGTTTTTAAAAAAATGTTTTCCCTAAACAAATTTCGACAGATTATGCTGTTTAAAAAATGAACAGCACAAAAACTTTCATACATGCCACTGGCAATGCACAAAATACATGAAACATGCAAAATTGTTGGTCAGATTTTTATATTTGTTATTATAATATACATATTTTTTTTACTCTGATACGTTTGGCGGGCGAGTGTGTAAAAATGTTCTTCAGTACTAGACCGATTCAATTCAACCCCAAAAACCAACAAGAGACAAAAACCTGCCCCAATATCGAACAAAGACCTCTTTAGTATACTTTGAACTCACATGAGGTATGCAGGAGATATTGCTGGTTTATATGGAGGTACGATTGTGCCGGATATATTTCTAAAAAAGAACAATTTCAACTAAAATGATGTCCGAAATCCTCCACTCACGACTTCAATCTGTCGAGTCCATGCTCATTCATCTGTTGAGCACATTCAACGGATTTGCACAACGAACTGGAAAAACTTGTGCACAATTAACATTTTGCACTCTGCTGAATTGGCAGCTCAATCTGCCAATCGAGTAAAAGCGTGCGCAATCTCCAGATTGCGCATATCTGTAGAATGCACTCAACAAACACACCATCGTGTACACGTGCTTGCGGTGCACTGAATTGTGGGAATTTTTTCGCGCGGTGAACATGGGATCCAGATGACGGCCGTGGATTGGAAAAAAGAGATGCAAATCACGGATCATCACCAATATATCGATAAATTTGTCTTAATGTGTTCTGGTTTTTATTTAAATTTTGTTTAAAACATGTTAAGTTGGTCAATATCAGACATTTGTCGATGGGACAGTACAGTTCTTTTGTTGTTGTTTTTTATAAACAAATAATTTTCAGGCGGAATAAACAAATTAGGGTCGGTGGGGTAACCGGAAACAGAATTTTTTTTTTTGGCCATCTATCACTTATCATTGGCCATTTGTGTGTGCGACACCTCAAATGAATGACTAGTATAGAGTCCTTTTTACAAAGCACCACTGAGTAGAAGAGATTAGTAATGATTGATGTCCAAAAATGTGTTGAATAATGAATATCAAAATAAATTAGTTAAGGTATTATAACTGAGATGCTATTGTACTAATTCCTTTACTTAAAGAATAAAAAAACAAATTATTCTACAGTGATCCTTGAAAGTGTGATATAAGTTTACATTTTACTAACAATTTTTGGGGTTCTTTCACAATCCTATCTGACATAACTGTACCACTATATTAACACTCAAAATCTCCTTCAAACCTCAGTTGAGTTTCAAGCAGGTCTTTCATGGGTTAATGCAAAATGTTTTTTGTCACTCCCTGTTTTGGGGTTTGACTCATACCAACAAACCTACACAAATTCACTGGACCAAAATAATGACCACATGACCACACAGAGATCCTGTTTATTTGATTGGTGGAACACACATCACGTGTCATCCATTATTTTGCATGTATAACTGCTGCGATGATGCACAATTTCATATTGCTGTCAAATATAGGTAATGATTGGACGCTTCACACCTCTTTCCCCAAATAATTGTTCCCCCATCCATTTGTCCAAATGAGAACAGGTCATGTCACAGCAGACAAGGTTGAATTTACACTGAGCATACCTGCTGTTTAGAAGGGTTTTTAAATTTTTATTTTACAAGCTCTTCTGTCTGAGGAAAAAAATAACACCAGTTCAGAGGAGGAATGATTTTGTTGTCATCCATTGATGTTCAAAAAAGAAATTACCGTAATTTCCTGTATAAAGTATAAGATGCGTCTTATCTGACCTTCAGAGGTCCAAAATAATCACTGCGTCTAATCTAAGCAAACACCCTTGCTCAGCCCTTTCACAAACAGCATGCCTGCACATTGCAACAATAGGCCTATCCCTTGTTGCATAAATGTTGCATTTGGCATGGATCTCATTTCAACTGTGTTGCATTCTGTTGTATTTGGCAGGCTATGTAGAGAGACCCTAATGGGGGTTAGGGTTAAGTTCTCACTAATAACTTGCTTTTATTTCAGTTTATTCTAAACATCAATGTCAGAGTTTCTTTTTCTCTTTACCTCCTTGTATATATAACCTTGATTTTTTCCCCAGTTGTTCTGACTATGTTTACTGAGCTGACTAAATTCACTGTTTTTCTCTACATGTTTTATGTCCCGTTTGTTTTCCTATCTGACCATGTCTAACCAAAGATGCATTCACTTGAATCAGGAACCGATAAAGCACTTCACTTTTTGTTTCATCATGACAACTACAGGTTCTATAAACTAACCAGTTTCATTCCCACAGGCTTTTAACATTTGACCAGGTTAAATTTGACCCAATTCTTGGGTCTCTGTCCACCCCACTTCTCAGTCAGTGGAACACATTCCATAGTACTTCATTTAGCCTCATTTGTGAAAGGTCTTGGAAAACTAAAAAACATGCCGCACAAATTTTGACATGGTTTCATTGCATGAAACTGGTCATGGAACTTCACATTTTATCAATAATATTTTAGTGTTAGAAAACGTCAGTAAAGCTTAAGGTGTGAATTTCGACCAACATCAACAATAACATACTTTAGTTATGGTAAAAGAAGTTCGCTTATTTTGTTTTGCTTGATCAGAAAAGCACATGTTATGGTGTCTCAGAAACATAATTGGAAAATTAACAACTTGTTTCTACAAGTGAGTGCAAATTTGTGACACCGATAAAGTAAAAACTTGACATACACGTACTTACCGTTGCATTTTCTGTGACAAGGTAGAGAGTGAACCCATCAGCCTGTATCTGAGATGCAATACATTCAGCCATTTCATGCAGAATCCGAACACGGCTCGCATAATGCTGTAAATCTTGGGTTAACTCATGCACTAACTTTTTTCTGTCACGATGATGAACACCTTTCTGTAGAAGAAAAAAAAGTTTGACTGTTAAAAGTATGCCTAGACAAAGTAAGAGTGAAAAAATGGTTGTGAAATTACATGTATGATTATTGATTATAAATGTAGATTTATCAGTTATTGATTATCAGTAACTTGTACTTATGTGTGCAGCAATCAGCCCACGCCTGCAATGCACAGCACTTGCTATGAGATAGTCAACCTGTTGTGCGCCATATAACAGGATGTGCTTACATTGCAAACCTGAACTGGCTGCACCAGCACCCTCTGTTGCTTATGGCGTGCCATAACAATGTCATTAAAGAAGCCTAATATTACATCAATTTGTAAACATGGATTAAGAATAACCATACATGTAGAATGAATGTAATATGTTCAATAGGCCTGGCTTTGAGGAATCAAGAGGGCTTATGAACCACACCAGGTACATTGCAAAACCGCATTTTCTGGACTCTCCTTTACAAAAACTTGACATTTTTGCAGAACTGAAATGTTTTTCCAACGAAAGTAAAAGCCATTTATGTTTATTTCTTGGCATATGGGATTGATGAAAGGTTATTCTAAGTGACTCGAAGGCGCCCAGATCCTGCCAATAAACATATTTTTTAATGAAATGCAATTTTTGATGGGAAAAGGCTATTTAAAAGTTCTATATCAACTGTGTGGGTATCAACAATTCTTTACTAAAATGGATATTTTAGTTTTGCTTTGTAAATATGTAAATGATGATGGCATTATATTTGACAGACCCTCTGGGGACAAGTTGAAATTTTCATTATTTTTGGAACTCAAAATGTATGATCAACCATATTTCACCAAGCTGACGACAGTATTAGGTATTACAAATGTATTGCCCGACTTGAGGCTGATTTGACAGTAAAAACTTTGTTTAAATGTTACGTTGCTATGCTTACAGAGTAAAACAAGTTATTGGCTTTCATTTGATACCTAAAAACAAAATTTGTCAAGGATTATATACCATAGTGACAATAAACTAAAAGCTAAAATTAAGCTCAGTTTTCAGACATCAACATCATAACCTGACCCTTTCGTGGTTCATAATAAGTTTTTGACAGATTTTGGTCAAAATGAATGACTAGTGCATACTTCTTTTTCGTCTTGATGATTATAAAATTGTTATTTTTCTTGAGTTTCAAATGCCCACTTACAATGTACATGAATGTGAATGATATACATGTACAAACAGACACACTCATACAGTGTACATGTGTGTACTGACCGGCCGTGGCCGCGAACTGTTCCAAGGGTCGGAATTAAATTAAATTGTTACTAGCCAGCAGGGACAGTTGACAAAAAAATTACTGGTCCATCACAAAATTTGGCCCAATATAATTTTGTATAAATGTAAAACTGTTCAGCATAATTACAGTAAGTTAAAAAGTCACTTCACTTCAAATAGTGACTTTTTACAATAATGTATTTTTCATCTGTTTGTCATCTGGAAGTTATTTTTGTAAATGTGTGACTTTTGACTTCAAGCAATCACCATGCAAACATTTTTTTTAAACAAACAAACAAACAATCAAAAAACAGAAAGAAAGAAACTAAACATTACTGTCAAATAATTTGTTAATTCATCCATGGTAACGATTACTGCAATTTCAGGAAATAACCATTTTTTGGGAGCATGCGCAGACACGTTAAGTCTTTGCTCAAGGCATTTGTAACTGGTTTTGTATGCTGTAGCGAATTGCGCTGATATATTTCACCAAATGAGAGCATTTAGTTACGTGCTATTGAAATGTTCTGAATAGCCCCCTAGCGTTCAATGTTTCTTGCACTTACTGTATCCCTTAAAAAATACATGTAACAAAAGACCACAAGCCTGTAAATTGGAAACAATGTGACTGTTTGTGTGTTGCTCGGGATTATCTGGAAAAAACCCTTGTAAAACGACTAATACATTCCCAGTAAATGACCTGACGAACCGTTGGTGAACAGCGCCCACGTGTCATTTTCAAGGCCTCATAACTCGATGCGCCTATAATATCCAAGGAAAATAAACAAGTTCGCATGAAACAACTCGCAGCCCTAAAACAAGTTTAAGTGCAAAGTGGGAGGAATCTTGTTGGCTCAAAGAAACAGTATAGGTCAAAGGTCAAATTTGATCATTTTTTTTTGCATTTTCCCACCTTCGTAACCTGGTGTAGAAATTGTTTTCGTCTAATGACAAATGAAACAAGAATTTTGAGATCTCTACAATTTGCACTTTAAAACTTTTTGTGAAAATTCCACACATATTAGCCTAGAATCGGCTTTCGAACGGCACAACACTTTTCTCGTTCTTGTAAAATACCTGCACCAACAAGATGCCATCGATGTTTTCTGTATTTGGTTTAGCTTAGTGTTCCTGAACAGATTTCGATTGAAAAATCAATGGGATCATATATAAGTCAGGGGAGCTGAAAGTAGGAATTGATGTTCCCCTCAAAACAGTCTAGATTGTAGGATGGAGGGAAACATGCGGCCAGGAGTTCCAAAGAGATGTAGTACATGGAATAAAGCTGTCTGAATGGCTTTTTGTTCTAAATCTCAGCAAATCAAGAGTGTATGGGTGAGAAGAAGCAGAAAGCCCGGTTTCACGCTCAAGCATCCTGATAGGAGGAACCAGGTCGAACACACTGGTGGCACATTTACCATGAAAATATCTGTGGGGAAAAAACCCAGAGGCTTGCTACATTGGGAAAGAGGTTGTAATGTTGACCCCAGCTCTTCACCAACAATATCAGGTTTTTTTTATTTTAGAGGTGGTCTGCTGGCCAAATGCCAGTTGAAACGGGGGAGGACCAGCTGAAACACCTTGCCAAATGGTCCAGCTGGCCAGTCAAAAATATCCGCATGATACAACAGAACTCCTACAATTGTTATCTTATTTTTGTTTGAATCTGAAGTGGCTACCTTTTAATGTACAAATGCTGCAGTTTTATTATTATTTTTAAGAAACTTTTTACGAACAAAACTGCAGCTTTTGTGCAAGTAAATTCGATAAAGTTTCGCCGTGCAGAACGTTCGAGTTTCCTGACTAATAAAGATAAATGACAGGCAGAAGCTTCGGCACAAATGTGACAACAGTACTCCATTGGGGGGTGTCTAGTTGTCTATAGTCTATACAGGTAGAGAGTAGCATCAGGTGGTAAGAACTTCCCAGCTCGATAAAGACGAGACAACCAACTTGCATGGAAGCACTCTTTGCATACCAGGGTTCTGCCCACAGTGGTCGGTGCCGGAAAACCTGCCCGGCACTCATGATTCCCAGCCCACCACTGACGGAATTTTCTCTTTTTCCGCCCACCACAAATTTTCTAATTTTGTGAATTAACTTAATTGCCAAATTAAATTCTTGCCAAATTATTAATTATTTAACTTAATGTAGGTTTTTAAAAGAAAATCTACCGGTAAATTCAAGATATCCAGCTCGTTTTCTGTCGAGAAATTCCCTAGTCTTGGTACTAGCTGCGATCGTTCATTTCAGTATACGAACGTTAAAACACGCATGCACGTTGTTAGTCTGGCTCTCTCCTCCATGTCCCTTACTACAATACATAGGCGAGTAGGGAAACACATAACTCGATTTTCCAGGGGTTAGAAGACGTGCGGTGGAGTCTAATCGCGACCTCCTTCCTGTATTATATTATACAAAACTTTAACCTCGTACTCATAAACACATCGCTCTCGCCGCACAATTTTCCCCAATGTGCGTCGTCGACCGATCGTTCGACCGATCGTTCAATTGAAAATGTATTGCAAAAGAAGCGATTTTAAACAAGCGATCCTTTATTCACGAATCCATGGAATAGGTTGTTGATGAAAACAGTATTATTAAGGGCAGAAATTAGGGGATAAGATTGTTCAAAAACGCAAGTTTGCGAACTTCACTTCCGTTTTTTTTATTTTTTTCAATTTTTTTTTAGCTTCGACAATTGTATGCTTCTTTGGGTGTTTAGATAAATAAGTATCAATCATGGGAGATTTTGTTGATAAAGTGTCCAGTGTACAACCATGGAGGAAGGAATCTCCTCCATGGTACAACCAAATATTTTGCATCAAACTACTGGTAGGCTAGGTGATGTAACACTAACAGCTGTGACCTCATCTTATAGTTGTGAGTGACCTGTGACCCTGCTTTTTGCTCCACCCCCGCCCGCCCGCCCATTTTTTTCTGCCACTGAAAAAATCCTGGGCAGAACCCTGGCATACCTCTCCCAACTTGCATTAGTGGAGATGTCAAGTCCAAGAAAGCAACAATCTGATATGTACCAGAGCAAGACAGAGACATTAGTTTAGTTTTCTTTGCATTAAATATTCCTAGCCAATCATTCGCCCACTTCAGTATGCTCTCTAAATCATTATTCAATGAGACACCCACCTCACGACACAGTTAAATCATTAATGTGAACAAGAAAAAGAGTAGGACCAAGTACTGAGCCACAGTGGAACATCAGAATTGATAGAACAGGTAGGAGAAGATTGACCCTGAAGGACAACCTTCAACTTGTGGTTGGAGAGGAAAGCAGAGATAACATTCTGCCTGATACACCACATGACTGAAGCTTGCGGAGCAGGCCAGAATGCCATAGTTGAAATACGTGTGAGTTCAATCACATCAGTAGAAATCAACTTTAGTTAGATAAGTTTGCAAGGCTGACTTAACCTTTAAACTTCACACATAACACATTTAACAACATGTACACGAAACAGTTTTTATGACACCGTGATGACTTCCTGTCATCAGGTATTGAGTTACATTAAAAGTTGATAATTTAAACAAATGGACAAATTTTATCATCTGAACTACAACATATTTTCACAATCTATTTATGTACATGTACATGAACTTCATATAGAAAGGCCTAGAAAAGTTCAATGATATATTCAACATATTGACATTACCCCAATTTGGCAGGTAGTTGAAGTAAACAAGAGTGGTATGTTGACAAACACCCTGCTAAGTTGAAGCTCATGCTTCTTGAGTTATTGCTTGGACAATATTTCTTTTGTGTTAGCCATAATGACCTTGACATTTAACATATGGGGTCCAAAACAACATTAAATTTTTGGGGAATCCCAAGACCAACCCAAACACCAAGTTTGGAGTTGATATGCCAAGTCCTTCTTGAGTTATCCCTAGAAGATAAATAGTCTATTAGTATCGATAAGAATCTATATTTAAATGGAAATCTTTTAAATTGACCAAGAAATGGTTTATATTGTGCAATACATCAGTATGGTGTAGCATAATGAGTGTACATGGAATTGATGTATAATTGTCTGTTTGTTTGTTGTTGTTGAATAAACGAAGCTGTACAGCTTCAAAGCAAGAGAGAGAAAAAAGTGTACATGTTATATGATACATGTACATGTATGAAGAACATGCAAGTTACATAAATATTACTGATTAATGTACACGTGTGCATGTTGTGTAATACATGGTCATGACTTATTCACTTGTATGGCTTCATTATAACTGCCTTTGTATTTGATGATATGAAAACAATGTGCAGCTAAATGCACAATGGTATGCAGCAATAATGGAACTGTGATGGACTATACGTGTATTGTACAAAGATATAAAAGGCACTGTTTCCATGGCAACAATTTGAATAATAATAACAAAAGTTAATCTCCTTTAAAAAATGTACGTCAGAAGAAACCATGGAAACTGAAATAGGTAAAGTGGGTCATTGTCAAGAAAGCTATTGATGATATCAGCCATTAAGCGATCAAGCTTTACATGTATATGCAGGTGACAATGACATTGACCAATACATTTCATCCCGCAGTCTCAATTTACTTAAATCAAGTGTTTTTGATTTTATTTACCTTTGATTGGTGAGCACATAATTTCAAGTATTAGGTATTTGGTACATGTAAGCATTGGAGGTGGAAAAATTTCTATTTCAACTTCAGTGTACTGTGATCAAAGAGCCACAAATTTTTACATCAGGAATCCATCCTAATATCCAATGATTTACACTTAACTGTTTAATTTATATGTACATTTTTGGTTCAGATTGTTATCTTTGTGAATTCGTTTCTATTGTTTCAAGAAAATGTTTTCATATCTCTCTGCGTGATGGAGTAAAATCTGAGCATCCTATTGTTTTCATTTATTTACATGACCCTCATACATAGCATGGAGCATACATTGTAGTACTAGTATTGGATGTACATCATATGTGTAAGTAAAGCATAGTATCGAATATGTACATCATACATGTACATCATACATGTAAGTAAAGCATAGCATTGAATATGTACATACTTTTACTTGTAGTTACATGTACATGAAAGAGAAATTTTACGGTCAGATTTTTAAAATTTTAAGCAAAATACATAAATATAACAATTTTTCAAAATTCTGGCTAAAAGTAGTTATTCATGCAGCATGTAAATTCATATATTTAAGCAGTCTGACCATAATGGACTTTGACAGCTGCATTCCTTTGAATCAAATATTGTACATAACCCCTACAGAATACAGTAATTTACATAAGGTCTAATTGGTTGTACTTACAATCATGCAAATGCATGGTGCACAACTGCTATTATCATAAATGTACATATAATGTACATGTACGGGTGTACAGTGCTGTGTTTTATTCTTTCAAAACACTAGTTGAAATATATCGTTAAATTTACATTGTACATTGTGGGAAGTTTGATGCAATGGGAAAGTATGTCAGCATTGAAGACATCAAGACCATGTCTTTGTACAGTATATTGTACATTACAGCAACATGCAGTATTTATAGAGCAGTTAAATGCGCCACACATTCACTTGGACGGGCAGAGACACAATGATAAATTGTGTTTTATTTAGTTTGTGTGTGTGTGTGTGTGATGAATCCCACTTCTTTAGTTCCATATGTAGACAAAAATGAACAGGCTTTAAACTATGCGTGCATGGACGTAGTAATTTCCCTTTAATACCAATAAGAACACCACCCTGACTCTCTTAGTAACAATCACCATAACAACATAAATCAATGTCAGGTATTTGTTTATGACTGTGTGCTACACCAAAGCTGTATGCATGGACTGAGTGTGCACAATATGATCTGTAATGCTGATATGCCCTGTACGTAGAGGCCCCCTACTTATTACATACTTCACTCATCAATGTCAATCTAGGATTTATAGTCAGTCTTTAAAAACACTTTTTAACGTGACTTCTTATATGCTGAAATGTATTCAATATATTCAGTACATTTACATATCTTTGAGTACATCCACATGCCCATATTTAATCTCTATTCCTCAAGAAGCATTCTACATTTGATAGTAACTAACAATTTTTTAACATTATTCTCTACGGTAGTTTTTCAACTTAGTTTGCAAGAAAAAAAGCCTTTATGCATGTTTCCCTCTTGGACTAAATTATTTAATCATTGTATTAAATCATGGTTAGCGGTTGTAATGGACACAGAGAATTTCTGACCGTAACATGTCTATGTATGTAACACCCATGTCTTTACCAGACCTTAAACAGATACAGTGTTTGGTATTATAGCTCACTCACTACAGTGCAAGTACACATAACAAAAATTGGGATTTAAGTAAAGCCAAACAAATCACTTAGACTGAGCTGCAGATTAAGTGCTCCAATTTAATTTCTATCAAGTGTACCCATAAATGAGGAATTTTAATGCTTTTAAAACCATTTTCAACAGTTTGGTAAAAATCTTCCCTTTCTTTTTATTGTCTAACTAAGGTTTTATTAAAATGATCTTCAGGCCCTTGTACTCATCCAAATAAAGTGCTACAGTGTATACAAATCATTTATATGGCGCTATACAAAGAACAGAGGGCCTTACAATAATGGAGAAAGGGAAGTTATAAAAAACAAAGGAAAAATGTTTTAGATCTGTACTGAAGTGGAAAGCCAGGTCAAGACTGAAGATGAGCAGAGTCATTGCCTGTGTACATCAGGGATATTATTAATCCGTTGTATTAATTCAGACAGACCTGAATAAACTTGAGCATGCAGGATTTGTAAATAAGAGTGAACATTTTGAAAGAAGTCCTGTCTTTAACAGAGGGCCAAATTGTAGCTTTGCCAGCAGGTCGGCAGAGGGCCAGTTCTGTCTAATGTGATTCAAAGAACAATCCCGGATTATGCCTAAATTGTTAATGGATGTGGAAGTCTGAATATAAACTTTTTATGCTCAACAAGGTGGGTGAGAGAGAACATTGTGTGATTATTTGCAAAAACAAAGAATTCAGTATTATCCTGGTTCAGTTGCAGTAGTATTTTGATACATCTATTCATTGACCATATCTTCAAATATCTGCAAAGCACATGTTGATAATCACTTGAAACAATGTTGTTTTTAATAATAATGTCAACTACATATGGGAGTAGTTTACATACATGATGAACGCTAATGGACCAACAATGCAACCCTGCAGCAGTAAATAAGAAAGGACATTATACCTGTGAAAACTAGACACAAGCTAGACCGTCTAATTTACATAGCGCGAAACAAATGTTTCTATTGGCTGCTGAGTTCCCAAATAGTGAGTAACAGATGTTCCTAATGGTTGATGTTGCTGTACAGCGAGCTGTAAATGTACTGAGTGCACTGCCTCGAACTATGGGGAAATTTGAATGTTCCGTGTGGCGAAACTTTGTTACTATTGCATAATTCACTTGCAATTTTTTAAAAAGGGAAGGCTCCTCCAGCGGATGAATGCTAAGGTCGAACCCTGTGTTACCTTGGCTAGAAACATTAGATGTCTGGTTATTGAGATATGTGATGAACCAGGACCACCAACATGACCAATGCCAAAATGATTCATCAGGAGAATAAAACAATCTACATTGTACAATGTCAAAAGTGGCCGACATGGCAAGACCATGAACAGCTTGTTGTTATCAGATGACAGTATAAAATAAAATGTATGATCATAATGTATTAAATCAAGTTTCAAAAAGAAACTTTCTCCACATTATAGTCATATGCCTCACCACACAGGATGCTCCCCACAATGAGGAACCTACAAGCCAGCCAATCATGACCAACCATTCAGAAGAGACACCAATCAGATCATTACTCTGCTTAAGTACCATAATTTTCGCAAAATAAGTCACAGCTTATGAATTCTTTTTCAAGGCGACAACATGCTCCGTGGCTTATATTCTAGGGCTTACAAAGCAATATTTAAAGTAAAATTCTGCAATTTTGACTATAAAACTAAAACGGCAAGTTCGTCTGACTTCAATTCATTAATTTACCAACAAAACAATCTCAAATTCTCATTTCAGGAACTGTACTTGCTTGTGCAACACGTCAATTTGTGCAGTGCTACTGCTACAATGTATGGCATGATCCAGCACTTGCATGATTTTGTGCTCAACTCAGTGGTCTAGTTCCTTACTCATTAGAACACAGCATAGAGTTCTACAGAAAGGGCACCACACTTTGAATCACTAGTCCAGCTAACAAGGACACATTTGTGCAAATTTGGATATGTGAGCAGACCGCAATGGCGATGATAGTTCAAACACACACAGGCGTAAATGACAGGAGGCATGAGGGATGCCTAAATTAGGTGTAATGGAAGATGCGTTGCAATTGCTTTTTCAAGCGATAACAAGCTGTTATTTTATTTCCTACCAATTTTTATTTATAATAGTTTTTAAAAAACATTTGAAACTGGTTTTGCAGTCTCCTAGCTGTCAAAAGTCGGGTGCAATTTTTATGCACCAATTGGGACCTAAGAATTCCGTATGTCATATAGGAAAAGGATTTTTCAGGTTACCCACTAGCCTTAGCATCTTTTGCATCCCAGTTACAAAGACAAAAAAAATGCCCCAAACCGCTCAATTTTTAAAAATTAAATAGAAAATGATCCTGCCTATCTCCATGGTCTGTTTCAGAAAGTATATTGAAGGGATTATCATGGGATAATATTTTGGTTTTGTTTTGAAAAAACAAACAACAAACAAACAAAACAGACAATAAATGTACACCACTCCGATGTCTGGAAAGTCATTTGTTTTCATAGCAATCAAACCCAAATCTTATTATCAAATTATGTTTTAATATCATTTTTTTTTTTATTATTAAAATCCAGAAAATAAGGAGCTACATGTAACCAAACAGCACCCAAAATGAGCATCTTCAGTGAATGTGGTATTAACATGTTGTGTTTTTCTGGTGCGGCTTTCGTTTACACCAACATAACGTCTAAGATCTTTTAAAAAGATTTTTAGGTGCTGCGGCTTTTATTCTGGACAGCTAATATTCCAAAAATTACAGTCTCCTGATGGGGATTACAGAGAGCTAGTTGAAATATTAAGACCAGCACATATCTCAATTTTATTAAGAACAGTTCTACACAGCCAAGTACACGTATAGATAATCACATGGACATGCAATGTTACTGTAAACCAAATATACGCTCCACCATGCATGCCTCAAATCACACAATCTTTCTCTAATCAAAACTAAATTCATTTTTTTTTCAGTAAGCAAACAAAACTTAATGAATAATTTGAAGTGCTTTAACCATTCCTGGAGACAGATCCAGAAGCCAGGGGCATTTTGCAAACCTCAGCTTGGGCTCTGCCTTGGCTGCATGGCATTTCTAACATCTATCAAAGCCTGGAGCAGGAGCCGGAGACGGAGCCTAAGTTGAGGTTTGGAAAAAGCCCCTGGTAGAACAAATCTGCCTCTAGGGGGTACACATAGCAGTTGATTTTGCACTGCAGGATACACTTGGGTCAATTAGGTGACATTTTGAGTTATAGTTTAATTAAAAGGCTAAGCAAAAATTAATTTGAACAATTAACTGGTTACTAAATTAAAAGCAAACACTACTTGCAGCACAACTTCATTTGAATTTGTTTGATGACTAAATGCTGATTTAAGGGAGCATTAATTCCCAAATGAAATTTAAAAAGCTGATTTTAACATGAAGATTTTTCAGTGAAATTTGCCTGGAAAACCGATAATGTGCTACTGGAAGTATCATTGTTAAACCAATTGAAAGCAAATTCAAAATTCCATTTACTATTGTTAATTGTTAGTGTTTTTCAATTAAATAGTGAGCTGTCCGACATTATGTGCGTAACTGCCTGCGGATTAATTCAGGATTTTGAATTGGATTTGAATTGAGTATGAATGCATAAACCTGAACATCTTTCTCAACTTTGCTTTCAAGGATTAAGAAGACTCTTTGCATTCTCTCCAATCATGACATTGAAAATCATGCTACCCAATGTGGCTAGCAAATATAACAAACATTGGAGCTTACCTTCCAGTGATGAAGCTTTGGCGTAGGTGGACCTACAAATAACAACGTGGGACAAGAAGGCATATGAGCATGACATGTGGAAATGGGATGGCAGGTGATATTGGGCTTCCCAATGTGAAGCAGGAAATTATATCAATACAGTAAGCTCCCATTTGCCAACTTCAGCAAATGGTAAATCAATAGACAGCTCTTCAGCTGAGAAGAAATGGAATTTAAGAAAACAAAAAATATTGACAATATGTTGACTCACTCCTGAGTAAAGAGCAAGTTTACCTACAGATCACCAATACTTCCACCAGACAAGCACAGTACATAATCAAGGAAGCTTCCGAGACAACTGTCAACAATGAGCTTCAAGTACATGTGCATGTGAAACATCATGATGTACATGTACATGTGTGTGTACACACATTCTATTTATTCAATCTTCTCTTGACATCAGGGCCCACTTCACACCCATTACTCCCATCCTTAAGCATTTGATGTGTGAAGCAACAACTTACCCGTGCCATGGCTTGAGCAACTCTTGCCTGAATTTTCTCTGGACAAAGTTCTACTGTAGGTTACTTTGTGTTTGTGTAATCTGACTTGGTTAGTCCACCTCTCCAATGTATCATAATCAACACGGCTCAATACATAGTCCTCAAGAAATGCAGGATTCTCATTTAGGTAACTGCGTACTTGCTCATGAAGAAGGTGATCTGAAAAGTATAATCAAGCAAAACAAATAGATAAATAAATGGAAAAAAGGGGTATTTAAATGGTCACGAAACTGAATGCCTCACTTTTCTCTGTGCCTAACACAAAATTACCTTTAGTGTTAAATATTAACAGTTTTGTTCGCATTTCACCAACTTTGTAGCTCGTTTATGTATACCTAATGTTACCATTGGTCTTTCAAAGATCTAAATACATGTGTTTTGGCTGCGACATATAAAAGCCTGCCTGTTCTTTATATTAATCAATCTGGTAATGTGTCTACATGTATCTAAAGAGACTGATGTCCAATTAAGGACAGTAAACTTTAAAAAATAAACAATTCAGGCAACTTTTGTTAAGAGCGCCCCCAGTATGTATGTTTAACACAAAGTAAAAACTTGCACAGATTAAAGACTTCCTTGCATAAAACTTACAGCAGACAAACGCACTCAATTTCCAAACTTGCGCAGTTGTTTTAATTTGCTCGGATGACTACTTTGTGCTGAAATCCAAGATAATCTGATCAGTCTAAAATGGAGCACATGAATGAAATCCAAGATAATCTGATCAGTCTAAAATGGAGCACTTATGAATGTTTAAAGAAATGTGTCGGTACTCGGTTAGGCAAAAAAAAAGGAAAAAAAAGCCATTTTAAAATAGGGTTGGTAGGTCGGAAAGTTTTTGTATTTTGCATTTTATTTTATATTCTGATATGTTTGGCGAGTGTGTAAAAATGTCCTACTTGCCCGAACCAATTCAACCCAAAAACTAGCGAGTGACAAAAAACTTCTCAAAAATCCATCAAAAACCTCTTCACTACGGGCACATAGGCACACTTTCAGAGACTTTGTAGACAAACTTAATCAACATTAATAATACCAGGACATTTTTTATAGGTCGTTGTTGAACATGTTTTAATCTAAAAACTGTGAAGATTAGTCACTGCAACTGATTTGTTGTTCTTCGATACACTTTTTTGAAAGCAGAGTTATAAAATTAAAGAATTGGGTTCTTTGTTCAAGTCACAACAAAAATGTTTGACACAGTTTAGGATAGGCCTTTGCTCGACATCGGGATGACACGGGCTGGTGATGATGATGAATAGAGCAATAATGACCAACAAATCAGCAATGCAGTGTGTTTTAACGAATCAAATTAAAAACTAATGATATATTTCAATTGTGCTGCATGGCCGGTTCAGACCATGAAAAGGTTACCACATCTACAAAATGCACTATGTATTTGAGGTGTTGTATACAAACAGACAGTGAAAGCAAAAAAGCAGTTACCCCAAAAGCGGAAATAAAATACGACAAAATAAAGCAGTTCTCCGTATAGTGGTATAAGAAGGCTAAAAGCCAGATTTTTGTAATATGGAACACAGGCATGTTATAGAATTGCATATTCAACAAGAACCAGTGAGATAACACATTTGTCCTCAAGTAAACTTGCAAACAAACAAAATAATGAGTAACCCAAAACAATATTGCTGTGTTTCAATATTCTTGAGGTTCAAACATATTAAAAAAGTGTTTTTATTGTTCGCACATTTCAAACATAAATTTCATTTTTATATGTACTCTTGAAGAGGTTAAGCTTAAAGCTAGTCTTGGGGACTGCTGTCTTATAAACATTGTACATGTACGTATACACAGATTGCATTCAGTACATATTATGATGATTTCAATGGGATATTTTTATATGATTGGGATATAGGAATATATCCCACAGCTGTCAACCAATCAGCAGCAAGGATTCAAGTTGGGTTGAGGATAAACTAAATACAACAAGTAGATAAAACAATGACTGATGTACCTGGTATGTCAATAGATTCACTGAATGAATGTTGCAAGGGTATGCCACGATGACGACTAGATGTGCCATTACTCAGAGTTGACGACTGACCTGCACCATGACAACCAAAGATTATGTTCTAAACAAAATTTGTATGGCTTGTTCATATAGGACAGGCAAAAGTATACAAAACACACATTAGTAAAATGTAAAACCTGTTTTGTTTTGTTTTGTTTTGTTTTATTTGCGCTCAGTGTTTAAAGCAGAGCTGCCAACATGTGCATCTTGAAATCAGGGAGATTTTGTGCAACAAGCGGGAAGACATTCAGAATTACATTCAACATAACAGGGGAAACATTTCTACAATTAGGGAGACATTTAAATTTGCTCCCCAGACCCAGAACATGGAATTGTCTTCATCCACTGCAAGAGTGTTGCACATAACAACATTGTCTTCATCCACTGCAAGAGTGTTGCACATAACAACACTTTCTTAATCCACTGCAAGAGTGTTGCACATAACACTGTTTTCATCCACTGCAAGAGTGTTGCACATAACAACACTGTCTTCATCCACTGCAAGAGTGTTGCACATAACAACACAGTCTTCATCCACTGCAAGAGTGTTGCACATAACAACACTGTCTTCATCCACTGCAAGAGTGTTGCACATAACAACACTGTCTTCATCCACTGCAAGAGTGTGGCACATAACATTGTCTTCATCCACTGCAAGAGTGTGGCACATAACAACACTGTCTTCATCCACTGCAAGAGTGTGTCACATGAAAACACTGTCTTCATCCACTGCAAGAGTGTTGCACATAACAACACTCTCTTCATCCACTGCAAGAGTGTTGCACATGACAACACTGTCTTCATCCACTGCAAGAGTGTTGCACATAACAACACTGTCTTCATCCACTACAAGAGTGTTGCACATAACACTGTTTTCATCCACTGCAAGAGTGTTGCACATAACAACATTGTCTTCATCCACTACAAGAGTGTTGCACATAACACTGTTTTCATCCACTGCAAGAGTGTGTCACATGAAAACACTGTCTTCATCCACTGCAAGAGTGTTGCACATAACAACACTTTCTTCATCCACTGCAAGAGTGTTGCACATAACACTGTTTTCATCCACTGCAAGAGTGTTGCACATAACAACACTGTCTTCATCCACTGCAAGAGTGTGGCACAAAACAACACTGTCTTCATCCACTGCAAGAGTGTCGCACATAACAACAAGGACTTCATCCACTGCAAGAGTGTTGTAATGGCTGTCTTTATTACAACAAAAGTTGTTTATGGTCTACCAAGTTCACAATTTGCTAGACTTCAAAACTTTGCTGCTAGTTTTATAAGCAGTGCACCCAGCATGTCCAGTTACTCCATTACTCCATCAGTTACTTTGGCTGACTACACATTATCGAATATAATTCATTCGTGAACTTGCACCTTGATGTCAAAAAATCAGACCCAGCCCTTACAAGGAGTCAAAGTTAAGTTAAGTAATTTCGAGTGAAGCAAATTGCAATGTCATATCAGGAGCACCGAGGAGCACTTGCTGAACATTGTACAAAAGACAAAGTTGGGCTGAAGGATTACCAGAGGGAAAGGAAAGAGGAAAGACACCTTGATTGGAGCAACAAGCCACTTCAGGGCTGGTTCTTGAGATGCACAGAAAAAGAGGCGAGCTGCAAGTCCTGGAACTGGTTAAAGAGCAGAGAACTGAAAAAGGAAACCAAGCGCTTGATTACTGTGGCGCAAGACCAGTCTCTAAGGACAAATGTACTGAAGGCAATGCTAGAGAAAGCAAACGTCTCTCCTATGTGTGGAATGTGTAATAAGGCAGAACAGACTATACTTCATATTGTCAGTGAATGTAGTAAGATCGCCCAGATGGAGTACACAGGAAGACACTAGTTGGCCAAGGTGATTGACTGGAATCTGAATGGTACAACCATGTTCAAGAGAAAGTTGAAAAGACCAACCAGGCCAAGATCCTGTTCATGTAGACGTCCAGATGTTGTAGTCTTAGACAAAGAAGATGTACATGTATCATCTCAAGATGTGTCATCTCATTGACATAGCAGTGCATGGTGATATAAGGGTTGCTTCAAAGGATATGGTAAAGATCCAGGAGTACAAAGACTTTGCCAGGGAACTTTGTAAGATTTGAGGGGTGATAGAGAAAGTAGTCCCTGTAGGGGGTTGGAGCACTTTGCACAATTCCAAAGGCATTGGTAAAACATCTAGATCAGATTGGAACAAATGTGAGGGTAGATCTGCTACAGAAGGCGGCGCTTTGGGGAACAGAGAGGATCCTGTGAAAGACCCTTGAGATCTAGCCTGACTCAGTTACTGGCACAAATGAAAATGCGATCTTTCTTTTGCATATTGTGACATGATGAAATAATAACGACGATCATTTATAAAGCAGTCAGTCTTAAGGTTCTCATGGTGCAGGGACACACCAAGATACTTTACATTTCCATAACCCTTAAAGAGTACAGTTGCATCAGTACTGTGTAGCTTTAAAACATATTAATCTAATTGAAAGATGTACATATTATCTTCCGGAGTTAGGTGGTTAAATGTACAAGCTCAAATAACATGTTGAGAAAAACAGAATCAGCCTGGGGAAAATGAACTTGGTACATGTAGGTATTACATTTTAGTTGTTGTTTAAAATATTTACCTATTGACATAGCAAACTTAAGAGTGGTTGACTGGTGCGCATGCACATAATATTGAAAATTTTAAACCTTTCCTAAATGTTAAATGTTTGCTAGGCCTCACTGGTCTTATCCAAGACCGCTTGCTGCGCACAGACCACAAGCACACACGTTTCAAGAAGTGTAAAAAGCTCTTCTCAATTATTCTCAACTCTCCACATTTGTCTTAAGCACCACACCACGCACAACACATCACCCTGCACAGCACAGCACCCTGTAAAGCACATCCTGCAAAGCACATCAAGCACAGCACAACACCCTGCACAACACATCACCCTGCACAGCACATCACCCTGCACAGCAGAACACCCTGCACAGCACATCACCCACCACAGCACATCACCCTGCACAGCACAACATCCTGAAAAGCACAATACCCAACACAGCACAACACCCTGCACAGCAGAACACCCGGCACAGCACATCACCCTGCACAGCACATCCTGAAAAGCACAACACAGGGTAAAGCACAACACATGGCAAAGCACAACACCCTGCACAGCACAACAGCATGCACAGCACACAGCACACCTGCAGAGCCCATCACCCTGCAGAGCACAACACCTTGTAGAGCACAACTTCACAAAGCAGAAGATCTTGCAGCACAGCATCTGCAAAGTACATGTACATGTACCACACTTTTCAAAGTACATGTTATAAAGCACAACATCTTGAAAAGCGTTGTAAGATCTTGTAGCACAACACCTTGCTGAGCACAATTAAATACAGTGCAATGCACAACACCTCACAGCACAGCAACTTGCCAAGCAAAACACTATGACGAGCATACATGTAACACCCATTAAAGAACACTTTATAATTGTGTCAAGTTATTATGATTCAAAAAATGAGATTACTACATGTGAATTAATGCAATGACATTTGAAACATACTGACCTGTCACTACCATGCGTTCCTGGTTGGAGCGAGATAGACCATAACCATAATGTCCTTGAACATGTGCATACTTCCCATCTGTCTTTTGGGTGCTTGGACCTAAATATACAGAATGTCCTTTGCTACTATGTGGACTACTGCTTGGAGCCTGACCACGTTTGTGTGATGGTAGAGGAGGCAGTCTTCTACTAGCTGTTTGCTTGGTAGGACTTGACATCTTATGCTTATTCATCTGGGCTGATTCTTTACGATTATCAACACTCACAAGAACAATACTGCTAAAGACAAAAACAAAAACAGATAGTGCACGTGAAACTATGAAAATCTAAATGCATTACCAATAATTGAAGCCTATGTCCAATCAACTTACTTATTATCTAGGGTGAATCCAGGAGTTTTGGTCAAGGGGATACTCATTACAATGCTCGCACACAGCGTGAAGCTACAATGACTTGGGGAGTGGGGACCAATACATGTACTTGCTCATGAGCCGTTTGAACATTTCGAAGTTGACGATGCTTTCTGATGCATTCTGAGACCTTCTGGGTAAATCTAATGAGCAAAACAGGTTTGGATTGTTTTGAGGTTATTTCTTCATGATTATGGTAATGGACCATTCCACCCGTCACAGTGAAAGTCCTTTTTTAAACTTGACATATCCAAATGCCTTCTAAACCTGTTAACCCTTGTGCCATCATCAATGTTTCCAAGTTGATGCTATTGATGCACTTACATGTAAATCATTTAGTTTATTAAGTACTGTACCACAAGAGAACCGGAGTGGGTAAATTTTTATTATAATTAGCTAACAAACACCTGGCAAAGAAAAATTGACTGTAGCAGGATTTGAACTTGCAACCTCCGAAACAAGCCAGCCTCTATCAACCAAGCCATCTAGCCCTAATGTTTGCCGTCTCTGTTCATGCTGTTGGGGGGTGCCAGTAAGAAGCCAGTCATAAGCAGGCATTCCCACTCCAGTCAGTTTACCTTTGTTCAACTCAAAATTGATTAAATGTACCCAGTCAATTACCCTTGTGGTTTATTATTTAATATTGACCACCAAAATGTGCATCCCCTAAAGGTGACCCCTCTTCTGCTGCTTCCCTCTCCTTAAACCATTTTGTAAACTTGGTTGTGATTCCTGGTCATATGCCAGTTACAGGTTGCAGGGTTCTCCTCATGTACAAGCTAGTGTATCGCGTGCCAGTACGCCAAATTTTTTTCGATACGCAAACAATAATAATAATTTAATAACATAAAATTCTCAAAAAATCAAGAGAAAACCATAGAATGACTCCAGATTGCACAGTAGGGCTTTTAAAACCAAGATAAACACAAAGTTGAAAAACATTCCAAAGATGTTGTTTCAATTTAGCAAGCTTTAGCCAACATTAAAAAGAAATTGAATCAGTATGCCCCACAGTTTTGAAAAAACCAGGGGAGAAGTTTCAGAACCCTGGGTTGAATGCCTTTTGTCAGTCTGGCTGGCACCCCCTGAACTAAGTTTTAGAAAAAATATTTGTAAAATGCCAACATTAGGGGTAGTTGGCTCAGTTAGCACCAGCATGCTTCCGTAGGCTGCAGGTTCAAACCCCCCTCCAGTCAATTTTTCAACCTAAAATTCAATTATGGTAGTTGAGATTGTGAAAAATACCCAAGTACACCCAAAGGGAAAAAATGCCATGAGGGTTTACAAAACCCATGGACCCCATCACAACAAGCAACAAAGTGAAATAACTTTATATTTCTTTACTTTTAAACATTGCATTTCAGAGCGTCCCCCTCATTACTATTTTGTACGCCCTAAAAATATTCTCTATTAGACCTAGATCTGAGAGCCCAATAAAAGAGAAACAGTTTACAAAATTTGCCCAGTTGTGACCTGGGGGCTGTTGACTTCCAACTTGAGGTATTTTGGATGACATAGGCCTTGAAATAAATGGTCCCCTTTGCTGAAAGGTGTAGGGATATTTTCAAGGTTGATGCTCAGACGTGTGGAAAATTACATCGGTGTAGCAGGGGGATTAACTTGATGGGTGCCAGGGACTCCCCATATCAAATTGAGCAGAAGATAAACGTTCAAGAGTCAATGGATAATTTCCTCTTTACAGTAAAAAGCTGTGCGACTTCTAAGTATTTATTATTTTTATTTTTTGAATATTTAGCATTTTGCACTGTATGTTATGGGAGTTTATTTAGTGGGATGCTTCCTGAGCATTTGCAAATTACCGAGAACAATGGATTTCATTCACCTGGTAAGTTTGCTGCCACCTAGCACCTCAAAAGACCCCCATTGCTTCACTGTTTCCTGTGGCACAAGGCACAGCTAGCAATTTGTAACTTACATTGCAGCAATTTACCGAGTGATACATACTACCTTACAACCTCATCCCTGGGGCTTTTTCTAATATTGCAAGGCGGTGAAAAAGACCAACAATGAGCACGATCAAGGTTATGTACCCCATGGGGTACGTCACTCATGTTTCCCTGAGCCGGTCATGTGCCTCTTTGTAACACATCATGTGATTGTTTCTCGACCAATAAAAATTCTCAATCTACTACCAGAGTATTTGTTTTGAAACAAATTGACATTTCTCTCATTGAGATGCTATTTCCTAAGGAAAGTCTGCCTCACCCTGACAGTACCTAACAATTTCTTTCCACCTTCTCCCCCACTATATTTCACCTTCATAACAAACTTCCTAACCTCAAATAACCTTCAATTTTCACACATAGTTAGATCTTTACCTGTGTAATGACATCGTGATGATGTCACCAGGTAATGAATTACATGTACATTAGTTCAAATTTTAATACTTAAAAAAATTATAACCCAACAACCGTAAGTCACACAATAACAATCTGTATGTACTGACCATTGACCATAATACCTATTGACCCTTTTTTAAGCTGCATACAAAAAATATATAAAGTACGATACATGTTAACTATACAATGTATAGCTCATACATGTCATAGGCCCCTAGTGCACAGTGCATTCCATGTGACTTGACAATGTGTTGAATAAAGTCTCCGTTCAAGGTGCACAAAGCCTTAGGCTTTGTTAGTCTTTTAAAATAGAGTCGTCCAGGCAAAACAAATCTCCCAAACTCACACAATCTTTGAACAAATGCTACACAGAGTGTGACCCCGTTTGACCTTGACTTCGGGTTGTTCTAAAACCCCCTCGACCCCCACGACCCCTCGACGTCGGCCCCGTAATCGAAACGTGTCCCAATTCCAATTCATAAAACATCGCTTTACGGCCGAGTAAGAATTAAGTCCCCGATTTAGAATTCACGGCGTGTGTTCCAAAGAGCAGGCGACGCGCCTTCCTTCCGACGACCTGCTGACCAACAGACCAACCGTTCGTCCAGTCTCAGTGGTGTAGCACCGAGTGTGAGTCACGACACAAGAAGAGAGGTAGCATGTCAAACAAATTTGTTTTGTTGTCAACAATTGTGTGCCAGTAAAACACGTGTGGGCCATGGTCGGTCGGGTCTACAACCTCGAGCTCCGCATAGAGCAAGTAGTAATTGTTGACACAGGACGGGAGCGATCAGCCGGAAATGGGTCTGCCTGATCATCACGTAATGAGTTGGCCGTAATCGTACTCGGGCGGTAAACGCAGGTTCCCAGTTGGGATATAATCTTATTCAGGCTCGGGTCGGCCAAGAGATACGCGTGGAAATGCCGTGATTTTTTTTTCTGTACATCAAAATTGCCACAGGACCCGATCTCAGCCAATCACGCGCAGTTTGCTTTGTGCATAAAAAATGTGTAGGAGGCGCAACACCAAGTGTGTATGGGTCTGTCTCGTACGCTGTGATGTGCGAGGCATGGTATAAATAATGTATGAAGCAGTCGACGTCAGCATACAAAACTTTGTGCGTGATTGGCTGAGATTGTGTGCTGTGGAAATTTTGATGTACAGAAAAAAAAATCGCGCAAACTGCAAGCATAAGTCGAGGGGTCGAGGGGGTCGTGGGTCGTGGGTAGTGGGGGTCGAGGGGGTCGAGGGGGTTTTAGAACAACCCCTTGACTTCAGACCGGAAATAGAAGTTTTGCATCAAAAATATAAAGTAATAACTCACTGAACTAAACCACACACTGGATTTTTATAATCTATCAAGGCCTATAAAAATCCAATGTGTGGTTCAGTCAGGAGATCATCAGAAAGGTCTTCAAGGACCTAACAAACGCTTCACAAAGTGTCACCTCTACATTTGACGTTGACTTCCGGTTCAAACCAAAAGTTGAATTTAGTTTATATTTGGAAAAAATCAAACTCCGGAACCACACATTGGATTGGTACAGCAAAATGTTGTCATTAATTCATTCAATCATCATTTGATGACATCACTCACAAACACATAGTTTTTGTTATTAACAAAAAACTAAATATCTAGTTCTGTATTAATTTTTATGTGTCCTCTTTGCTATATTATTTTCAAAGAAAGGAGAAAAAAGGCTTAAACGTGGAGGGTTTTTGAAAGATCCGGTTTCTGACAAAACTTCCCGTGGCACCGGTTTGCATGATTTGGGAAAAGCCACATTGGTCCTCCCGATCAGATCACCGAAGCAGAAAATAAATACCTTCATAAGGACCATGAAAAATATTTCGTATCAATCATATATTCATATCTGGCTGCCACTTTCTACGGCATTTATTTAATTTTTAATGGATTGGACTGTTTTTACCTTTTTCTAATATTATTCCTTTTGAGGAGATGGTAGATAAAACACTAAATTTTTACCTTTCAAAAAGGAAAATCCATGGGCTCACTTTCGTCGCCGGACGAAAGTCTCACACACTCATGCCCAAAGGAACTAAAATTGAGTGTAGCGAGCAGCCGTTGTCAAGTCAAGACCACCATAGACCCGAAAATTGCTTATTTTTCCTGATTTAAGTTCAAAGTATGAAGCAGTGCCTCTGCCTCTTTGAATACATTCTGTCAACCCGTCTGGACAGGTAAGGACATATAACTCAACATCAAAATTGTAATTTGACCCAAGTTAGGATCTAAGGAGATTAAGTGGTGGCAAGATACTGAATTTTAGTCAAAATGACACAACGTGCCTCGTTCACTGAGTAAGCAACAATACTCATAAATAATATTATTTAATAATAATATTACAAATTTTGATTTTTTACCCAAAGGATTTGCCTGTTGAATTCTTTCACATAACTCGGGAAAATACCGAGTATACAGTGCTTAATAATACATATCGGTGTAAGGGTAAAAAAACAAATTACATATTCATTATAATTTAAAACCTACCTGTCATCGTGAATGTGGCAAACGAACGATGAGCGATACCGCGAAGTGATGCTGCTATTGCAGTGATGATGTTATGACTGTAGAAAGAGTAGCACGTCGCGCAGGCTCCATGCAGCAAAAGTGAATAAATATGACTGGATGTACTAGGAGAACATTTGATCTTGATTAACTAACTGAAATTAATGCTATTGTTTTGCTAGGTTGCACCAGCAATCCATGTCAACACTAATTTGATAGCAATTATAACATCGTTTTTAAACATTAATTACATTACGCTGTACAGGACAAGCAGTTCGCATTACGACTGTCATGCGTTGCATGCAGTACAATACATCTGACACCTCCGGACTGATGATGACAACTAACTAGAGAATAAGATCGAGTAGACTGCCTGCTGGGATAGTCTTGGCCCCAAGACGTCAGTGCGGTCATGGAGATAATATTTCTACAGCCATGGTGTGATCGATGGTGGAAAACACAGGCGCATTCACCTGCTTGTGGTGGTAAATCGTTACAGCGCGCCCTCTTAGGGCATGATTTAACCAACTACAAGTTGGCGAACCCATAAAGAACAACGGCTAGCTAACAACAGAAGCGTTACAGGGATAATATAGGGGAGAGAGGGGAAAAGAAAGTAATAATTAGAACTTAATAGCACAAGTTATAATTTTGACTCAAGGCTCAAGTCAATCCTTACTGACGTAAACTACTTTTCCCTCAAAATTCAATGGTCAAAGAGACTTCAACTTCATTATGGAATTACTAATTAGTTCATATTCGCCATATTTATTAGACTATGGGCCGTGGCTCTGAAATCCTTCTAGAAAACGATTCTTGTTCTCTCCGGAGAGGGTTTGCATGAAATTTAGCCCAGTTGTAGATAATATGTGTCTAAGCAAGAATCCAATTGTTCCCACGCTCAAATGTTGCACATTAATGTGCAATTCACGGATAAAATTTCACATTTTTGAACATAAAGAAAAACATAAGAAAAACAGCGCCCTCAATTGACCCAAAAAAGAGAGGCTTTCTCCAGCTAGGCACAGTTTACCCCCCAAAAAATAACATTATGCGTGGAAACCTTTAGATCATGTATGCTAACAACATTTCTAAAAGTTTGTATGCTTATATCAACTATTGGAACACCACTTTTCAACTGTACTTGGTGTTTATGTGGTGAGGAATATGCTATAGGCCAGTTGATCCATTGTGAAATTGTTGAATCTCTAACACACTATTTTCAGGCAATTAACAATTCAGGTATAACAGGAATGGGGTACATCACAAGTATAAACAACCCGACTGGGGGAGGGGGTTCAGTCTTGCCAAATAAATAAGCAAATTATTTCATGTTGATTGTAAAATAACTGGAGTTTTTGATATACTTTTTAACCCACAAAGTATGTCAAAACAGCCCTTAGAAAAAGAGACAAACCTCAGATATTTCCATCTTTGAATTTATTGAATGTCAATTCAACTTGTATAATCAAAAATATAAATGCTGAATTAAATAAATTATTAGTTTTTGTACTTGAATTTTCCTGTCCCTATAAATCATTTTCTGTAGAAAATATGTCCTACAAATGTTGTTATCATCTGTTAAAAAAAACCATTCCTTTGTGCATTAAAATTTTGTTTAAATTTCACACCACAGCTCTGTACGAGTTTAAAACAGTCCCCTGTATGAATAACAAACTCATAATTAAAAAAAAGAACTACATAATATCATATCATAATGGTCATGGTTTGTGTGCATAAAGACAAAGGAATGCTCATTTAACAAATGTTAACCTTTTATTTCAACACTTTGAATAATACAAGATAAAGAATTGAAATGTAAATGCAACGTTAATGTCCTTTTCAATATTTTCCATTTTAAAATAATATATACATGAAGATGCTCTATGGTAGCTGTAAAAAAATATAAAAAGTTAAAATAAGTATTTAAAAATAGTGATGTGCTAGGAAAGTTGATTGGTGATGGAGAATGATCTCAGATTAGATTATCAATTTCTAGTCAGACAGTCTGGGCCCAATTTTACAAAACCTGTAAGTAGCAGAGTTGTTGCTTACTGGACCATTGTCATTTCATTAAAAAAAGCTAACCATAATCATACTGAAAAGTATGCTTATTTGTGGCAAGCAAATGAGTGATTTTTTTGTTTCTATTTTGTACTGTGATGCATCCAGGTTCTTTTCAGAACTCCTAAGTTCAGAACAGACCACAGTGTTTTGTTACAAGAAACACTTCACCTGATTACTTCTCATCACAAACCTTTAAATCTCATTTAATTACTACTGTTTGTTGATCATAACATTGCACATGCAACTTTCAATTAATGCGGTTCTGAAAAGAAACTTAGTTTTAAATTGATGGTCCTGTCACATGCACTGCCAATTTAGAGAATTTGCGTAATTACATAGTACATGTACAGGTATTAGAACTACTAAAATAAAAAATATCTTGTACATGTAGCCATCAGTATCACCTGCTTCTCCCCCCCTTTTTTCCAAAAACAGACAAGAGCCCTACAGCCACCATTTTACCCAACCAAACACATACATGCATAAGTTGATTACCTGTATTTTATTTTATTTATTTACTTCAACTTTTTTTCTTTTTTTTTTCTAAGGGGGGTGCAGGGTTGTACACACATTATTCATGGTTAAATGTGGAATGTGCGATTTGGGCTGGAAAAAGCGTTTGAATACCGAGTTTCATGGCAAATGATGCAAACTCTCGGTAAAATATGAGCAGATGATAAGGTTCCCTTTTTCTTCATTGAAGAACTTGACTGGAGCATTCGAATTCTCTTTTGAGCAGGCTCCGAGTCTTCCTCTCTGATGTGAGAAGATTCACTGAGATCTGGTGGGGAAAAAAAATACAAAACAAAATTAAGTCCCTCTTCAATGATTTTTCTAAAATGTAAATAATAATACTTTTTAAACAAAAACAAGCAAAACAGTTTTAAAAATACAAAGGTGGGAACCATTTTATGGAAGTCACTACAAGCAATTTATTTCAAACTGGCAACTCGAAAGATATCAGGCATGCAACTGCCCGATGAAAAAAAAGAGGAAATTTTCAAAGGCACAACGCAAGCGCGGAGCGAGGCAGCCAAAACGCCAAGGGACATGAGATCCACAATGGTACCCTATAAAAATGTTGAGGTTTATTATGCTCTTAGGTGCATTCTTAGCATGTACTAGGCTTATTTCACATTATTGTGGTTGTACATTGTTGTTGCCAAGCATATATAAGGCTTCTTCTTTTTTTTTTATCGCCAAAATTTTTTTTTTTTTTCTTCTTTTTTTTTCCGATTTTTTTTATTTTAGCGCTGATCATTTTACAAAAACGCGGAAATCCGCGGAAACGCTGAAGAGTTGCATGCCTGAGATATGCAGGCTCGGCAGTCTCTGGTGAATTTGTTTGTTGATCTGTCGAGGAATTAAATAACTTATTCGGTGCTATAATTAATTCCCCACTCATGGAGACAATTTTTGTTCCCTTTTTATGAATTTTTTTGTATTTGTAAAAATGTTGAAAATCTTGCAAATGTGGACACTCCTTCGTGCAAAGGCCACTGGGACTGGGAGGAGGGTTACTGATTACTGCACCTACCCAAGACTTAGTGTAGCTGATAAACGTAGCTCTTGAGTCTTGGTCATGAACCTTAGACATCAGGGCTACAAACAGTACTGTGCACAAATATGGGTCTGAATGCCCAACATGTTCTTTATACTTTATTATAGTGTGTCCGTGCAATACGTGCATGAACACCTCTTGGGTTTTTTTTGTCTTTCTTTAAAAAAAATTTTTTTTGTGACATTTACATTGAAGGATGAAGCCAGGGCAAAATTTTTTCTACCCATCATAATGGTGCGATTGTGTACATCATAACCAGTTGAAACAACATGTTGAACATGTGGACCAATTTATTTCGACTCACCGCCCAGCTCTATAAAACTTTTAAAAATAGAAATGTTGGTAGCGAATACAATAGCTACTGTGGTACAGTTTCGCAGCTAGCCACCCAATCTCAGACAAAGTCTAAATAATAAGAGTAAGAGACGACTTTTTTTCTAGTAGAAGTCTGTTGAGTACTCCAACCAAATAGTAAGTAACTAATCATGCAGTCACAAATGTCAAAAATAAATGTTCAATATATAACTTGAAACAATTCTCTAACCTTCAGCAGCAGGCACATGTTCCTTTCTCGCTTCTGCCTGGCAAGTACATCCCGTCTTTGTTTTGTAGCATCCGTGATTATATATTAGTAACCCTACCGATGAAAAGGGGGAAAACCACCATCGTTGCGTTAGGTACTAACTTAGTGGCAGCGCAAGCTGCACCATCACCGCCACTATATTGCAAGAAACACCTCGCTATTTCAGCTGATTTTCCGTCAAGTTCCTTCCAAATCTGCACACATTGTCTGAATTTTGTCCACTATGTTTCAGTTATAGGTGTAAAGGCTTCATGAACATCACACAAATGGGCATAACACCGTAAATTAGACTGCTTCTCGCTGTCTTTTTCTGACATGTTGCCCACATGACATCCAGCTGCGTGACAATTTGTTTATGTAGAGCGCATTTTATAGATCTGCACAATATCGAGATTGCACACAATTTTGCTCAATTTCAAATTAAGTGACCAGTCTTGGAATGCAGAATGAGCAGCACAATCTCCAAATTGTGCAAATTCGTAAATGCGCTTCGCTTCTACATAATACGTCGCAGCGCGTTCCTTCGTACATCCGCACGCTTCCATAAGACCAATTTTGATTGGTCAGTTGCCTGATGAGAGACCAAATTTCATTGGACAACCTACTCGCGCCTGACTCAGTTACCGTATATCGTTGCACAAATTAGGGCGATTTTTGTCGTCAATTTACGAAATAATGTGCAACATTTGAGCGTGGGAACAAGCAAAAATTGCAATTTGGTATTATTATCTTCGTTTTTAAGTGGTTACTGAGTAAACCCTCTGTTGAAGAGAACAAGACTGTAAGATACGACTGGACGGCCGACGGTCTATATTTCATGGCTCTGCTTACCGTAGGCAAAGAATCGGCGCTTACAAAAGCAGGGAATTCTTTGCTTACGTCAAGCGTATTTCACGGGTTAGCAGATATTTTTTGCTTGTGCGCGTGCGTACTCCACATTTCTAGGCATTCTTCGCTTACACAGCTAGCACAGAAATTCGGCACTTGCTCAGTAAGCGGAGAATGGTGATCGTAAGCTTAGAATTCGGCGGTAAGCAGAGCCATGAAATTGGGCCCTGATTTTTTAAGGGGCTTTTAAATACTAACTTGTTTGAGTCTACATTTTTGTAATAAGCCTGCCTCCGATATTTCATTGTGTTATGTTTTGTGTTGCGCATAGAGGCTCCTGCATTGTCTCGTATTATTATTATAAGGGAATAACAGTGTGTTGCAACTAACAATAGGGGGCAAGATTAAATGAGTAATTATAGAATAACAGAATCAGTGTAAGAAATTAAAAATAGGCAAGAGGAACCTGCGGTAGAGAGAGAGAGTGGGTTATCAAATACTCTTCAAAAGGAATAGGTTATTAACGGGTTGATTTTTAAAAACTTCGAGAGAAAGAAGCGTAAAAATAAACCATTGGAGAGAACAGGTTGTTTACAGTAACTGTATTTATTTTACATCAAAGAAATAAGCAAGCAACAGTGAAAGGAGGGTGATGGGAAGTTATTTAACACCAGTAATTATGTTGAGTCCAAAGGGTTGGACTGTCTTGAGTTGGTGAATCCAGTGTAATTCTCTGAGTTTGTGGTGTGTCATCACTATTGCAGGCCTCAATCACCATGAGTTCAACAAGGCCTTGTTGATGATAATTGATTGAAAGCTAGTAGACCCTCCTTTCACTGTGACCCCTCTAGAAACAAGGCGTTTCCTGAGGTCTGATGAGCGCCTTTTGTACAGGGTATCTGTGGAACAGGTCATGCCTTATGCGCAAGGCCCGACTGTAAGCAATTGCTTTCTTACAGTGACAGGGTGGCAACTGTTGGAGAGAAGGTCCTGATGCCAGTGGGTTTGCTGTATACGTAACAACGCCGTTAGGGGATTTAGTTATGGTAACATCTAGAAAGTTCACACTTGTGAGAGAGTATTCAGCAGTGAACTTTATGGTGGGGTGGAATGAGTTTATATGGTCGATAAACTCATCCAAGCTGTCTTGGCCGCCACACCAGATAGACTGAAAATGTCGTCAATAAATCTCCACCAAACTCGTGGGCGGCTGGGGGCAGAGGACAGAAGTTTTTCCTCTAAGTCAGACATAAAAATGTTGGCACATGAAGGCGTCATTTTGGTACCCATGGCGGTACCCTGTATCTCTGTAGAAAATGCCTGTCCGTAAATGAAAAGTTGTTTATAGTGAGAATGTGGCTGATGATGTTAGTATACAGTGATGAAACATAGAGTAACCTAGACTTGGTTCCAAGTCTGCGATCGTGGCTTTTACTCTACCCGATAGCCAATACATTATTGCCTGAAATAGCGCCCTCTTGTAGATTAACCTCCGTCATTACATGCATTAGCCTACGATCACGAGATTGCCTGAGATTGTGAGTTGGGGCGCGTGATAGCTAATCTACGGGGGCGTTTTTCGTGGCTAAGTAGAGGAATAACTGCGGTCGAGGGCATTGCAAACACTGTTTATTGCTTCCGTTTGACGGACGTTTGTAAACTTGAGACAACATCAATACTTGTTATCAGAACATTGTGTGGAAATGTGGCCTCTTCAAGTTTTCGCAATATGTCTGCGGTATCACGGACATGTTGGTTGGGCGGTAACTATCGGAAGAAAGGAAATAATCCACAAATTCTGATATTTTTGGCTGTGGGGCTTGAACATCCACTATAGGTCTCCCTACGAAAAGGCGTGCCCGGGGCCGGCGTTTAATGTATTTTCGGGAGAAAATGTGGTGGTCTGTTGTGTGATATCTTGGTCAAGCTCTGTGTAGTGCTCGGATTCAAGATGTAGCCTACTTCTAGGTAATCATTGCGGTTCATTATGCAAATGCCTCTTCCTTTGTCGTAAGGTTTAATTACGATATCTGGATTATGTTTCAGTTTGGTTATGGCTGAAATTTCTTGTTTTGTCATATTTCTGAGCTGATTGCGCAATCGAATGTGAGCAAATTGGTTCTTTGTATAAGCTTCCAAATAATTCTCGAGTGTCGCACATTGTGTTGAATTTGGACGCCATTTTGAGGGTGGTTTGAAAGGTTGAGCCTTGGCAGGTTTGTTGTACATTAGGAAGGCAATTCTCATTCTTCTTTGGAAGATGTTGAAATCACTCAGAAGTTTTTTACGGGTGGGTTTAGCAGGAGGAGGAACAAAGTTTAAACCTTTTCCTAAGGCGACCTTCTCTATTGTGGAAAGGTTTAAGCTGGATAGGTTTTTTATAAACGTTCACTTTCTTCTGCCAAATAATGTTTAAGAGTGTTAGGCCTACTCTCGTGGCCGTGCGATAAAGGCCCTCGCCTTCGGCTCGGGCCTTTATCGCACGGCCACGACCCTGCAAGGTTTTAAACGGCCGTTTAAAAACGAGTCACTACTCTTTTATTCCCATTCATAAATGCCCTTTTGTTAAAAAGCGAAAAAATGACAATCTGTGACAATCTGCTTCGCAGCGAATTTTCGAATTTTCGAAAAAACTTTTTAAAAGTTATGTTTGGTGCGCGTTGGGTTGTGTGTGCGCGCGTGTAAAAATATATTACGCGCTGGTACCATAGATATAGAATATAATACCTAGATCGGCCGCGCGTACATACGCGGGTTCTGGCATGTGCGCAGCCATTGGTACCAAGCGGTCACGTGCTGGTGGTCAAAACATTGAACGCGCACTAGACGTGACGAACGCGTGTACGTTTAAAGTGGTGTTATAGTATAGCAAAAATCATTTTGGTTTAATTTCGTGACTTTCCTCCAGCCGAATTATTCATACAATTGAATGTAATTAGGCCTTTTAAGGCTAAAGGATGGTTGCAAATTGCTCTGCAGCCATATGTCTCAGCAGAGAAAAGAGAAAGGGGCCCGGAGTCCTTCGTAAGTTGACATACCATAGGTAAGTAGGCCTACATGTTTATTTAATTTTTAAAATTTTAGCAATTAGCTAATTACCATTGATGAACTCCATTTCGGTTATTTATCAGGTTTACTCTTTTCTTTCCTCCATCGTATGCTGTAATGATGATATTCATTGGGACTTTGGGTCTAATACTACTCTAGGCTATAGTCTAGAGTGTTTATTGCACGGTAATGAATGGGTTTATACGGTGCGATAGTATTATTGGGTAGTGGTTGTGATTTTAGTCGTTGTTTAATTAAACTCCTCTCAAGTGATACGTACATGGTTTTGTTTAATGCTTGTAAAGAAAAACTCCATTTACATTTTAAATAATTGTTATTTTACTCCAGATTCCCCCATGAAGACTCAAAACTGATGCGCGAGTGGGTTCATCGGATAAAAAGGATGCTCCCGAACGGTAGAAAATGGAGTCCCACTGCACAAGACCGGCTTTGCAGCGACCATTTTGCACTTTGCTGACCCTGACTGTTCACATTGTAAAATGATGGAGCAGGATTTGAAGACAAATAATTTAGATAATACCAGATTAAATGGTAACAACTCAAATTGGGGAGGGGGAACCTTTTTTGTCATTATCTTCAAAACTCTATCGGCGACATCCGCTGGGTTTTTCCTGTTCGCATCATAAGGGGTTGTGTCCGACAATTCTGTCTGACGAAGTTTCAGGAGGTGCATAGCCTCGATTGACCTTATTTCAGCAGGCTTTATGTTAGTTTTAATGGCCTTTGGCCGGCTGATGTATAATTTCTGTTGATAGTTTGTTACTACTGTTCTTGTATTTTTCAGTGTATATTTAAATATTCTGAAATAATTGTTAACATCTGTACTTTTTACTATTGTAATGCGCATCTGAATATTGTTTTTTATGAAACTTGCGCATATGAATAAATTATTAGATTAGATTAGATTAGATTAGAATTATTTATTCAGCCAACGTTAAAAAGTTAAAACCAAAAACATCGGAAATTGTAGTGCAACTCGAGCTCTCTAGATTTTACATTATAACTGTAATGGTCTGTTTTATGGGTTACCCGACTCTCTTCTTGTTAAAGCTTCAACGGTTTCAAAACTCTGCTGCAAGACTTGTTACTTATTGCTTTGTTTTCTTTAATTGTATAATTCAAACTATGCACGGTCTACGTGCACTCTGCAGTGTTTTTATGCTACAACCGGTGACAAATAAATGACTAGTCCATGTTATAATTATTTACACCTTTGTGCTTATGTTAAGTTTATGAATCTTGCTTTTTGTCATTTATCCAAGAAATGGGTCTTTAATTTGTGCCACAAACCTGTCAAATAGTATAGCCCACCGTGTTTTTAAGGACTATTCTCCATGTTCATCTTCAGTGCGTTACCACCAGCACGTGACTTTTTAGCGCGTCCATGAAGAACCAGGAATTTTTGTGTACGGCTTATGGCGCGTACGTACGCGCGGCCGATCTAGGTATTATATTCTATATCTATGGCTGGTACTAATAGCTATATATTGCGTTCCGCGTAATTAAATTGGCGTACATGAGCTTGCGCGCCCAACACGCGAAGCCAGCCGGTTTTAAACAGCTCTAGCTATGTCTTTATCAGCCGTTTAAACACCCCCACGTGACATGCTCTCCACCAATAGGAATAGCGAAACTGTCTGGGGTATTTATGAATGGTGGTTAACTATACAAGTTATATGTCTCTCTTTTTGGAAGATGGGGTGGTTAGCGCCCCCTGTTGTCCGTCTATAGGTATTATAATAATGTCTGTGCTTTGTACCCATATGTTAATAGACTCGCGCGTATTCGAACATTGGGATGCGTTAAAGCGCGTGAGTTTGTTTCTTTAACGCGTTAAAGTAATGTACGTGGGACCACAGTGGTCCCAAAAATGTTCGAATAAGCGCGAGACTTGCACGGTCTATAGAACTTAGAGGGCGCACTGGTAATGCTACGTGCACAAACTCCAGTGAAGACCGTTTGTACTACTAAATAATTGCCGAATGAATATAATAATTTAGAATTATATTCCTTCACTTTGGACAATAAATCATGACATAGTGTGTTCATCCTCTTTTGAAACGACTAACCTAAACCCCACGGAACAACTTTAATACAGCCGCTCGCTTTTGTGTTTTTTTTAGACCGCATAACGTGTATTTAATTAGCACATCGCGTATTTCGTATTCAATGTTGCCCTCGTACAAAATGGCGCGCGTGCCTCCTTGCGGTTCCGTCGCGTTTTTGTGCACGAGCATTACCAGTGCGCCCTCTAGTTCCTATATATAACTCTATGGTACATCCCTACCAGGGGTTAGTGGCGAGAGGTATCGATACGGCGCGCTGCCTATAGGGTAGCAAGAACTGTTGGCTATCGTGAACCAGCGTTGCACGTGACACCAGCTTGGCCTCCCCAAAATGCAAGCCGGTGGATGGTAATTCAAACACACAGCGAAGCCACCACACCCACACCGAATTTTTAAAACGTTTTTGAAATATTTACAAACTTTGAAAATTTGCAAAATTCGCTACGAAGCAGATTGGGCGCGCAAGCTCATGTACGCCAATTTAATTACGCGGAACGCAATATATAGCTATTAGTACCAGCGCGTAGTTTATTTTTACACGCGCGCACACACAACCCAACGCGCACCAAACAGAATGTTTCAAACATTTTTTGAAAATGTACAAACTTCGAATATTCGCTGCGAAGCAGATTGTCACAGATTGTCTATATTATTTTTTCGCTTTTTAAGAACTCGTCGTCACTTTTTTATTCCCTTAATATGTCTGTGTAGAAAAAAGTTTGGTTCGCCATTGACGCAGTAAAATGTCACGTGCTTGAGGCAACGCGCAGAATAAAAATATTTACAATGTCAATTTCGTGTTATTTAGGGTATAGATTGACACATTATTAATTATGCGAGCAAGATGGTACTGAGCAGATTGATAGATACAGCATACCACACAGCTGATCTGAGGTTTTATTCTGTAAAAACGAAGACTGGTGGAAAATAATGTTGTGTGAATAATGTCCAGCCCCGCAATCTTTTTGTCGATGAAATAATGAAATAAAAAGAGAACATTGTCTTGGCCCAACATTCATGTTTAGAGTTTTAAGAAGCCATTTTGACGCTATCAAAAAAATTATGCTTTGGGCAATTAATTGGGCAAAAAAACTTTATTAACTGTAATATAAAGACAGTCCCAAAACACAGGTCAGCTGCGACGCCTGCCATTCAAGGGCAATGCGTCCCAAACTAAGTTTACATAGGTTTTAAAATGTACACGTAAACAGAAATTGCTTGAACTATTCACAAGTAAATAGAAAACCATATAGGCCTATCGTTGTTTAAATCTGCTTCAAGAAAACAAAAAAATATTTATACTATTTGCACCGTAGGCCTATGTTGCAGTTAGTTCAATTTGCTCGTCACACCATTTCAAAAGTTGCGCGTTGCCTCAAGCACGTGACTAATGTCAGCGCCCAGGCTGAACCAGCGTATTGTACGCGCGTCCGATCTAGGTATTATATTCTATCTATGTCTGCCCCGGTGTCAGCCACCACAGCCCTAGACTTGGTTCCAAGTCTGCGATCGTGGCTTTTAGTCTACCCGATAGCCAATACATTATTGCCTGAAATAGCGCCCTCTTGTAGATAAACCTCCGTCATTAGCCTACGATCACAGACTTGGGACCATTGTTCAACGGTTTGTACACACCCTATGGCGAATTAGTCCAAAAGTGGACGGAACAATCTGATAGGTCGGAATCACAAAAACCTTCGATAACATGAATATTCAAACAAAACCATATACGGGATAGCTTGTGAGCTCTATTCCATTTAAACTTTAGGGTGCAACTGTTATCGCGGAGTAGGAATCATGTATTTTGTTATGTGTTTTTTACTACATAAAGATCTCATTAAACTTATCTATGTATTTTAAAAACTGTCTACGTACCAAGGACTATACAAATTCAATATCGAATGAACATAAAGCAACAATTTTAAGCGAGTTCAGCCTGTTAGTAATAGACGCTGCCAGTAAGGTTTTTGCCGTCTCCTGAATGGCCAGCTCCCTGGCGTATGCTTGATTATTTAAATTTATCTTTGAATACATGAATATACATAAACGCAAGGGGGTCAAGTCTGAGATTGCGAGTTGAGGCGCGTGATAGCTAACTGTGGGGGCGTTTGTCGTGGCTGATGCCGAGGAATAACCGCGATCTCAGACTTGAAATCAAGTCTACCACAGCCCCAGTTCGCGAGCGGGTCTCTGGTGGATGCCCGGGTGTAATGACGTATTTTCCAGCTGGCATATCATACCAAGATGGCGGGGGACAAGTTGATTGCAACGCGAGTACAAAAACTACACATTAATACACTGATTTATCGTTTATGAAACAATTATGGCAAATGGAAAGTACATGCATTTCCTGGTGAGTTGGTGAGTGTGTGCAAAGTATGAATGATGTAATTAATTTGTGTCGTCACAGACATCAACGTTTTCCAAATGAGCAGACGAAAATTGATGGAGCTGTCTGTTTTCACCTTTTTAGTCGCGCCGCTACTTGACAACCTTTGACTTTAATCTTCCCAGAGTGCTAAGCGAAAACACCGCAGCGTTCGATTAGTCTCGTTCCGTGGCTAACCACGAGTGTAAATCCCCGGTACACACGGGGAAGCTAATCGAACGCATCCTATAGAGACCAGTGGTTTGTACAAACATGGTTGGAAATAAAGTAAACCATGGGGACGAGGTTGTGGTTTGTACACGTTCGAGGATCAACTGCGCGGCACGCAGTGTACTCGCTCTAGAGGGTTTACAAGTGAAGACACGCATGCGCAAGGGACTTGTTTGCTGCCTTCTGGCGCTAAGATTTGGGTGGTGCTGTCGATAGAATTTACGCAGCGAAATCTGCGATGTTAAATCCCCTCATTTAGTATGAACCAATTCCAGGGGTTATGATCGAGCAAGGCATGCTGGGGAAAAAATTGGCGCGGCGAGATCGATCATCCCTGGGAACGAGGATGAATACGTCATACTGCGGACTGGTGAAGATTGCTTATCTTCGCCTCTATGCGCTTACTGTTGGTTTCTTTAGATCGTTTCCTATTTCTTTAGTTTTTCTTTTCAATAACGTGTGTAGATTTGTATCATGCCGAGCAAAATGTGCTGTCGGTGGATTCAAGAAACAGCAACAAGAGTCAATCGTCACCGTTTTCACGAAGGGACAATAGTCCCCTGCAGCCAAAAATGTATGTTTGGAGAAAACCGCGTTTGAAGTTATGCTGATTTTGAAATCATTGGTTGGTAGACTTTTCGCTATTTAATCTTTGAAATTTTTACATATCATGAAAGTAGAGATCCTAAATCATACAAATCTGTTTCCAATTGTGTCCATAACGGTTTAATTAACGAGTAGTTAATCAATTAAAAAAATGTTCTCTTCGTGAAAACTGTGCAAAACGTGGTCTGTGTGCATGATGCAGCGCGTCGTGTTTAAACAAATTGTCTGTTCGTGAAAACGCAAAAGCCGGAGCACTTACTTTTTACGCTGTGCCGGGGGAAAAATCCACGCGTTAGAGCAGTACACAATTGGCTCTTCGTGAAACCGCAAAAAACAAGTTTTGGCCGTTTGGGGCGCGCGCGTAAAACATTGTAGGTCAATGGATTTGGTACTTCGTGAAAACGCAAAAAGCCCGAGCACTCGTATTTGGCGCTGTGCCAGCCGTGTCTTCAACGCACAAAAAGGATTTTGGCTCTTCGTGAAGACGCAATTCCAGGTTCTTGAGGTTTTTGTCTTTCACCATCTTAGCATAATTAAGAAACTAGACGACTTTTAGGTCTATAAATTAGTGAATTGTTAGATACCGTTAAACTAAATGGAAACCACCAAACAAATCCAAATGAGTTTTTTATCGATTTTTTACGATTGTCCCTTCGTGAAAACGGTGACGATATAGTTTTTTCTTTAATTTTTCGAGGAATACAGCGATGTTTGTTAACAACTCTCGAAAGTTTTTTTTTTCAAGTTGTCAAAATGGTCCTTGAATGGAAGGGCTCACCAACAATTTTTTTTTTTATAAAAGCTGAAAATACTGTTAAGTTGCTCATAGATCAAGGGTTGTAACTACGGAGCACCTAAAGGGACATAACGGGAAAATTCTAAAAACAGAAATAGTTCGATTTCACTTGAAATCATTTATTTTGAGCTCTCGAAATCATCTTGTTCTCATCAAATTATTTTAGTCAAAAGCAATTTGGGCTTTTGAAATAATTTCGTTCGAAATAATTTCGAACGCTTCAAATCATTATTTTGGGGGCTTGGAAAAAATTATATTGGGAGCTCGAAAAAATTATTGCAAAAACTCAAAATAAATTATTGTGTGATTGATTTGTGCTCTCAAAATAAAATCTCGAAATCATTTTGAATGCTCAACATATTTTATTTTGTGTGCTCGGAATAAATTATTGCAAGAGCTCGAGATAAATTATTACGAATGTAAATCGTGATGTCGAAATCATTTCTCTAAAAAAATTGCGAACACTCCAAATCAATTATTTTGTGCTCTCGGAATAAATTATTTCCAGATCTTGAAATAAATTATTGTGTAGGCCTAATTATTTCCAGCCTGCTCAAAAAAACATAATTTCGCTCGAAATAATTTCAAAAGCTCAAATAAATTGATGCGAGAGCTCAACATAAGTTTTTGGAAAGTTTCGAAATAAGTTAAAGCAAAATCAACTTGTGGTCTAAAAATCATTTCGCTCGAAATCATTTTGAACACTCGACATAGTTTATGCACTGAAAAGCAACCCTGACTGGCTCCCGAAAGTGATTACTTTGCCTTCACGCTTGTTAAAAACTTTTGCGCGCTTGTCTGGCGCTTTTAGGACGCTTAGTACGCGCGTGTGAAAATGTAAATATCGATTGTTGCTACTCTAACGGATAGAAAAAGTCCAAACCGATCACAAGCGGGGGGGGGGGGGGCAGAGGGTCAGCATACACTAACAAATTATGCAAATTAACAAATATACAAAACATTGCAAAGTTATACCCTGAATACATCTGCTAGTTGTAGGCCTTCTTTTACAATACAGTAAAAAAACACAATAATCGTAAACAAAGCCATTATTGTTTAACTAATGCGATGGGGACTGTTGCCCTCGTACCAGGAAGCGCGCGCGCCCACGCGCTGATCAATGCAAGGCCATAGATATAGAATATAATACCTAGATCGGCCGCGCGTACAATACGCTGGTACAGCCTGGGGGGGGGGGGCTGACATTAGTCACGTGCTTGAGGCAACGCGCAGATTTGTACGCGCGGCGCACAGGTTTGGCCATTGAACGGCCGCTTTTTGGCCTCTAGGGCGCCCTACTGATATGACATCATGTGCACAATTTCTACAACATGAAATAGACTGTGCAAGTCTCGCGCGTATTCGAACATTGGGATCCGTTAAAGCGCGTGAGTTTGTTTCTTTCACGCGTTAAAGCAATGTACGTGGGACCACAGTGGTCCCAAAAATGTTCGAATACGCGCAAGACTTGCACGGTCTATTGGCATTGTCAATATCTGCGCGTCGCCTCAAGCACGTGACATTTTACTGCGTCCATGGCGAACCAAATCTTTTTCTACACAGGCAGTGGAGCGTGCGCACGCGCGGCTGATCTAGGTATAGACCGTGCAAGTCTCGCGCGTATTCGAACATTTTTGGGATTACTGTGGTCCCACGTACATTGCTTTAACGCGTTAAAGAAACAAACTCACGCGCTTTAACGGATCCCAATCTCAGTCTATTATGTGCAAGGCATGCAACGCGCGCTGATTAATGCAAGGCATGCAGCGCGCGCTGATCAATGCATGCAAGCAACGCGCGCTGATCAATGCATGCAAGCAATGCATGCAGCGCGGAATGAAAAGTTGGTCAGTGTCAACAATAGACCTTATGCACATGACGTCATATCAGTAGGGCGCCCTCACCTAGAGGTCAAAATGAGGTTGTTCATTGGCCAATCCTGTGCGCCGCGCGTACAAATCTGTGCGCTTTCATTGTTTCGTCACCGTTTTACCTCTAAGATGGCGGCTGGATGACGTCAATGCATAAGGTCCATTCACCGCCTTGTTGCCAACAGTTATTTTGAGCACTGTTTGCTGTAGTATAGACAACGTGTTCAGATATTTTAATGCATAAGAAGTTACAATGGCGACGATTAAAGATTATTTTCAAAGAGGAAAATAGAGAAGGGCCCGGGGCTGGGCATAATGCTGATCATTAATGCTGAATAGGCAAGTCTGGCTAAACAAAATGCCAAGAACGATTGTGGTCCCCTGCAGCGTTCCCTTCCAAAACAAAAGCATGACCCCACCACTGACAAACCCATTCTCCCTGCCCCCCACTTAAAAGCAATGCCCCCCTGTGCCCCCCCCCCCACCGAAAAAGTCCTGGCTACGCCGCTGATCAACAAGCAATACAAGGGCGTCGATGGGTGGGGGACGGGTGGGGGACGGGTGGGGACCACGTGCAGAATGGTATTTTGGGCCTATAATGTAAGATGTATTTTTTTTCAAGACTTGCTCGCCCGTCCCCCTACTTTTCAGTAGCGATCGACGCCCTTGACATTACCACGACAATTTTTAAATTTTTATTTCGGACACGAGATTTTTTGTATGTCGGATTAGTTTCTTTGCCCCTTGGTATAATCCTAGCTATACGCCTCTGTTAAAAGTTACAGCTGTGTGGTGTTTTTGTCGAAAATTAATGAAACCGGTATGAGTTTTAACCAATACCTTAATTGAATAATTGCTGATTCACGTTTGATGAATGTTTTAGCCGTAGAAGGCAACTGAATGACAACACAACATCACCGAATATGTTGCGTCACTTCATTCAAGTGAAGTGTGTAATTGCGGTGTTTTCGACCAAACTGTGTACTTTCTCGACCTTTTTTCTGTGTATGACTTTATTACTGAAGAGATAAGTATAAATGAATAAACCATGAACAAATGAAATGATGTGTAGTTGGCTAATACTTGATTTTATTCCCACTGAAAATATTTCGGTTTCTTAGATCTTATAATGTATCACAGCATATGCACAGTGGCATACCTAGACATTTTCGTTTAGAGCAGGCAAGGGCGATTGTTGTTGTTGATGTTTAAGTTTCACCCCCCTTTTGCCCTTTTTTGGTTGGAGTTGGGGGGTTGGTTAATACTTTACCAAGAAAACGATTTGCAACAGGCGCAACAAGTGTTTACTTGATGAACAAAAGGTTTCCATGTATTTTGAGACGGCCTTAATTAGTTTACACATCAGAGATATACGATAGATGTACTTAATTGCAAAACTAACACATCTTTTTTAAAAACAACACATCTCTATTAAGTTATTTCGAATGGATAAAAGTTTTACATGTAATTTTCTTCGATCCCATCTTTGCCCGGTTGCGCTACTGGCACGAGAAACTGCTTATTATTTGTATAACAAATAGCAAACATATAAAACAAATAATCCATATTGTGATCCAACCATTCTGTTTCGAATAAAGTTGCCCTGCTTACAATTAAGAAAAAGTAATAAGTAATGCTATTATTAAATAAAAATGTACCGATAAATGCAACATTCACTTCGTTATTTAGAAAAATGTTTTTAGCTAATGCTAAAAACATTCTTCGAAAAAACTAAATAATGATCGATTTAATTTATGAGATTTTTAAATGTTGCACTGAGTTGACTGTAAAGACTCTGCCAATGCATGTCATTGTCATTCTGTTAATTCAATTCAATTCAATTCAATTCAATTCAATTCAATTCAAGTGTAACATTTATTTCCGTACAATAAGAAAAGACAGAATCATATGGACAACAATATAGTAGTACTATATACAAGCAAAGATTAAACATGACCAATGATAACGATACTACAATTTTTATATGATAGAAGCTGTGAGTAAGGAGGCTGTTCAATTAAGCCGAGGCTTTTGGGGAACAGCCCAAGACAAAATACAAAACAGTAAACAAGACAACATAACACAAAAAACGGACAGGAGTGAATGCAAAATTTACCAGTAATGAGCTAATTATACAGATAATGCCCAAGAATAATGACAAAATTAGGACCTGCTAGAAGCATCAAAAAGAGAAAGCTCAGGGAGAGAAAGCTGAGTTACATAATGAACAAGTAGTGCTCTTTTGAACGAGGCTTTAAAATGACCCATGAAGGCTGATCTTTGATTTGGTCGCGATGACGTTCCACAGACTAGGACACACATTCCTAGCCTGTTTTTGCCCTGTGGAGACATCTTTTGTTCTTTCCTTTGTCCCTGTAGTTAAAAGCCTCCCTTAGACTTTGTACACAAAATTCCTTGTGGAGCAACCCAGTCTTTAGAATTTCCCTATGGAGACCCTTTGTTTTCCCTTTTCTGTTTTGTTCTCGGTCTCCATAAGGTAGTGAATATGAAGGCCATAAAAGCGAAGTGTGTGCATAGAATGAGAGGTTCGAGCGAACGGGATATCAAGATTACGGCAGGATCTGGTAGAGTAGTCATGGACGGCTTCAGTAGAGTTGAAATAGGAAGAAAAGGCAGTGGGAAGAAGATTGTGAGAGTGTTTGTACATGAATATGCCAGTATGAAGTTTGTTGATATCAGAAATAGTGAGAGTATGTATTGTGCAAACAGGGAAGCAGTGGACTCACGAGGGTGCGAGGAGGTGCAAATTCTGATAGCACGTTTTTGAATAAGGGAATAAAAGAGTGACGACGAGTTCTTAAACGGCCGTTTAAAACCGGCAGGGTCGTGGCCGTGCGATAAAAGCCCGAGCCGAAGGCGAGGGCCTTTATCGCACGGCCACGACCCTGCAAGGTTTAAGAACGAGTCACTACTCTTTTATTCCCATTCATAAATGCCCTTTTGTTAAAAAGCGAAAAAATGTTATAGACAATCTGTGACAATCTGCTTCGCAGCGAATTTTCGAAGTTTGTACATTTTCAAAAACTTTTTAAAAGTTATGTTTGGTGCGCGTTGGGTTGTACGCGCGTGTAAAAATTAATTACGCGCTGGTACTAATAGCTATATATTGCGTTCTGCGTAATTAAATTGGCGTACATGAGCTTGCGCGCCCAATTAGCGAATTTTCAAAGTTTGTACATTTTCAAAAACGTTTTTAATTTGGTGCGTGTTGGGTTGTGTGTGCGCGCGTGTAAAAATAGCGCGTGTAAAAATAGATTACTTAAAAGTTATGTTTGGTGCGCGTTGGGTTGTACGCGCGTGTAAAAATAGATGACGCGCTGGTACTAATAGCTATATATTGCGTTCCGCGTAATTAAATTGGCGTACATGAGCTTGCGCGCCCAACACGCGAAGCCAGCCGGTTTTAAACAGCTCCAGCTATGTCTTTATCAGCCGTTTAAACACCCTTGTGACATGCTCTCCACCAATAGGAATAGCGAAACTGTCTGGGGTATTTATGTATAACAGATAAAGGGTAAAGCTTATCTGTTATTAGAGTTGGCCCAGACTATGTTGCAGTCATTAAGATAAGGAAGAATAAGTGTGTTGTATAGTAAGACCAGAGCAGTAGGAGGAAGAAAATAACGTAACTTGGAAAGAACCCCATTACGCGAGGTAATTTTGATAGTAGAGGAAAATGTGCTCAGTCCAAGAAAGTTAATTAAGTCAACAATATTACTCAAATTTTTTTTGTAGAGAACACTCTATTGATGGGAATAGTGTCGATTTACTGAAGAAGATGAAATTTGTCTTGGTGTGGTTTAAAGAAAGATTGTTTGCTCTAAACCAGAAGGATACATGAAGAAGTTCAGAATTCAAGGAATCGATAAGAGAGTATCGCAGTTCGGACTTGTGTGAAGAATAGTTGTATCGTCAGCAAATAAAGTAAAATATAGCAGTGAAGAGGAACAGTGGAGGCATTGATATAAAAATTATAGTAGGAAGAGCATCGGGCCAAGAATAGAACCTTGTGGGACTCCGCAGAGAATAGAAAGACGATCTGAGTCAAAGTTCATCGCTGATGTAAATTGCTGCCTGTTATGAAGGTAATCTTTGAACCACTGAAGAGCAACTCCTCAGGCCGTAATGTTCAAGCTTGGAAAGAAGTATCGAATGGTTGATAGTGTCAAAAGCTTTCGATAGATCAATAAACACACCAATGACATGAAGTTTCTTGCAGAGCGCATTAGTAACATTATCAATGAATTGAATGAGTGCCATTGAATAGCTTTCATAATAAAACTGGGTATTTTTGTGCCTATAAACGAGTCCGATCTCATCATAATCTGTGTTGACTATAAAAAAGAAGGCAAACACTCCTATAAAATGCAATGGACAAACAAGTCATTCTTACTTCGAACAACAACATACAATGTTTCATTACTATTATTACTATTTCTGGTATAAATGAAACCAAGGATGCCTCACAAATGAACTTAAACCGCTGTAGCTCGCAAGTATGAGGAAACCTGTAAACAAGGGTGGTTGCTATGTCAACCAGAAACATCGGTGTTAACCCCTATACTCTTTCAAGAAGTTGTCTGGGTTCTTTTACATGCACTACCAGTCCTACACGTGACCTACGGCTAACGTCACTTTCGAAGGACAAAGCCATTATAAGAAAAGATTCTTGCTTAGGGCCTAATGGACACAAGTGCCAGGACCGGGACTCGAACCCACACTCCCAGTGCTTATAAAAACGCCAGAGCTCGAGTGTGACACTAATAAATCGTAACGAGAAACGAACATCATTGTTTCAGGTAATAAAGCATAACGATTAAATGTAACAACAACTTACATGGTTTCAAATAGTTTTAAAGTATAACAATTTTGCGACATCGGCAATAATTGGTATGGTAAAAAGGGTTTACTCAACCGTCAAATAATTTCAGAAATACTTTATGATATTTTTATAAATCACATATATTGTATAATAGGGGAAATACTTGGGGGTTGCTCTCATTACGTTTGCGCCCCTCTGGTTGTCGAGTAGTAATGTCAATGTGAAAACAATACTATTATTTCAATGAGAGTTTTACATTTTCCTTTTTGTTCGACAGATTTAATTGAACGTTTCAAAAGAAGGAATAAACGGTAGGTTAACGTACGTCTTTCCTCTCTAGAGGACTATATGTATATATGTACTTAGGCCTACTCCGTTTTGCTTTCAGCTGCACACCCGAAATGTTGAGCACCTTAGCTAGTATGGAACATAACATCTTTGAATAAAATATTGTTAAACAGCTACTTGAGTGATTTTTTTTTACAGAAATGCCATTCAAACTTGTTTACAATATGTGTGCTCATCATTTAAAAGTAAATTTGATATAAAAAAATATTACACTTCCAAATCATTTTCGTAATTATTGATCAAAAATTTAGGCCCCAACCTCGAGGTTTTGAAAAACTAGAAACACTGACGGCTACGTCAAAAGGACAATACTTTGACATCATTTGTGGGATGTTGCTTTTATTTGTATACCTCCATTCTGTAACAAAGCGGCTTTATAAAACGGAGCCCCCACACAATGACGTTACATGAGTGATGGTATTATGGGGCTTTTCGCAAATCCTTCTGAAAAGCACCAGAGAAGGGTATTCAAAATGATTGTTTTTCTTACAATTAAAATATGTTTAAATATATGTGAACTCAATTTCCTTATTGATTTACAACATTTTAAATTAGTTTCAGCAAAAATCACTTGTTTCTGTGTTCGATCAATAGGCCCCCTAAGTCTTAAACATGTTAAATTTGCAACAGGGACACAAAAGAATATGACACTCAGTCCTTGCAGAGTCCTGTGGAAAAAACACACCACAGGCAAATTATTTGGGTGGAATTCAAACTCAGGAAATTTGCCATTCTAGAGCAGATGTTTTAACACACCACTGAGATTTCCCAGTAGTTAGAGGCAGTTCGATCCTAAATTTTAGCAGCGGGTACCGCAACCATTTAATAAGGGGAAAAAAGAGTGGTGACCCAGTCTTAAACATTCGTTTGAAACCGGCAGAGTCGTGGCCGTGCGATAAAGGCCCGAGCCGAAGGCGAGGAGGTCCTTTATCACACGGCCACGACCCTGCAAGGTTTTAAACAAACGATCAAGACTGAGTCACCACTCTTTCATTCCCATTCATAAATGCCCTTTTGCTAAAAAGCGTAATAATGTTGGAAAATCTGTAAAAACTTGTCTGAAATTTTAAATTCCTGTCACGTCCTCAGGCTCCGTTTCGCGAATAGCCTTGTCCAAGCACCCCGCTTTTAATTCACCAGGTAGCATTTAACAATGTACACTGGCACGGTACTGCAGTACTTGATATACAGTATACCGTGGGGTCAAAGCATGGTTTTTTCAACCTCGTACCAAAAAACGAACGCGAAGGGTCAAAAATTCGCTCGTCCCCAGCGCCTTGCCTTCAAACCAAAGGCGCTGGGATGGGCAAACGTATCAAGCACGCTCATTGGTTAATGCTCAGTCCCATCATACATCACACTCACACTGCAAGCACTGACCGCATGACGTACTTCCTGAACAAGAATCTGTGCAAGCTGATTAGCCCATCCCAGCGGTCCTGGATAGGCCCCTGGGGCCGAGCGATGGTCAAAAAGTGCGCGACACTCAGCGGTTGTGCGTCCACGCGCGCACTAATAGATTGTACTTTCAGTACCGGTATGTATTGATCACGTTACGAGTAAATTAACGCCCGCGTAAGCTTGCGCGCCACGCGTATGTTTAAACACTTCTTACCGTGTTTATATCGCACGTTTAAACATGGCCATGTGATCAGCTCTTGACCAATCAGAATGGATAAACTGTCTCGGGTATTTATGAATATAATGTTAAACACATCGGTGTAAAGGGTAAAACCAAATGATGTATTAAAGTTGAATGTCTCGTAGATGATATGGTCCTATTAACATCTTAACTTGACTTGTCAATGAAATATTTAATTGAATACCAATCCTTCAGGCTATCTACGCCAAGCTGGTCACGTAGAATATCATCTGTTACCTGCCGTTTAAGCGCACACAGTTTTTTGCCATCGATACCTCTAGTGATGAAGTTGGACACAACATTCCGGTCAACGTCTAGGTACTTCAGCAGCTGCACCATTTCTCTCATTTCAAAGGATGCAACATTACCATCAGCAGGTGCTACGTAATATAATCACAAGTGTAGAAAGCACGATTAGTATTATACATTAAGAGGCGGCTTGTCATCCACAGACATATAATACCTATCGACCGACAGCAGGGGGCGCTAAACCGAAATTTGGGACTTTCTCAAACTATGGGCGGAAGTGAAGACGCGTCAACACTTTTTGTACACGTTTAGGCATAGCCGCGAGGCAGCGCTCCCGTTTTCATGGTCTTTTTCGGAATTTTCAGGAGATATTGACCCGATGATGGATTGTAAATTAAGTGATGGAATTTAAGGAAATTCCTGTAATAACTGGAGTCGTCCAAAAAGTCGTTTGATTAACTTTTGCTGTTTTTGGAAAGGAAATCGTAAAAATTTGTAAACAAAAAAAGTTTACATACAGCCTAGGCCAAGGCCTACAGGACTGTCACTTTCCACACGTTTGTGTCGTTTTTATTGTGAAAATCTAGTTTTTACCTTGAAATTTAAGAAACCACACTTCATGAACATTCCATAACAGCCGTTGGGCGTTGAGGTTTAACCGTATAAAACGTCGTTTCTATACTTCATTTTCGGGAAATAATCCCGGGACTTGCTCTATAACACAACATTGTGCACACTCCGGCCCGCCTAGAGCCTTGTCCAAGGCTCTTTACCCAAGCACCCCGCTTTGAATTCACCAGGTAGCATAACACTGGCACGATACTGCAATACTTGATATACAGTATACCGTGGGGTCGAAGCATGGTTTTTCAACTTCGTACCCCAAAACGAGGCCGAAACAGAGCCTTGTTCCCATTGTAAACGGCAGCTTATGTTTTTCTTTATCTTTGCGCAGGGATTCCAGCGCTAATTACATATGCTGGAATTGGATATTATATTCACTTCCTGTACTGGGCGGATAATCGTCCAATCATAAACTCTCGCTATGACGTAATGATATGTGTTTAACCAATGAGCTTACACCTTCGGGAAATATTAGCATAAAGCAACTCCGCCCACAATCTGACCTTTTTTACAGTGGGAACAAGGCTCCGTTTCGGCCTCGTTTTTTGGTACGAGGTTGAAAAACCATGCTTTGACCCCACGGTATACTGTATATCAAGTACTGCAGTACCGTGCCAGTGTTAAATGCTACCTGGTGAATTCAAAGCGGGGTGCTTGCGTAAAGAGCCTTGGACAAGGCTACGGCCCGCCTTGCATGCATGCCTTCGGCACGTTTTGCGAACGCTCGCGTGGAATGTACACCAAATAATCGCGTATGTCAGTTGCACGTTAATCTGTAGGCGGTACGCGTCATCAGCGTCCGCGCAAAACACGCACCGACGCGCACTTTGGCCGGAAAGTGTGTGACGAACGAATTGTTGTTGATACGAAGAATTATTCCATCTACTTTTATCGATTTGGAGAAAGTTCAGTAAAAAGAGGAGACACGGCAAACAACTAACGTGAGAAAAAGTATCTAGTTGTTGATTAAACACTGTTTCCAAGTCTGTTGGTGAATTTTTCACCCTTAAAACACAATTTTTCTATCATCATCCACCTGCTCGCCCATTGCTTTACACGTGTTTTCGCTTGCGTTTTCGCGGATTTTGCCCATAGTTTGGGTATGATCGGGTGCTTTCAAAATTACGGTATCCAGGTGTTGATTTCCATAGGCGCTGTCGGTCTATAGGTACAGTATAATAGAGATCAGTGATTATATGTCTGTGTTGTCATCACAAAGAGCATTTTTTATTATAGCGCCCTCTGTCACTCGTCTTATGAAGGGAGAATGTATTTCGCGGTTTTCGTTTTTTGTTACTGCTGTTCTGGTTATATAGAAACAACACCCTCTGCGTGAATGGACGTCGTAACAGGATGGTGACGACGACGAGCAAATGGCTTCCTCCTTAATTATACAGTATAAACATTAATCCATAGATTGTTGAAAGTTACTGTTGATATTCAACTAGGGTATTTACTTTAACGCAGAAATTGTGGTCTAATTAGTTTGAATATTGTTGGAATTTAGATTGTCTAGGTCTACCAACCCCCCAGTCTTCTATTTTATTTTTAAACTACAGTACGACATGCCCGTTGTTTGTCCGCACGGATCAAAGATGGATGCTACCCGGTTTGGGAAGTATTCTTTGTCGGCTATAAAAGGTTGTTATGATTTGAGGGGCTATTAAAAACAATACCATTCAAGTTTACATAACTTCTGTTTTACCTCATAAGCCAATTTTTTCTCTCTTTTTCTGTTGTTCACAATAGACTGTCGAAACAGACTTGATGCTCTTTTTGAACGATACTTGTGAATTTAACTAGGAAAGCAAGATATTGACCGTCACTCAAAATGAATGAGTGCAGAGAGTCTTCCTTCAAACCAGAAAGTGCCATTTCAGATCAGCATTGTTATTGGACGTTTGAATCCTGTACAATATCAGACAAGTTAAAAAAAAAATATAGGCCCTATTTTGTATGTGTTTGTCTCATAAGCAACAATTGTTGACCCAACCGTTTTAACTGAGCATTTGGGCACTTCATTTGCTTTGCATCTGAATAATTTTTTTTCTTTTTATGCCCCCTTGTTTAAATTGAGAGGCCATAACAATCGATCTATGCCCTGAAAATACTCTTGGCATTAAATCAATATTAGGATGACTTTTGTGTAGAAATTTGTTCTGTAGCGGGGTATTTCACTGCATTACTGAAAGGAACACGTTGCCTTGAATTGGGCGATTTGGGCCGTTAAAAGCCTTTGAAAGCGTCCTTTATATTGAATATGGCTGGAAAGCTGATGTTTTAAAAGTAGAATAAACTGATCCACACAAGTATGCCTCGAAATTGAGTGGTTATCCTTCTATCCCGTGAATTAACACGGTCCGCTATTTTGTTTAACCAACTGTAGGGATCCCAAGTGCGCCCTTAGTGTTGAACTTCTAAAAAGTTTACTTTTGGGGATGTCACATGACATTCGCTCTCCTTTTCTATAGCTTCGTTTCTTAAAAGAGCACATTTTATTTTAGTGGTATTTCTCTCTATTTTTATAGGGAGCATGGCTCTGGCCATGCTCCAAAAAGCTATTTATATGGGAGAAATAGAGGTGTAAAGATATCTGTGAGTATTATTTTGTATGCAAACCCTCATTTATACCTGAACTATTGTGATTTTTAGGGCTCTATTTTGATCGGAATCATTGTATTAAAACCATGTGTGTATTTGCCAGGCAGCACCGTCACACGTGCGTCCGTGTACTGTATGAAGCCAGATCGTGTGTGCTGACCTTTTGTGACCTTCTCTTGACAGTGCATTGCCATTGTGTAGTTGTGTAGTATATTATTATATTGTGACTTTTTGCATTGTATTGCATTTTTTGTGCTATTGTATTGGAGAAATTAAACCAGTACAGGAGAGTTTATTTCATTTTAGACGTCATTGGTTGCATTTATTATAGTTGATTGTTTTTTTGGCGAATCCTCGTCCTTTATTAATTAGAGGACCGGCCTCCTTCCCGTGTCTCTACAAATGGCGTCGTAGACAGGATTGAGCATTCGCCATTGTATTTTTGTCATTTTATTTTTGCCTTTTTGCCATTTTGGATTGTCTACGCTTCAACATGGAGTAGAACTTTTTGGCTATTTTATGACGTCGGTCTGTTGCCGTGGGTTTATATAAACCCGGATTTTAGATTTTTCTTCGAGTGGATCGGAATGGAAAAATGATTTATTTTATCGATTTCACGTTTTTGTCGCGATCTATGCATGTGATGGTCACCATCTGACTTTTGCCCCCTGCATCGACGTGAGGTCTTCATCTACGGATGTTTATGCATTTTGGTTTACATTTGATGCTGTGCAACTTTCATTGTAAAAATTCTATTTGTAGAATTGTTTGTAATTTGACAATTTATATCCAAGCTTTTTAGATCTGTTGTATTTGTAGTTTAAAGGCAGTTGTGTCTTTTGTGAGTCTTTTAAAGATTCAATATTTTGAGGAACAGATAATTTTAGAGCCAGTTGTAGGCCTGTGCTTTGGATAAAGGTTTTTTTAGCCAAATAGTTTTCTTGATGCACACATATTATTGTAACTGAGTTTTCAGCTAATTGCATCTTTCTTTTTGCACCTGTGTGAGTGGTGTATTTTATGACTTCTTGTGACTTTGTGTATTTCAATTATCTTGGCATTATGTAAATTTAAAGTCTTTTTAAGACTGTATGTCAGGTGGAAAGTTTTGAGTAGCAATTGTACGTTTGGTCTACACTGTGGTTAGACTATTTTGGACTTGTATTTATAATGTCTGTTTATGTGCAGACTGGTTTTGTAGGTCATTGATTTAGGCCTCAGTTGAATTTTGTCAAGTTGTATTTTTAGTGTACATTGCTAGTATTATTCCAACCATGTCTTTGCCAGATTCAATTTTGAAGTCAAATAGTGCGATAGCTAGAAATTTGGCCAGTGCCATTAAGGATGCAGTATTGGATGAAGATGAAGATGATTATTATGTCAGCCATATATTATGTAAACGTGCAGAGGATAGCATTCAAGCCATACTAAATTATAATACATCTGCCATTTTAAAGCTTTTCAAAAAGCCTGTTGTAGACAGTGATAAATTGCAGTCACCTGACCCTATTACATTTTCCCATTCAGTTGAGGTGGTTGATACTATTTTTGTAGAGGCTGAGTCATTAGTTTGTGAGCCAGTTGTTTTTGGAGCTGCTATTGTTTGTAGTTTAGAGGTGGCAGGAGGAGTTTTTGTTTCTCCTACAGTGAATGTTTTAAATGATAGCCACCATGCAGTTTCCCAGAGCCTCAGTGTTTATAGTAGCCACTCATTTTGTTTGCCAGATGGCAAAGCTAAGGAAAAAGTAGGGAAGTCTCCCTTGTATTTGGGGATTGTAATTTATTTTCATGTACCTGTGTTGGCAGTAACGGTGACCATCGGTAGGCCCACAGTATATTTTATCTGGGGCCAGTGGCCAAATGCTATTACTTAAGTTTTTCTAGAATTATATTGGAAGAAAACATGCACACTTTGTTGTCTTTGCTTAGGTGTAAATAACAGAGGACCGTCTGTACACTTTAGGTGAGAGAACATGCGTTTAGCTTCCTCTACGAGTTGTTTAGGCCTATTTTGTAATTTGTGTTAACAGGTGAAGCTTTTTCACCATGCATTTATATGTGCCCATGGGGGTAATGGTGTTATTTGAATCTTGTATTTTGAAATTGGGATCTTCATGTGGAAGAACAGATAATTGAGTTTCTGGTACAGGTTCATATTCTATTGTGATCTTAGAGTGTTCTTGGATAAATTTAAGTGCTATTTTTGTTATGTATCAATCACTATATTTATGGGTTTGGAGTCATTCTGTGTACACTTCAATTTGAGTTTCAGTTTTCCCTACGTACTTATAGTGACGGGTTGTGTTCAGCATGTATTGTCTGACAAATTATCAAGATGTGTGTATTTTCATTGACTTCCAATTCCTATTTTTGTGACCCTTCATACTTTAAGTGAAGGGCGTTGCTCCTCTAGTTTGATAGGCAGATTTTCAGTCAGCATTTTACTCCTGTAAAAGGATGATTTTGAAGTTGGTAGTGTATCCAGCTCTGTGTTCTCAGTGTGTTTGAGACAGTTTTGCTTGACATTTTTGGGCCTTATACAGTTTAAAGAGGAATGTAATGTGATTGTTTGATATTTCAAGTGCTATATAATGTGAGCCATAATAGTTTGTTCTCCAGTTCCTCTAATTTATGACCTGAATTAGAACTTTGTATAAAGATCACTGTGCTTGTATTGTTTTTGAACTAAAATAGTTCAATTGTATTCACATGTTTGTGATTTGCTTTTCATAATGGTATAGTGGATTTTGCCATGTCGGTATTTTAGGGACAAAATGTTCACATGATAATGTATTTTACTGACTTTTGGATGATTATGGTTTTTGATATTAAGGCAGATACTTTAAAGATTGGCTCAAGGAGTAATTTGTGGCATACTATGTACTTATTTTTCACAATTTTAGTGCCTCTCCAGATGTGTACCCTAAGAATTTGTTGTGACGAAAATTTAAGTTCCTATTTTAAGTTTTTGCTAAGTGGAATAATATTTGTGTCAGCAATTTTGTAGTTTTGTACTGCTGTTTTGTACTCACCGTTTTATGGGATATTTTTGTATTACCTTTTGGATTGAGATATGTAAGTCTGACCATCTTCCACCATGCACGCTGTCTTTGATGGGACCATTTTCAGGAAGGGATTGTTTTTGTGCTAAATTCCCTACTCACTTGTTGTTGCCCTAAGTACTGTTTTGCCTGCCTTTTAAAATCCAATTGTTCATGTTAGAGTATAGATTGCCTGAAGTGGATTAATGTATAAAAAAAAAACTTCATGATTTGTCCATGCGGTTTTAAGACTACTTGTTGTATACCAAGTGTTGTGTAGAACTTTGATAGTCTTGAATCACCATTTATTTATGTCATAGTGTGTGGAGATAAGAAAGTTCCTACCGTGTATTATGTCTGTTCAACCCTCTGATTGACCTCAATGTATTACATTGTATCAATTTGTTATTTGAGATTGGGTTTAAGATTGTTTGGCTTGTGTGGTATACACATAGAAAACCTGGTCTTACTAAGACTCTTTAGTAAACAATCAGTGGATATTATTTTGCTTTGTGTTTTATGATGTGTAAAGGATTCAGAATCCATCTTTACAGGATGGATCTTGTGTATCAATTTGTAAGATGATTATGGGTTATCTTGGTAAATTGTATTTTCCTGAATAATTTCAGGTCGCACTTGTGTTTGTTTTGTTTAGACCACTCGGGTCGCGTGGTTATAAAGTAGGGAACCTGTAGGGATCCCAAGTGCGCCCTCAGTGTTGAACTTCTAAAAAGTTTACTTTTGGGGATGTCACATGACATTCGCTCTCCTTTTCTATAGCTTCGTTTCTTAAAAGAGCACATTTTATTTTAGTGGTATTTCTCTCTATTTTTATAGGGAGCATGGCTCTGGCCATGCTCCAAAAAGCTATTTATATGGGAGAAATAGAGGTGTAAAGATATCTGTGAGTATTATTTTGTATGCAAACCCTCATTTATACCTGAACTATTGTGATTTTTAGGGCTCTATTTTGATCGGAATCATTGTATTAAAACCATGTGTGTATTTGCCAGGCAGCACCGTCACACGTGCGTCCGTGTACTGTATGAAGCCAGATCGTGTGTGCTGACCTTTTGTGACCTTCTCTTGACAGTGCATTGCCATTGTGTAGTTGTGTAGTATATTATTATATTGTGACTTTTTGCATTGTATTGCATTTTTTGTGCTATTGTATTGGAGAAATTAAACCAGTACAGGAGAGTTTATTTCATTTTAGACGTCATTGGTTGCATTTATTATAGTTGATTGTTTTTTTGGCGAATCCTCGTCCTTTATTAATTAGAGGACCGGCCTCCTTCCCGTGTCTCTACACAACTTTTTGACTCCACAAAATGGCGGGCCGTGTTAGTTCACAAAGTTAAAAAAAACAAGCGATTTCGAGGCATACTTATTAATAATGTGGAGACATTGGTCGTAATGGTTTGTCGGACACAATGGGTCGGACATAATGCCAAATCGGTTGTCGGATGTGATAATCCATGTCTGACAGACCAGCGCGTAAAACACAATGTCACAATATCCTAATTCCTCCCCACTCTGAAGTTGTTGGGTAAAAATAAAAATCTCATCTTTGGTCGGTCCCAGCGCCTCATCAAAAAGCGCTGGGATGGGCCGACATATGCGCATGTGTATTAGACAATTCTCCTGACCTAATGATCCACAGTCACAAGATTTGACTATCGATTATAATAATATAGCTCAACTGTATAAATCCATTGAAAACAATTATTAATGTTCTTTGCCCTGTACTAAACCAGGGCTCGGTCGAATAATTCTTCTTGCAGCTTTGGTTAAAAAAGATCGTTTACATTATCTACAGAGCCTGAAAGCTTTATCATATCGCAAATAACCACGGAGCCAATAATAACTAAGCCAATAGGTGCGTGTTCCACAGTTAGTCAATTGAACTCACTAAACCAATACTTGCAAAATTTATTTTCTGTGGAGTGAATAATGCATCGGGCTGATATAAGCCTTACGTTGGAAAATGTCTTGAGGTTTCTCATAGTCGTCGTCGTCGTCGCTGTCTGAGCCGCCTTCTGCTGATGGAACATATACAACAAGTAAAGTTTTTTTTAAAAGATTATCGTCAAATACGGTACGGAGCTCTAAAAGGGACAGATTCCAAAATTTTCGTTCCCTAGTTACCTAAACATCATATTTCGTTTTCTCGACATACTTTTTCGTTCTCTCCAAAATCATTTCTTTCCCTTGAAATTATTTCGTCTGCCCGATATATTATTCAAGGGAACGCAATAGTATTTTGGGGGAATTAAATTCTTTTAGGGGAACAAAATACTATTTCGAGGAAACAAATATTATTTTTGAGCGGACAAAATATTAATTCGAGGGAACAAACTAAATTTTCGGGGGAACGAAGTAATGTTTTGAGGGAACGAAATAATATTTCGAATTAAGTTAGGCCTAATTCATGACGGATTAAAATAACATTTTGAGTGAAAGAAATATGTTATTTCGTGAGGACGGATGTTTATTTGAGGGAACGAAATGTACTTATTTCGTGGGACCGAAATAACATTTTGAGGAAGTGAGCAAAGCAATTTTTCCAGGGAACGAAATAATAATTATATTAACCTTTTTCTGATCTATCCCTTTAGTGGTTCTGTAATATGCTGTCTAAGACGATACAAAGTTGGCTTTGATAATCTCGACACTTAAGTTCTGACCCAAATATTCTACTCGTTCCACGACCCTTCTAAAATCTTCACGTATAGAAGATGAACAAATGTCGCGGTCTTAAGAGGTGAACAGTATCATTTTAAATAATAATAAACATTATTATAATTAAATTGTTCGAGTCGTTCAAATTAGGCCCGTAAGAAGCAATACATTCATCTCTTAGCAATGTTAAAAAGCCTTAAAGCAAATTGGCTGGTATAGGGATACCTTTTGGTATAAAATATTAATTACAGTGTTTTAATCAGGTCATTTTATTTTGCTGTCAAATGTTTATTTTCAATATGATAAGTATGCTTGAAATGCTTGATGCATTACTGATCACTGATGACCGAAGTGAAACTTGTTTACTGTGGAATGATTGACTGATTTTGTTTTGCTGTCGGGTCATCCGAACCTGAACCGAGCCATACAAATAATTTGGTGATGTGTAACAAAACAATAAATAAAGTGTACGCTAAACAATGTGTCCAGGAGAGAACATTGCAAAAGACCAATATCTTTCCAAACGAGACTGTGCTATTAACTTATTAGTAGAGCCACTCCTAATGTTAATTTGAAAGATTGAACAGGACAAAATGAGAGCTTATAATGTTGAGAGTTTCCTTATTGGGGGAGTGTATGTAACAATGAGCTAACGTTTAATGATACTTGTTACAGAATGCAGAAACCAAATTTCTTTCTGATTTTGATTACTGCTGATATGAAACATGAGTGCCATAGGAATCATTATTTGGGGCGACATTGTTGGTTGTGACCTCAAACTACAGGTTATCGAGTGTCTTGGTAATACTCACGTGGTAGTCTGACCTCATAGCCGCTCCCTCCTTTCCTTCCACTGCCAAAGTTTTCCTCCTCAATTAAATTGTCTAGAAAATGTAAACAAGACGAAATGCATTGTTAGCAATTTAGTCGTACGCAGCCCAAAACATGCCAAAACTAAACATATGTTTCTGTTTCTAATTATTTTCGAATTGCTATTTTTGGAGCACCCTTAGGCATTTGAGATATTTAAGCGTAAGAGACTGTAAATATCAAAGTTTTTTTGAAAATGTTGGCCACTGCCAAAAAAACGGACTTCCTTCATTCTTTTATAATTGATGGACCTTTGCCTCAAACAAACAAATAAGGAAAAAGATTCACCCAAACCCCTCGTTGCCATGACAACAGCTGATTTGCCAATTTGGGGTGGTTTTGCCATTTTTCGGTTTTAGAACTGAAATTTTTACCTATTTCAAGGCCGCATTACCAATACACGACATATAAACATTATTTTCTTTAAATGTTATGGATAGGTGGGACGTTAGAGGCTGCATTGAATGCATAAAAACAATCACCAGGTATCTGGGTGGGTTATACCATTACTTTCAAATAGGGGTGTTTTGGGACTTTTTAAAAGTTATATGATGCCATCTTTTGACAGCTCATAGCCAATAATAATGGTAGCGCTCCGATTTCAGCATCGACCACATACAGTTAAAATAAGACATTGGTCTTGGGGAAAATTAAACAACTTGCTTGGGAAAAATACTAAATTTTTTGCAGTGGTACCAGGTTTCCCATTTTATTCAAAGTTCTTGAGCGATTTTTATGTAATTTGCCACAAATGATCACCAAAAAGAAACAAAGTCCAACAATTTTCCATGAAAGGTTAATTTTGGGGTTGTTTTGCAAATATTAGGTCAAAAATCATATTATTTCCCATAATTTCAGTGTTTTTTACCCACATACTTTAAAGGTTTTTAAAACTTGTTTATTTTGGTATTGTTGAGGCGCTATAATCTTTGGTTTAGGGGTCATTTTGTGTCAATTCAACCAATATTCTGAAAATTTGTACGAGTCACCTCTCAGATTTGGCTGAAATTCCTTTTCTAATATTCATCTATGTGTATAATGAACATTCAAACTCCGAGTCGTTTCCGAATTAAGGCTCCTTGAAGTGGGCGTGGCACCCCTTTTAGGGAAGCGCGATGCGCGTCATTGAATAGTTTGCGTTTTGTAATGTGTTCTAAAGAAAGCTGTAAATTGGTACCTTAGAGTAACCATCATCGAAATAACTAAAATCTGGCCTCAAAACAAGCTTAAGGGTATATCATCCCCTTTTCTCTCTACAGGCTTTTGATAAACACTAATTTAATCCGCGGAAAAAATTATAAATTTCCATTTTCAGACCGCCCTAATACTCATTTTGATCATTTGAAAAGCTTGTTACATATACTATGTGTATTATATCTATGCACATGTGGTTACTCCCAAACAAGGATAGAGACCTTATTCATTTAATAAAATGTTGGCAAGGCTCCAAATTTGGTTGAAGACAGAAAATATTGAAGAAAAAAAACCCACAGAAATTCTTGGTGACCTTTGACCTTGGCAACAGTTACCCACCAACATTAAACTTACTTTGTATTTTGCCAATTTTCGGTTGTCACAGCATGCATAAAGGATATTAATGTACATCATGTACACAGTACGACAATGTGCCCCCTTCCATATTTTCGCCCGTACCTTTTTAACACTGCATCCGATCACCGCCAAAGGTTCTGACTTTTCCCAGTATTTAACAATGGTTATGTTGTTATCGGGGTCAACTGTTACCATGGCAACCGTCGGTAAAACATTTGTAATGATTTTGTTGTTGTCTTTTTCAACACAATTTTCACTCGTCCCTGTTTTTTTTTTACCCCAAACAATGGTAGTGATGAGTGACTTCATTGTGGGAACTCAAAATGGCGACCATCTTGAATTTTGTGTTCTCAGCCCGTAGTTAGGGGTTCAAACTATATCTTTTTTTTTTATCATAGAAAACTTTTTAACATGCCAATTTCCAACTATTCTGGCGAAGAAATACTATAGAATCATCAATCAGGCCTCATCACTGTAACCTTAGTGGAAAAACTAAAAAAATATAGATTTTTACCCAAAATGGGATAAACCAACAATTATAGCCTAACAGTTACCCAAGTACTTCCAATTCAATGTCATGTTCTTGACTATGTCAATTTAAACAATTTTGCAAAGTTTTATAGCATTTGGACAACAAATTCTGAACTTATGGGGGGAAATAAGATTTTTTACCTAAAATTTGCAAAATAATACTAACAAATCTCTTCAATGACAACAATTTCAAATTAGTTTATGGCATCTCAAGTAGAACTTTTTAAAACAAAAATTTGTGGCAAGTTTCATAAAAAGCGCTCAAAAACTGTGGATAATACGGAGCGGGGGGGGGGCAAAATGAAAATACCTGGCAACACTGCAAAGAATAAAGCAATTTACCCAAGCAAATTTGATAATTTTCCACAAGACCAATGTCTTATCTCAACTAATTTTGGTCGATGTTGAAATCGGAGCACTACCATATGGGTTATAAGCTGTCAAAAGATAGTATATTTTCATATTTAAAAAGCCCCGAAACACCCCTATTTGAAATTAATGGTATAACCCACGCAGATACATTGTGATTATTTCTATACATGCAACGCAGCCTCTGGACCCACCTATCCATAACATTTAAAGAACACAATTTTCTATATGCTATTAAATGGTAATGCGGCCTTGAAAATAGGCAAATTTCACTGTTCCAAAACCAACAAAAAGGCGAAACCAACCTGAAATAGTAATTCGGCTGTTGCAATTATAAAAAAAAACCCATATTTGTTAGTTTGGGACCAAGGTCCATCAAATATGAAAGTAAGAAGAAAAATTATTTTTGAACGTGGCCACCTTGTGTTTGATATTTACAAACCCAACACGAGAAATGATCACAGTCAATCCGTTGAACAAAAGAACCTTGCCCCACGCATTTCCCAAACCGCAAAAAATTCCTACGGAAGCATGGTAAATTTGTTAACAACGAGGTAGGTACCTGGTTAGTCTTGGTGCAAGACGTTGTTGTTCATTATCACGCAACTATCGCGATTTAGCGCGCTATCCGCGGCCCGCATGACTATCGAACAGTAGCGGGCGCTGTTGGGAAACTTCCAGGGCCCAATTTCATAGAGCTGCTTAAGCACAAAAATTTGCTAAGCAAAATAAAATGTTGCTTACCAGAATAAGGTTACCAGCCAAACTACCATGTCACGTGTACAATTTGTGACTGGTATCCTGCTCATTTCTGCTTAGCAGGAAATTGTTAAGCATTATTTTCTGGTTAAAGGAGCACATCGGTATACTGTTGTCGTAATTTAGTGACATAGAATCAGAGACAATATTTTTAGACTTTTTTTTTATAGTACAAAAATGTCCCGTAATTAACGAGAATTGGTCGGGAAAAAACCCCAGCCGTTGCAAGTGTAAAATTTACGGGATATTGCTGCGCAATGTTGCAATAGACCGGTGTTTGAAACGGCCAAATTTGACAATTATGTTAGGAACCGTTCTTCTCTATTCGTGAAAGTTTAGAGTAATGTTTGGGTCTATTTTGTAGCTTAAACTATGGTGGCCCTGAAGGGACATCAAACATATATATTTACGTGAATATTTACGTAAATATTCGCGTTTTTTGCCCCGATTCGCAAATATTCACGTAAATATTCACGTAAAAATTTGAGGCTGAGGGCCATATCGTGAATATTTACGTAAATATTGACGATTTGTGCCCCAAATCACAAATATTTACGTAAATATTTACGTTAATATTTGCGAATCGGGGCAAAAAACGTGAATATTCACATAAACATTTACGTGAATATTCACGATTTGTCCCTCGATCTCAAATATTGACGTGAATATTAACGTGAATATTTGCGATATGTGCGACAATCACAAATATTAACGTAAATATTTGCGATTTGTTCCCCCAATCGCAAATATTTACGTAAATATTCACGTGAATATTTGCGATTTGGGCCTCAATCGCAAATTTTTACGAGAATATATACGTGAATATTTGCGAATTGGGGCAAAAGCCGTAAATATTTACATAAATATTCACGTAAATATATATGTTTGATGTCCCTTCAGGGCCACCATATTAAACTAGTCCAACGAAGCCGGTGTGTCCCTTTAATATTTAAACTAAACGGACACTTCAACCTCGTTGGGCGATTTTTCGGGAGATAATATAGAAAATATCGAAGCAAGTATACCTAGAAAGATCGCCCAAAAGTAGAATAAAAACATCCACTACAATAACCCGCTCATTATTTTCGCCGGTTTTTGTGGTTATTAAACAGAAAGGTCATGTGACGTGATGGGTGTGTTGAATGTGTTTGAATTTCTGCAGAAATTCCAGTCATTTATCATTTCGTTTGATTTCCCCCAACCTTCCTTTCCCAAGGCTAGATTTACAAACAAACGTACATTTATTTTGCAATTCTAAATTAATGCTTGTTACTGCAGACTATTGACACATTTTGAAAAACAAAATAACAAAATGAATAAACAACCATGAGCGCTCGTACAATGGGCCTTTATGTCGAATACTTGTTAAAACTAATTAATTCTAGTTGGTTAATCTTTTCACTTCAGAAATTCAATACATGGTAGGCCTACCCCGTAATTCCTTAATATCATAATAAAAATGTGCACTTAACTCTGTCGGCGTAGTTGTTCAAACTGCCAAGAGGTTGCACTAGTTTGTCAACCTTTGGCAACACATAGGCACAAGTACGTAATTCATTGAGCGGCGCATGCAAGTTTAGATGGGAGTTGTCATAATGCAGCAAGAAAACAACCAGTGCCAATGGCAGTGACGCAAAAAGCCATTCTGTACCAATATGAAAAGCTGTTGCATACTGATCATGTGCGTCTGCTTAGAATGTATTTCCGGGTCCAACAGATTGTTTACCTTGTGTAACGTCCAATGTTGTCAGACAAATGACTATTGTTGGGCATAGGGTACCCAGTAACAAAGGGCACTACCCTTGCATGAAAAATATGTTTATGAGGGAAACATCGATGGCATTTCTGACAGATTCATCGGACGGGTCGTGAATGGGCAGTCATGACGGGAGAGAGGTAGTAAACTATAAAAGTGTTCACATTTCTCATGAAAACATTTAAATCCACTTACCTACACACCTAAAACAATTAATGGTAATTAATATACCTTAGTAAAATAAATTAACATTAATACGGCGGTCATTCTGAAACTGTATTTCGGCACTGTCTGAGTGTATCCAAAATATGGTATCCGTTATAAATAATGTGGCATGTTTAATACTTACAAGGATTCTCAGTCTCTCGTTTGGCATGTGGCACATGCTGGGTCACCTCAACCGTCTTCTCAAGAACCTTGTTGAAAAAGGTCGGTATCCGTCTGTATTTTGAGAAAATAAGTTTGGAAAATGCATTTTTATTTAATCTTGTCTGGATTTTATTTTAAACTTTAGTATTGTTATCAATGTATTACTGGGATGCAATAAACAATTCAAGCAAAACATTTCGATACCCTATAGTTGTATAGGCTACATGTACATTACATGTTATCACTCTATTCAACATGAAAATAATATCCTTTAGAAAGTTTAAGAATGCGAAAGAAATGTTTTGTTTTCTCGGGATATAGTAAAGAGCCTCTTTTGCTAGGGTGCTTTGCATATTGCACCCGTGATGACATTGGTCATAAATACAGGCAATTAATTTAAAATTGCCTTATTTTGAAACAATTATTGTGACCTCTAATGACACAACATCGCCTTTTTTAATGTCGTTTTTGCTTCCCAAGTCAATTTGGGTAAAAACACCCAAACAAAACCTCCCCAATCCCAAACAACATGCAATTGAATAAGGTCCGCATTTCCACGACAACAAAAAATTGACTTAGGTTACTCGGAACTTAAAATTTCCACTTTTTTAATCCAACTTTCTGGGCATATTCAATTTTCTCGACTTTGACAGTATTTCAGACAGAAAATTTTCTTTGTGGAGTGGCAATGGACTACTGCTGAATTGAACTTCTTATTCAGTGAGCTTATTTCATTAAAAAAACCCAAAAAACTTATTACTATTAAAAAATAAAAAGTGAAAAAAAAAAATCTAAATCCGTTAATTTGTCTTTCAGATCAAACACGGCTCAGACAACAGCTTTCATCAGAACACAAAAGAAGGAAATTGCACAAGGAAGTAAGAAGAAGTCAGCAAAAATCATGTTGCGGCTAAACATAACTTGTTTAAGTTCATCGTACATTTATGAACATTATTTCCTTCTTTACATGAATACACTGTAAGACAAGTATTACGACATTCGGCATTTACGCCAATATTTGTAATTTGCACATGTTTATTTTGCAATATTTACATGTCTTCATAACAAGGAACTACTCCGAAAAAGAAAATGGCACAGGGAAGTGAAATTATTATTTCATAAGCCAATGATAAACTAGCGCTTCACGATCTGATGCATTTGTCGTCTGGTATGTAACCTTACTAAAACACCGACGCGCAATTTATCCGAAAGGTTGCTGACTATTTTGTTTGTTGTTGTTTTTGGTCGGTTAATCTAGAATGGACTTACTGATAACATAGAGCGAGCATAGCGACGCCAACTTGTGATAGTCGTGTTTTTAACATCGGCTTTTCATTTAAAACTGTCCGCTTACCAATGTATTGCATGTAAAAATTGATACAAAGGCCTTTGGGTTAATGATTCAAATGGAACTAGACCTTTGAAGGAACATAAGCCATCAAAATATATTTGAGTTCCAACGATTTGTGTTGGAAATTTGATACAAAGTGGTGTCAATAACAAAACGAAGTGACAAAGTATCAAAATAATGTTAAAAAAAGCCGTAGGCCTATATAATAGAGAGGTTTCGCAAGGCTACAGATACAGATACGGATACGGATATGTCAACACTTTATGTACTCACGTGACGCGTAACCGAGACTTCCGTGTTTTGCATGCACATTGACAACGGATTCAGGAACTCATACACGTATGTTAAAAACGAATACCGTTTTGCTGAATTTAGTTGTAATTTTGACTTAGATTAAAAACATTTACCCCTGTATTGCTTTTAAAGGTGTCATTAGGCCTAATGACATAGATAGAAATGTGTTCATCATTGTAAGCAAAATATCGGGAAAATGCAGTATTAACAGTCGTCTCTATTTTGCCGTGCTTGCTGGAAGCTTTCTTTACACGCGTTTCACGTGGTGGTTCGAAAACGAACAGTTAAACAAAAATACTATTCAACCAAATTCTCCAATGCAACAAGAACATCAACAACAAAAATGTTTTGGGATTTGTTTTGCTTGCAAAACCTATGCCAACGTGTATAACCCTATACTTGATACGAACGACTAAACAGTATAGTTTTTCACGCCAAACAGTAGAAACTACTAGGCCTATAGTTGAAAACCGGTTCGGTAAAACTACTTACTTCACAAGTGACTTCGTTGTAGATCTGTTTTGGGGCGCAGATGACGATGGTTGCGCTCCTTGTCGACCATTTGGTGATAAGTGCGATGATGGTGACAATTGCGGACGTCGAGTTTCTGGTATTGGTGACGATGGACCTTTTGGAGGCAGCTTTGGCGGAGTTTCGTGTTTTCCACCCTCGATGTTTTGAACGAGAACTAACGGTTTTGCGGCGAGAGGTCGTGGTGGCTTGTTTTTACTGATTCTATTTGGTATGGGAGGTGGAACAGCAGAATAAACACTATCCGTTGAAATGGTAGGTATTTGTAGTTGCTGCATGTCCTTCATTGACGCACGTATGATTATGGTGTTTATTACCTTGGGATCGCCGACGCCTTTAGTTATATCTTTTATGGATCTGGATATTGAGCGTACAGCAAGCTTCTTGGTTTCCGGTATGACAGTTGAACAGCCTAGACCACAGTTTAACTGCTGTTGGTTTGTCGTCAATGTGGTCACATGAGTAACGCTGATTTGGTATTTTCCTAGTATCTCTAGAGGAGATAATCTTATAAGGAGGTCATCGCTAAAGTCCAGATCATGCTGATCTGGGCTGACACAGGGTCGAGATAATGTCACTTTAGCAGTGGACGCTTGTGCCAAAAGCTGAGACAGCGGAACATCAGCCAAGACGTTGGGATTTTCGTAGAAGTTCCCTCTTGCAAAGGTCGGCACATGGATCGTGCCCACTCTCCCGGATGAAGAGCGATTCCTTTGCATTTTTATGACCTCCAGATCTTCAGTTGCACCATAAAATACCTCTGTTGTAGAATCCAGAATTTGAACGACGTCGTTTTCGTGCAAAGTATCAAGACCTTCTTGCTGTTGTCTGAATGTTGTTCCTACGCGAACCTCGTGTTTTACACCAGAGCAAAGCAAGTCCTCCACAGTAGACCATGTATTCACACATACCTGTTAAGATATAACTGGGTACGTTAAAGTAAAGAACGGAGCCCCTAAAGGAATATGTGATGGGGAAAACAAGCAAAAACAAAATCAAATACAATCACAAAACCCCAAACCCCAAACCAAACCAATAAGCATAGAAATAGTTCCGGGCGCACGAACTAATGTTTTGTGCATGAAATGATGAACTCAAATGATTATTGTTACGTGAGTTTGTTTTCATCATATTGGCATCTAAGGGCTCTGTAGTAAAGGTATGGCACATGATTGATTGATCACCAATTGTCCTCAAAATTATCATGTTATTATGGTCAGACACAACATGCACAAAGATCCTGACATTTTATTTAGTTACCCGCTTTAAAATATTTCAGGTTACTTTCTAATTAATTTTCACTTTACAGTATTTAAATAGTAAGTATCCTATTGTGTGAGCCCACTATTGCCGTTTCACTGTTCGGTCTTACAAGAGCATTATCCCTGGCCAATCGCCAGATATGGTTCATAAGCTTCTTGATTGTGTTAAAAGCATCACGAGTTTGCTCTATATCGTGTCTTGCCGTCACGTCGTACCGTCGCCCGTCACGTCACCTTGCCTGTTTTCCCAATAATGTGTTATGTAATTTGTGTTCGTCGCGACGGAACTATACCCGAGGGGCGACGGAACTAAGCTTCGTGTTGTCGTCCGTTGTGACGTAGCGTCACTCGTCACGTCTTACGTCGCGCTGTTCAGTGCGTCGTGCTGTGGACCGTAGCGACGCACTTATAGTATTTTTCGTCTTTACAAATTAAGCTGCACCACACCTTGTCAGAAACCCAGGGCACTCAGCACCAAAACATGTCACAAACCCAGGTCCCTCCGCCCAATATTCTGTCACAAACCCAGGTTCCTCCGCCCTCCCCTGTCACAAGGTCCCTCCGCCCACAATATGTCACAAACCCAGGTCCCTCCGCCCACCCCCTGTCACAAACCCAGGCCCCTTCACCCACCCTCTGTCAGAAACCCAGGTCCCTTCACACCACACCCCGTCTCAAACCCAGGTCCCTCCGCCCCACCCCTGTTAGAAACCCAGGTCGCTCCACACCACACCTTGTCACAAACCCAAGTCCCTTGAATATCCTGCCATGCAATGTGTACGTCGTTAAATACACTGAACCTCCCATTAATATTACGCTACCAAGAAGGCATGAACATTACAAATAGCAATCCTGAGCCTCGAATAACACTTAAATATTGGACTCTCCTAGTTTCAATAAAATAGACGATAACTAGAATCATAACTACCACCAACTTCATAGTAGTTTACGAGCTTCTTGTAACAAATACGAAGGTTTGAATCACCGTTGAAAAAAAGGTAAAATAAATCAATCAATGAGATAGAAACATCTCGTTCCCTCGAGATTATTTCGTTCCCTCGAAATATGATTTCGAGGGAAAGAAATAAATTATTGCGATTTCGTTTCCTGGAGTTAATTAAAGGTAGGGTTGTCGTTTGGTTTTTGTCAATGTAATGATGCTGATTTGTAGGCAAAATAATTGAGAAAGATACAATAACAGTCAGTTGTAAAAGTTTCAGTTGAATAAAGTGTATACTTGTTCAGAAAACAGCAAAAAACGGTCACAGTATTTTCACAAAGAGTGTCGAACTTATGGTCCATGCACCTTTGACTGTATTGAGAACAGCAATCAAACGGATACCACGCGATTTGCTTGGAATTTGACATTTTTTCGACAAAGGCTATCTTTGATTGAATTCTAGTTTTTCGACATTATACTTTGATTGATTTCTAATCGACGGGGGTAATTTTGCAAGAGGCTTACTACCACTACCATCTTTAAAATAAGTAGGCTGCGGGGTCATTACCATGGTATGATCCTACGCAGGATCATATGCAGCTACCCTTGATAAGGCATTTCATTTCAAAGTATCTTTCCGAGATTGCCGGAGAACTAAATTCAGCCTCTTTGTGTTTGTATTTGTTTAGGTTATTTTCGTAATAAATTTCCTTTCTTGAAACTAATAGACAATTTAAAAAAAGAAGAAGTAACAACTGCCTTTCTGAAAGTAAAAAGAAATACCAAAGAAAATGGACTTTATAAAATTGTCATTCTAGGTGGAAGAAAAGCATGAAAATGCAACAATATTTAATCCGGGTTTTCATAATTAATAAGCAATCTGTCAACTTTTGACAAGAACAGTCACATGATGATTGTCCTAAGTAGACCACCAATCAATATAAGGGCTGTTTAGCTCAGTTGGTCACTCGTATGATATAGAGAGATTGCGGGTTTAAGCGAGCAATGGAAACTGGATAATGCAGGACTGGAACCCGCGACCTCTCGAATAAGACCATCGTAGTGCGTAGGAAGTTTAATTATCATTTTAAAGATACATGTCTTTTTAAACATTTGCAGATAAAATTTACCTTGAACTTCGAAGGAAAGTTTGCCGGAATTAAAAGAAATGCCTGGTCTTTCCCTTCACATAATCCATACTCCAAAGTCGATGTCCCATAAACAACTACCAAGGTGTCCTTTGTGCATCCAGGAACCACACTCTCCGGATCAACCACTACTGCCGCCTTGGGTGCTTCGGCTGTTGCTTCCTTGGCTAAATCATGAATATCTCTCAATGGACCAACCTTTTCCCCCCAATCTTTCCTTGGATAAACAGACACACTGGTCGTTAAAGGAATACGAATTAAGTTGTCGGGGTTTTCCCACAGGCAAGCTTCAACAATTTCAATTTTGCTGAGGTTCATTGGACAGTCAAACTGTGGGTCTAGACCTTCGATTCCATGTGGAATACCTCTCAGAGTTTGTCCCACGTCACGCACCAAAAGTACACGTTGTGGCAATCGGTGATAGATGTCAGCCAGATTTAGCACCTCATGTGACTTGTCAACTTTCTTCGCAAAAGATTCTTTTAAGTCACCGTTGATATTAACCGTTTCAGACGTTCGAATAATTTTGCATGTCATGCAACGTACATTGTCCATTCCTTTTGACAGTAATTTTAAGCGGTCACCTTTCTTGATAAGAACCCCGTCTACTTTTAAGGGCTTTATTGCTTGTATATAGTCAGGGAAGTCGAGGATCAGAGCATGAATTGACTCGTAGACATGGCCATCCTTGTAAGGTGATATCACTTTGAACTGTGCTCCGCTGAAGGACTTATTAACTGTTATCAACCCTTTTTTGCTTGGCGCTGAGTAAACTGCATCAAACGTTATGTTGACTTCCTCCTTAATGGAAAGTAGTCGTAGTATGTCCCCATTTGAGAAATCTCTCACTTCAGAGTCCTTCTCCTGCTCACCATATATCCCCTCAGCAACTTCCACGACTGCTGGCAGATTATCCTTGTTGTCCTCAACAAACCTTTGCAGAGAAACCTCGACTAAATGTTGTGGATTGTACACTGCCATGTTGTACTTCCTTCAGCACAGCTCCCGTCAGGACTACAGAAAGTGTTCATCCAATGCCTATGTTGTTATGGCACTATGTGATTGTAAAACGTATTTTTATTTCCTCTTCAAGTTTCGCCACCAATCGCAGTTGACCCCAATGCCTTTCCAGACTGGTAGGTTTGAACAGATCTGTGGTACAATGCAAATATTTGTATGAAGTCTGAAGTTCATACATGTGTTATCAACAATAGCTTTTGTCCATGCATGTTGTACAGACGTGCCTGTCTTGGTTGGTTTCACGTCATCTGCTGCAGTAGTGTTACGTCACTATAATTTTATTTACAATAATAAACAGTAAGCACAACTTTATTTCACCCCTTCTTGATTGCGGAATTAATTTGAACTACTCTAACTTAACTTTAAAAACAATTTTAAACAACATTCACGACTGTTTTAATGTTGAAAAATAATAATTCAAATCTAGAAATCAAGTGTTTGTAAATAACGAACACACATGTGTTTTGGTTTGTGGAATTAAAAGATTACTATCACGATTTCATAACGGAACTTAATGTTATATCCAATGTCGTAAATCTTAAAATAACTTTTTTAAACTCGCTGTTTGGACCGGAAGGAAATAACAAAACTTGCCCCAAATTTCTAAATAAAGTGTCAAATGTGTCAAAATTTAAAAGACGGCACAAAGATTACGACTCTTGGAAAGGTGATTCGGGAGATGTGATTTTAACACAAGTTTACAGCTTCCTGTTTAGACCGAAAGGAAAGGTCAAAATGATTCAAATTTTAGAGTAAAAATGTCACATGCGCTGTATGCTAGAAAATGGCACGATGAATTAGACTCCATGACAAGTGGTTCAGGAGATATTACTATTTCTTTAAAGTAATAAACTTTGAATTAGCATAATTTGATACTCGATGATGCCAACATGACGAAAACATATTCTTCATATTTAGTTTTTTTATGCTTCAAAATGGTGTAACATGCATCCCCATGTAATGCCCTCGAATGAAGAAATAGCTCAGGCCTTTAGTATTTGGTTGGAGGGCATAATGCCAGCGGCAAAGTTCAGGCCATGTAACTGGGCGTTGGCTGCAAGTATATGCTGCAGCGTAGAAATAGCTATCATTCCGAGTTCAATGAAGCATAACCTCGTACAATGTAAAACAGTTTTTTGTGTAAATTTACAAAAAAAGTGCTGGCATTAGAGTTGCCAGCACTTTCCGTTATTTCAACACACAGTCGGTGTTCAAAGTAAACAAAAATTTTGTGACCCGGCCCCCCCCCCCAATCCTGTCACCCAGAAATACATAAATAAATAAAATACAATTACAGGAAGTATTCAGTGCACACACTCGGTACTCAAAGTAAACAAATAATGTTTGTGAGGCCCCCCCCCCCCCCCCAACCAACCTATCATCCAGAAATACAGAAGTAACGAAACTCGGTCTTGACAACTTTGGGCTCTATACCTTCATCAACTTCAGAAGCTCCAATCAGATTCAAAGTCTTTAACCCCGTTATTAAGTGACAGGACTTTGCTGTTTGTAGAGTGGACTGTTCTGCCTGGTTCAGTCTTGGCTTTCGTCCCTTTCACAGGGTTGATTGTTAAGAGGCATCTGTAGGGAAAGGTACCAACTCTATATAAGTTCATGCCCCAGAGACTTTCAACGACAATAATACACAAACTGGAGGATGCTATCATGTTTAACTGACACTGTGGGAACATATTCAGTAGAAATTTAAATGTGCCACAGACGCTCACAATTATTGTAAGTCTACCCACGCTTGTTAAAACAATTCTCATAACAATTTTACCTCAATTTTATACACCCCAAAAATATTTGAAATATTTTGTACACTGTATTCCCTTAAGAGTTGTGCAGAAGTACATTTTCTTTTAAAACTCATGTCCTATTAAATCAAACATAAACTTCTGATTATTTGGAAACCTTCCAAAATCAGCATTGTTTTTGTGAAACTATCAACAATGTGTAGACCCTACCTGTTGTGAAACATTTCAGAAGTTGCTGCTGAGGGATACACGTAGTTTCACCTTTAAAAACTGTTTGATACAGTGCAACGCTGATAATAATCTACCACTTACAAAAATTAACCAGGCTTTTCAAACTTTTCATTTGACTGCTCGTTATAACCATGCTTTTTTCAGCATGGTTTTTTGAAGGTATGCCTGTGCATAAGGGTTACATAATATTTATAAGCTATTAAAACAATTTTGTGTAAAATCTATAATTTGAAACAGGCTTTGAAAAGAATCAATTTGCAATAGGAATAATATGAAGATTCACAGATTATCTACATGTATGATGTTGATTCACTAAGAAGGATATCAAATAACGACAAATATGAAATAGTAGTAATCCGGTAGTCAATGAATATTGTACACACCGTTGTAACAGCTCCAGCGTTGCTTGGGCTTCAGTATGATAAATGAACATTAGAATTGTAGAAAGATGCAAACATCAAGTAGAGGGCTTGCATGGGAGAGGTGATGTTGTTGTTTACAATTTGCTGATCGATTGCTAGCTTGAAGGTTTTTGCAGTGAGAGCAGATGAACCTGTGGAAAATGTGAAGACCATTAAAGTTATCTTGAAAGGTGTAATAACAAAGTATTTGCAATTTCTCCTTCTCAACATCCCCTAACTATCTTTGTTAGTACTTTCCCTTCATGAAAATGGTGTGACAATATGAATTCCAGCAATAGATAGGTTGCAATATGACGTAAATCGGCCATCTTTACGGGCAATTTGGAACACACAGTCAAGCGTTTTGCGTGACAACGGCGTGCAGCACGCGCACATTTCACAAAACTCGTTGCACGATTGGTTAGCAAACAGCGCGGCTGCGTTAATAATTTGAGCGCTTATTGACGCTCCTGCAAGCCGTAAAAAATGGCGTCTATTGGGAACTATCTATATGAAAGTATAATTATGTAAAAATGGGGAGGGGGAAGGCAGGCAGACAGGTGACAATTTTCAAGGGATGGCACTTTACATAATAGTAAAATACCAACACTAGTTGAGGTGACACCATTTAAGTTTCAAAAGAAAACCACAACAAAGGGCCCCTAACAACCACAGGGATAAAGGACTGGGGGGGGGGGGGGAGGGTGTTCGGGGGACCATTCTTGCCGTGTAGCAAACTAGTATTAAAACAAATATGTCTCATGTACATGTATGGAGGGCCTATGTAGTATGTGTAGTACATATAGTATGTGTACATGTAACCATAGAGATGTAAATAAAAATTAAAAAAAATAAAATCTAAAAACACTTGAGTGTACTGTAAGTTTACATGAGTTGCCCTTGTGATTTCCTTTTAGTGCCCAAAACTGGCCAAGCAATGAACACTACTTTCAGGTTTGTGTCAACTCATGGTGGTAACCCTCCATGGTATAACCATAAAGTTAGGAAACTAGACTTCCGAAACACGTTAAAACATGTCATGTCATGTCATGTCATTATTGTTTTCCAAACTGTACCTTTTGTTAGAATTTTCAATACGATTTTTGCCGTGACGTATTGATGTAACTCTGATAGTTCATTGTTTGTATAATAATTACCGTTGGTGACCCCAAAGGGACACCGATCATAAATATTGAGATCAATATACGTGGCTCACACCCACTTGTGCACCAAGTCATGAGTAATTACTGATGGACTGCTACTCATTTCTTATCTATGGGTTGAAACTAATGTCCAAACTGCTGCTAATATTAAGTACGCGACATCCAACACGAAACATCCAACATGAATGAGACGAGTATCAACGTTGATGGCGCCTTTTTCTTTTTCCGTGTCCGCCCCCCCCCCCTGCATCGATGTATGCTCATCGGTCTTTTTCAATCGGTCTTTCCACCGGTCTTTTCAGGGGGGGGGGCGGACCACTGATCTCTATTATAATAGAGATCAGTGGGGCGGACACGGAAAAAGAAAAAGGCGCCATCAACGTTGATACTCGTCTCATTCATGAGTATGCCTTACATGCATGCAGTCGAAGCTCTGTTCATGCAGTCAGGTCGCAGCAATAAAGCGCTCTGATTGGTCCCAGGCTTCATACTAGGAAACGCAGCCTTTGTGTGTCACCCTGACTGCTCGGTATACCATACCAACACACATAAACTCCGGACGCCGACTGGTCCACACATGAAACCGTTAACGGAAGTTACTATTTAATTCGAACGTTACATTTTGAAAATCTTAAAAATCGATTGGGTAGAATGGGTGGATTTTTACAAACAAATTCGCAATGTTAGAAAACTATATATTTAAACAAGAACTTGAAAAAACTCAGGGGTAGAAAGGATCAGTTTTTCACTTTCGTCGTGTTTTGTGACACTGTTTTAGGGGTGTCGAAATTTTCGTTCAAAGCAATATTATACATTGATTAACGGTATGGTGCTGTTGCCCGGCCATGCGCCTAATGTTGGAGGGACGAATGCATTTTCAAAATAGTCTTGTCTAGATATTTGTCAAATATTTGCATTTTATTCCACTCCAAAAACCTGACAAATAAACTATACATATTGGTAAAATACTGCCTTACTTTTATCTAATCTAATCCATTCGTGTTAGTGTAAAAATTAAACACCCCTAATTTTTGTAATGGTACGTTCACACAGCATTGGGGAAAGAATTGCGCAATATCGTGTCCGCCCCCGGTTCTTTTCTAATCGCTCATTTTTCATCGATCGATCAGTGGAAAGAAGCAATTGATCGATGCAAAAACCGATCAGTCGATGCAAAAGAACGACTGATCGATGAAAAGATTGATCGATCGATGCAAAAGAACGATCGATGTGTTGATCGGACTAATTGCCTCTTTGGCGTTCCATATGTCTGCACCAAAGAATTGATCTCCGCCTCATTCTTTGCAAACAACTTCAGTTTACGCCAAAATCTTATAACCTAATTGGTTATGGTCGTACGGAAGGTCAAAGTTTGCCTTTAATTTAAAAAAATATTTTTGGGGCATAACTCAAGATTGGAATTGAATTGATTATTGAAACTCATCAGACAGTTGGACCTCAATATCAAGACGCCACAAACTTGATGATGTCATGATGATGTCATAAGGTATCGAATTACGTTAATTAAATAAAAGTTTAATATTTTAAAAATTCATAACTCATGAACCATATGTTGGATTTTTACAATCTATACATCATCGGAAAGGTCGAAGGTTCAACAAACGCTACACAGACCGTGACCCCAATTGACCTTGACTTCAAACCTTGGTTCAAACCGGAAGTTGAAAATTTCAAAAAACTATTTAATTTTGTTTCAGTTTATAGATCACTGATCCTGCTCAAACTTTTGCACAGAGATGATAACATTTTAACCTTTGCATTTGATCAAAACCGGACGTCAACGCGCACGTGTCTGTTGACCCACATTCCATGACAACGCACGTACATACTCTGGACTAGGTCCCAATTTCATGGCTCTGCTTACTGCCGAATTCTGCGCTTGCGATCACCATTCTCGGCTTACTGTGCAAGCTGTGTAAGCGAAGAATGCCTAGAAATGTGGAGTACGCACGCGCACAAGCAAACATTTTCTGCTAACCCGTGAAATACGCTTGACGTTAGCGCGGAATTCCGATTCTTTTCTCAAGGTAAGTAGAGCCATGAAATTGTAAATTTATGTACAACTCCGATTGAAATTTCTCCCCTTGCTATCAATGGGAATGATGTTGAAATCGTAGACTGTTTTAAATTTCTTGATGTTCATTTATCACATGATCTAAGCTGGGATGCCAACGTTATGCACTGTATTAAGAAAGCACAGCAACGGATCTTCTACCTCCGACGCCTGAAGAGCTTCCAATAATCTAGCGATCTGCTGGTCAAGTTTTATCGTGCTGTGGTGGAAAGTGCGTAACACAACCCATAACTGTGTGGTATGGAATTACGACCACGGCTGACCGTCGGGCACTGGAGAGAGTTGTTAGGTCAGCTGCGCGCATTGTGGGCAGAGATCTCCCGCTAATTTCAGAAATTTATTGAACTAGATTGGAAAATAAGGCCAGTGCTATTATCAACGATGATTTTCATCCGGCAAATGAGCTATTTGATTTGTTAATATCAGGGAGGCGCTATAGAGTAATCAAGTGCAATACAGAACGATTCAGGCCAAGTTTTTATCCAACCGTAGTCAGGGGACTGAATAATATTGAGTAATCTATCTGTCAGATTTTCTTGAAGAGTTCTCTCTTTTTTGAAAGCTTTTATCTTTACCATTAATAAGCATTCTGGGTGTAATTTTTAAATTTTGAACTAATTTCCTTTAATGTCTTAATATTTGTATTTCTTAAACTTGACTATTTATTGTATTTTAATGTCTTTTTAAGCACGAGGGCCGACAGAGGCAATTTGTATTGTATACTCGTACATAAATAGCAATAAACCAAATCTAATCTAAAATCTAAATATTTAATTGTACAACCCGCAATCTGCACAAATATTACGAATTAAAAACCCAAGTATACAAGATCATTGAAGTAAAAAGACATTAGCAATACTTGCACATGTACATTCAAAACTTTAACATCCAGAAGATCTCGAAAAGAACTGTGTTACGATCCAAAATCTCCAAAGATGCAACCAGATGCAACAAAGAAATCAAACAAGGTGACACTGATTTAAAAATCAACTTGGACGAAATCACTAAAACAAATTTGACCCTTTGTATTTGTTTATTTTTGTTAAAAAAGCCCTATACTTGCTTCAGTTGTTGACCTAGTGTTTTTTCGCCGTTTGCGGCGCCCTGGTATATTCGGAACCAGAGCCGTATACCAATATACGGCTCTGTTCGGAACCAGAGCCGTATCCACCACAGACATATAATACCTATAGACGGACAGCAGGGGGCGCTAAACTGAAATTTTGGACTTTCTCAAACTATGGGCGGAAGTGAAGACGCGTCAACACTTTTTGTACACGTTTAGGCATAGCCGCGAGGCAGTGCTCCCGTTTTCATGGACTTTTTCTGAATTTTTAGGAGATATTGACCCGATGATGGATTGTAAATTAAGTGATGGAATTTAAGGAAGTTCTTGTAATAACTGGAGTCGTCAAAAAGTTGTTTGATTAACTTTTGCTGATTTGGGGGAGGAAATCGTAAAAAATTTTAAACAAAATTATTATACATATAGCCTAGGCCAAGGCCTACAGGACTGTCACTTTCTACACGTTTGTGTCGTTTTCATTGTGAAAATCTAGTTTTTACCTTGAAATTTAAGAAACCACACTTCATGAACATTCCATAACAGCCGTTTACAATGTTGGGCGTTGAGGTTTAACCGTATAAAACGTCGTTTCTATAACTTCATTTTCGGGAAATAATCCCTGGACTCGCTCTATAACACAACGTTGTGCACACTCCGGCCCGCCTTGCATGCATGCCTTCGGCACGTTTTGCGTACGCTCGCGTGGAATGCACTTCAAACAATCGCGTATATCAGTAGCACGTTAATCTATAGGCGGTACGCGTCATCAGCGTCCGCGCAAAACACGCACCGACGCGCACTTTGGCCGGAAAGTGTTTGACGAACGAATTTTTGTTGATACGAAGAATAATTCCATCTACTTTTATCGATTTGGAGAAAGTTCAGTAAAAAGAGGAGCCGGCAAACAACTAACGTGAGAAAAGGTATCTAGTTGTTGATTAAACATTGTTTCCATGTCTGTTGGTGATTTTTTCACCCTTAAAACAGAAATTTTCTATCATCATCCACCCGCTCGCCCATTGCTTTACACGTGTTTTCGCTTGCGTTTTCGCGGATTTTGCCCATAGTTTGGGTATGGTCGGGTACTTTCAAAATTACGGTATCCAGACGTTGATTTCCATAGGTGCTGTCGCATCCTCGTTCCCAGGGGTGATCGATCTCGCCGCGCCATTTTTTCCCAGCATGCCTTGCTCGATCATAACCACCGATCTCTATATACTGACAGTATATAGAGATCGGTGATCATAACCCCTGGAATTGGTTCATTAAAATGTGCTAGAATCTAGCACATTTTAATTAGGCCTGGGCCGATCCGTTCTACGCGCGCGCTCAAGTACGGTTACCCGTAAAAGAGGCATCAAGTCAAAAAGCAACTGGTCCTCTGTCATTCTTCTTTGATTTTGTGATAGTCTAACTGTATGCAGTTAAGGGTGACCGTGTAAAAACATGATTCATTTGAAATGGAATCGCGTCAAAATACTTGCATTTTCACACGCGCGTACTAAGCGTCCTACAAGCGCCATACATGCGCTCGAAAGTTTTTAACAAGCGTGCACGCAAAGTAGTCACCCTTGGGAGCCAATCAGCGTTGTTTCTCAGTACATCCCTACCAGGGGTTAGTGACGAGAGGTATCGATACGGCGCGCTGCCCATGGTAGCGAGGCTGGTGCTGTCGGTCTATAGGTATTATATGTCTGTGGTATCCACAGACATACCATCCTCGTTCCCAGGGGTGATCGGTCTCGCCGCGCCATTTTTCCCCAGCATGCCTTGCTCGATCATAACCCCTGGAATTGGTTCATTAAAATGTGCTAGAATCTAGCACATTTTAATTAGGCCTGGGCCGATCCGTTCTACGCGCGCGCTCAAGTACGGTAACCCGTAAAAGAGGCATCAAGTCAAAAAGCAACTGGTCCTCTGTCATTTTTTTTTATTATTTTGTGATAGTCTAACTGTATGCAGTTAAGGGTGAGACCAAGGGTGACCGTGTAAAAACATGATTCATTTGAAATGGAATCGCGTCAAAATACTTGCATTTTCACACGCGCGTACTAAGCGTCCTACAAGCGCAATACAAGCGCTCGAAAGTTTTTAACAAGCGTGCACGCAAAGTAGTCACAATCAGCGCTGTTTCTCAGTACATCCCTTCCAGGTGTTAGTGACGAGAGGTATCGATACGGCGCGCTGCCCGTGGTAGCGAGGCTGAGTTGCTCATAGATATAGAATATAATACCTAGATCGGCCGCGCGTGCGCGCGCTCCACTGCCTGTGTAGAAAAAGGATTTGGTTCGCCATGGACGCAGTAAAATGTCACGTGCTTGAGGCGACGCGCAGATATTGACAATGCCAATACATGTTATAAAACTTATGCACATGATGTCATATCAGTAGGGCGCCCTAGAGGCCAAAAAGCGGCCGTTCATTGGCCACACCTGTGCGCCCTGCGTACAAATCTGCGCGTTGCCTCAAGCACGTGACTAATGTCAGCCCCCAGGCTGAACCAGCGTATTGTACGCGCGGCCGATCTAGGTATTATATTCTATATCTATGAGCAAGTTCGGGTGGGCGACAAGAGTGACTGTACTGTGTGACGTAGCTCTTGAATTGACTAGCTCTACCATGCTCCAGTGCATAGTCGATCTAGGCCCAATTTTATAGCGCTGCTTAACGGTAAGCAAATTTTCGTGCTTACTGTAGCAGAAAAATTGGCTAAGGCGTAAGCGTATTTCACAGGTTAGCAAGAAAATTAAGCGGCCATCTTGCACGTTCACCATGGATTTGCATTGTGACGTCAACCATTTTCGTGCAGTAAGCACCGGAAGGTTAGCATGCCTTTTCGTGTGCTTACGGTTAGCAGGGCTATGAAATGGAAACCGTGCAGTAAGCACAGAATCGGCCGTTAAGCAGCTCTATGAAATTGGGCCCTAGTCAATCTCCCTGTGCTCTATGGTTTCTGGTAAGTCTAGCCACTCTAGTCGCCCACCCGAACTTGCTCTATGGAGTTGCTCCATGACTTGATGCGTCCTTTGACAGTGCGCTCGGCGTAGTCTCTAACACCTAATGGATCAACCACAGGACTAATTAAAATATCCATAAGACCGTATTGAATAACCCCTTTGTTGCTATGAAAGTCGCCATCTTGTAGGGCAAACCGTATGCGCGTCTAAACGCCCACATCAATGAAGCACGAAGCGTTCCCGGTTTGATTTCTACGGCATATGCACGCACACCATCACGCACACGCTAGACGCCATGTTGTAGGGCAGATATTTGAATGGTGACATCATATTCAATACGGTCTATATATTTGGATATGTTAAAGTCACACTCCGAGGGGTTACAATTGAGCAAGGCATTCTAGGAAAGAAAACAAAATGGCGCGTCGAGATCGTACACCACTGGGAAATCAACGTCTGCATACCGTAATTTTGACAGCACCCGACCATACCCAAACTATGGGCAAAATCAGCGAAAACGCAAGCGAAAACACGTGTAAAGCAATGGGCGAGTGGGTAGATGATGATAGCAAATTTGTGTTTTAAAGGTAAAAAATTCCCCAACAGACTTGGAAACAATAGTTAATCAAAAACTAGATACCTTTTCTCACGTTAGGTGTTTGCCGCTTCTCCTCTTTTTACTGAACTTTCTCCAATTCGATAAAAGTAGATGGAATTATTCTTCGTATAAACAAAAATTCGTTCGTTACACACTTTCCAGCCAAAGTGCGCGTCGGTGCGTATTTTGCGCAGGCGCTGATGACGCGTACCGCCTATAGATTTACGTGCTACTGACATACGCGATTGTTTGGTGTGCATTCCACGCGAGCGTACGCAAAACGTGCCGAAGGCATGCATGCAAGGCGGGCCGGAGTGTGCACAATGTTGTGTTATATAGAGCGAGTCCCGGGATTATTTCCCGAAAATGAAGTTATAGAAACGACGTTTTATACGGTTAAACCTCAACGCCCAACATTGTAAACGGCTTTTATGGAATGTTCATGAAGTGTGGTTTCTTAAATTTCAAGGTGAAACCTAGATTTTCACAATGAAAACGACACAAACGTGTAGAAAGTGACAGTCCTGTATAGGCCTTGGCCTATAGGCTATATGTATAATAATTTTGTTTACAAATTTTTACGATTTCCTCCCCCAAATCAGCAAAAGTTAATCAAACATCTTTTTTGACGACTCCAGTTATTACAAGAATTTCCTAAAATTCGATCACTTAATTTACAATCCATCATCGGGTCAATATCTCCTGAAAATTCAGAAAAAGTCCATGAAAACGGGAGCACTGCCTCGCGGCTATGCCTAAACGTGTACAAAAAGTGTTGACGCGTCTTCACTTCCGCCCATAGTTTGAGAAAGTCCAAAATTTCAGTTTAGCGCCCCCTGCTGTCGGTCTACAGGTATTATATGTCTGTGGGTATATCCCATTCTCGCTACCATGGGCAGCGCGCCGTATCGATACCTCTCGTCGCTAAACCCGTGGGAAGGAAACACTGAAAATCAATGCTGATTTGCCAACCAAAATGTACTGCTTTGCGTGCACGCTTGTTAAAAACATCCGAACGCTTGTTGGGCGCTTGTCGGGCGCTTAGTACGCACGTGTAAAAATGCACGTATTTCGACGCAATACGTTTCAAATGAATCATGTTTTTACATGGTCATCCTAAACTGCATACAGTTAGACGCATCACAAGATCGAAAAAGAATGAGAGGGGCCAGTTGCTCCATGACTTGATGCGTCCTTTGACAGCGCGTTCTGCGTAGTCTCTAACACAGAATGGATCAACCACAGGACTAATTAAAATATCCAATATATTTGGATATTTTAAAGTCACACTTCCAGGGGTTACAATCGAGCAAGGCATTTTGGGAAAGAAAACAAAATGGCGCGTCGAGATCGTACACCACTGGGAACGAGGCTGCGTATAACCGTTTATAACACCTCATACATATTTTCTGCGTTGTGATTGGTTTAGAGCGCGTCACATGATATGCCTTAGTTTTACTAGTGCGTGCCACGAACGCAACGCGAACTATTCAACGGAACTATTCAACGACAGCCTAGCGACCATTGTACTAGTGCATCAGCCTCGCTACCATGGGCAGCGCGCCGTATCGATACCTCTCGTCACTAACCCCTGGTAGGGATGTGCTGAAAAACAATGCTGATTGGCCCCCAACGGTCACTACTTTGCGTGCACGCTTGTTAAAAACTTTCGAGCGCATGTATGGCGCTTGTAGGACGCTTAGTACGCGCGTGTGAAAATGCAAGTATTTTGACGCGATTCCATTTCAAATGAATCATGTTTTTACACGGTCACCCTTAACTGCATACAGTTAGACTATCACAAATTCAAAGAAGAATGACAGAGGACCAGTTGCTTTTTGACTTGATGCCTCTTTTACGGGTTACCGTACTTGAGCGCGCGCGTAGAACGGATCGGCCAAGGCCTAATTAAAATGTGCTAGATTCTAGCACATTTTAATGAACCAATTCCAGGGGTTATGATCGAGCAAGGCATGCTGGGAAAAAATGGCGCGGCGAGATCGATCACCCCTGGGAACGAGGATGCTAGTGCATGGATACCCTGGTACCCTGACTACTTTGACTTCAATACATTGTATTGATCAAAACATATGTTGTATGGAATGTAGCAAGACAATTACTGTACTGTCTGTAGATACATTGTAAAATATGTTTTACTCGAAATGCAGGATTAACAATGAAGTGGCACAACATTATTTCGCTTTGCTTTGAAGGTCATGGGTATTCTCAATAAGTTAGAACTAACAAAAGCCAAAATGTTAGAGTTACATGTAGGCTCTAAATACAGTCTTTGTCGTAGTCAGGGACAGTCCAAAGGTTTCAAAACTTTTTCTTTCAGAAAAATTGATGCACATTATTTAATTATCAAATAGTCATATGCAGTCTCTTTGTATGATGGTGGAAATGTTGAAAATTGGTAAGTTATTTTAAAAATGATTCACTTTCTAGTCCAATAAAACAGGCCCTGCCTGCGGTCTTGTCGATGTTCCCCTCAGTCGGTCAAATTCTAGCACTGTCAGAAGCTATCGTTAACCATTTATTCATTAGTCACTATTTATGATTTATACCATCGGGGACAAAAGTTAATTAATCTGAATGATGGAAATTCGACAGGATCGACCAGCCATGGACTAACTGATTTCGCCGATGGATTGTTTGTTTCTAACGACGTACTATAATAGTATATACTAATGCCAGGCCTAGACCAAGCAGCAGTAACTGGGGTGCCGAACGCAGATTAGATGTCATTTTTTTTTTTAAGGAGTATATAGCGCCCCCACAGTAACACTTTTTACTGGGTCGAAAGCCAGGCTCTATCCAATTTTACCTCACAAAGGCATGAATTTGAGTTTGGATGCTAGTTGCTCCACTTGACCTTAACTTCCCGAACTTTTCTCCTCACTTTTTCTCGTAGAAATTGATAAAATGTCAAGCCATTTCCGGCCCTATTCGTGCAACCCCAAGCACTACATTCCGTCATTTTGCCTGCGATTTTGACATGTACACAGAACTTCCGTGTGCAGTTCGTCGTTTTGTTGTTCTGATAGACTAGCTAGCTGTGTTTTTGGACCGAAAATGGCGCCCATCATAACCACGTGACCCAAAAAACTGGTCCCTCTATGTGGCAACCATTGATCTCCATTATATTTGAATGGATAGGACACGTCGAACGTAAAACTGCAGCAGTTGAAACTATAAAAAAAACCAAATACTGCTATTTCAAAAGTAGTTCTCAGCAGTCAAACTTTCTCTTGTCTATCGTTGTTTTTGTTGTGCATACCCAATAGGGAAAAATATACAAAGCCTTTTGATTCACTATTTTCCTTCATACTGACATTAATATTAATGTACACATTAGCCTATTTCAAAGTTATTTCTTGATTGTATATTACTGCTCAGTATTGCTGTACTACAATGCTGATATCGCATGTAAATTTCAGTGTGAAAAAATTATTTCGTTTATCTGTCTATCTATCTAGCTACCAGCAAAAGTAGCAGACTAAAATTAATTAATGGCACGAATGTAGTAATCTTTTGTCAATTATCGGTGCATCGCATGGTGGTGCTATAACTTGCATCTCACTTTACACATGGAGGTAGCTTTACATGAGCTTACTACTTAAATAATATCATCAGTTCCAAGCAGCTTTCACTCGTTAGAATGATAATATGCAAAACAGTTGCTCTGCCGAGGTACTGACGCTAAGTGGAAGTGTCTATATAGGGCGCCATACTCCGATTGACTTTTACCATATTACCATTATGCTTGAACAACCTCCATTATCTACACAGCGGCTGAACTTGTCAGAAGGTCGAGTCAGAGCTTCAGAGAAGGCACACACTGAGGTTTTAAACAATTCGAAGGTAACATTTTAGTTTCTACAATTCTCTCGAATATTACGGTAGGCATATGAATCTCCAAGAAATATGTCAGTCTGATTTAGATTTAACAAATCGAAATGAATAGCTGGACGGGCACGGAATACAATTGTTGTGACGAGATCATAAAGTTTTACCACGTTGTTGCGATAAAAATGACGAAGAAAGCTGCTTTAAACTGTTCAACTGCTTTAATACTATTCAGCTCCTTTTAACATTTGTATATAATTCAACAACTGTGTGTGATTTCCTTAAACAGCAATAAACTTGGTCAAAAATAAGGGAATCTGGAGAGCAAAACTTTAACGCTAAAACTTTACAAAACTCGTGTGTAGAAGTGCCTAGTCTTGAACTCAAGGCGCACAGTAACAAAGAAACTTCACGCGTCATGGGAAAACAGATAAAAACACATGTCATGTCATGACAATTGTTAACAACCATTGTTATTATTATTAAGGTTTATTCTTCTGAAACGTGACCGCATGTATACCTTGATGTTATTTTGCACAGAGCATATATTAATACAGAATTGTCTAAGTGCAACTGTTACTACTATCTCTTTACTACATTAGTTTAATAGACAACATTGTAAAACTGATGATCCTGTTGTAATAACTATTTTTATGGTGGACCTTGAAGGAGTTCGCAAACAAAAATGTAAGTAATTGTAAGTAACTTGTAAGGGTTTTTCACAAAGATAAATTTAAATGATGTGACTTTTCACACAGAAGCTTTAATTAAAACAAATGTTTTTTTCTTCCTTATTTGTGATTTGTAAAATTGTATAACAAACTCTATCACAAACATTTAATTAAGGTGAAGTCTTTTTTTGCGCAACCTCTCAAACTTTTTTTAGAGGTTTGTGATATCTGAGCCATTGAGATAATCAAAATTGCTGTTTATACTAACACACAGGTTAGGGACCGTGGATATTAAGAACGCGTTCGCACGCGTGCAGACGCGTGGCTGCACATAGTCTTCCAAAATTGTCACGGCCCTGTGCAACGATGAGATGTGCGCTCCAGTGATTTTAAGTTCCCTCATTATCGAACTCCATTGTTGGTGCCTTTTGTTGGTCAGGTATATCTGACAATGGGTTGGAGAGATGTACAGTCAATCCTTGAGTTTGCGGAAGCCAATATGCTACAATACTACCAAGTACATGTATTTCTAGAAAAGTTGAATGTTAGTTTTATTTCCATTGGTATATCAGAGCTGGTGACACGTTCTGCAGCCCTTTTTATCACACAATATATACGCTTAAACATCTGGACGCACCTTTGGTTGGCTATTTTTTGCATTCATGACTCACGGTCACGGCATTTTCGTTCTCATGCCGAGATTTTGGGAAGAAAATGTTGCTACACAGAACAATATGACTTGATTGAATAAATACTAGCTGGTGTAAGGATTAAATAATTGTTTGAAGTTGCATTCCTGTTTCAGGGTATTTGAGCAAAAACAGGTGTTTTAGAGACATAGGCCTGGCCACTCATTCTCATTTGAGATCTTAAAGGGGCACACCGGCTTCGTTGGGGTATTTGGGCTACAAAATGTAACTATTTCATAACATATTGTTGTCAGATGAATTAATAAATAATGAAAAACAAAAATTAAGAGGGCTTCATAATAATTATTTCAAGGGGGAATGAATTGCGTTTGCATACAAATTATTTACCAGAGAAAAAAAAATCACCGTCCCACTCCCTTTAAATTTCACGGAGCAAAGTCCAAGACGTTCAAAATTTTTGTAAATTCAATGTAATTTTGCCCGTGGCAACCAAATTGAAGTTTTTAATAAACCATGGATACTAATAATCATCATCATTATCAGTTGATACTGCTAAACTTTTAATAAAAAAGTCAGTAGAGTAGCTGTATGAGAACTTGTTTAACACGGATGGTTAGGTGATTGAATATCTGTCGGTGATGCTCCAGAGTTTCAGTTTCCAGTGAATGCATCAATGGCATCTGTCAATCACCCACAACCATTCAAACCAGTGCGGTTGGAACTAAGGGCCAGAACAGTGCTCTTTGATTCACCGAAATGAATAAGCATTACCCCTGCAATCAGTCAGTCAAGCGGCATCGCTTTGTAGCCTGACTAAATGTCAATCAAGAGCTAGCGAACAGAATTGTTAACAAAATGCGTTAAGTTGTGGAGTTTGATTGCGTTTGGGAACTGCCCAACCCACCCTCGAAGATGAGCAAGTTGTCCCAGCAAGATTATGATAATGTGTACTATAATTATACACTCTACAATGACAACCTAGTCAAAGTATTGATTGGTCTTCTAAGTTGACTACATCCTCGTCCCCATGGTTAACTTTATTTCCAACCATGTTTGTAAATAGTAAACCCTGGGATGGAAACTCCTCCCTTGGACCCTGATTGGACAAAAACATTACATTAGCACACGAACATGTTTCCAATAATACAAGCTACTAAATCTGGTACCGGACCACGAGACTATGGCGAAGATGTGAATTTCGATATGCAGCCAGACTATTCTAATTTGCATACGTATCCAAAATTTTTGGATACGCAAATGTTCCAATACCAGGGTGAGAGAGCAGTCAACCTCGTACTGCTCGACACACACTGGGGAAGAGGTTGAGTTGACTAGGAAATAAGTTTAATATACGTATTTAGTCAGACCAACTAGAACACTTTAGTGGATTTGACTCTTAGTTATTTAAATAATCATGACTAGAAAAAAAATAGCCAGACTGACTACTGATTTTAAGTTGTGCACAGCTGACCCCGAAGAGTTATGTCTGTTTTTTTATTTACACTTGAATTTGTGCTTGGTGGATATGAAGTCTGGATCCTCATGCCTCGCCATTGTTATAATTAATACATAAACAGAGCACCAGTCTACTTACAACATTGCGCAACATTGTCACGTAAACTTGACAGTTGCAACGGCTGGAAAAGCGTATAAGCTGACCTTTGACCGCGTTTTGTTTTTTCACATTTTTCGTTAATTACGTGATATTTTGATGATTTTTTTTTACAACATCCATTTAAAAAGTATTGTCTGTCATTCCACATAACTAAATTAGGTAAACAGTAAGCCGGTGTGTCCCTTTAACAGAGCAACAGCAAGGCCCACTTCCTCTGTAGGAACGTAGACCAAAAACATTTTCAAAATATTATCGGTTATCAACGAAGCTCTTTAATACTCTAATATAATAGTAATAGTAATTTATTTTTCACATAGCATTTTAAATACAAATCTAACGACGATGTGCAGGAAATTACTTTTTAAAAATAACAAAATATATACGTATAAACCAGGCCGGAAATACAATTTCCGTTTACATGGATTCTATTAAAAAAAAAATTCTCAATTGAAACGAGAGTAGACTTATTGCGGGAAAAAGGCTAGGGTTTATCTTTTTTTACTTAGAATAATCCGTGTAAATATACCAGGCCGGAAAGACAATGATCGTATACAGTACATATATATAGATTCTATTTTTTTAAACTGAAACAACAGTAGACTTATTGCGGGGAAAAGGCTATAGGTTTGTCTAGTGAGTCGCTTATAACTACACAGTGGCATTTGGCCAACACGATTGTTCCTTTGTTAAACAGTGAGTCTCCCTCAAGACCGGGCGATTGCAGAAGAACACGTGACAGTGCGTGACACCATGTGGGTTTTCTTTTGTTTGAGCTTGCATGCATAGGAACGCGTCGGATTGCGGCCGTACCCGTGACATAATTTAAAGATTTACACAGCGTGTAATATGTTCAATAAAAGAAATCTAGGTACTACATCCCAAACCAAGCTTAACTTAAAACTAGTTTTCATTTGAACGGCTGAACTTACACATGACCCATACATACTAACACTAGCCCTCAACTTCACTAACCCTAACTATTCTTTCCCTCATAATATCCCACCCCAGCTCCGACCCTCCAATATTAGCACAACCCAACCGTAACTTTACTCTTTAGCCCAAAATTAAGCCCTAACCCCACCCGAAGATCACGAAGATCACCAAAATTGGTTCTTGTACCAATTTTGGCGTCCTTCGGGTGGGGTTATAGGGCTTAAACTTATGACGTGACGTGTCTCTAGGGGTGGCTCCGAAAAGGAAAAACTCTTTCCCCTCTCCGCTGAAAGCCCCCAACTCGTTGTACGAGAGAGTAGGCTTATACAAGACGACGTGATTCTTTTCTCTCTTAAGTTGTTTTATTCCTCAGTTCAATATGCCAATAGGGTGGTGGGGCAGAATCTGGGGGCAAATAGAACCCCAATGAACCTTGAAAACTCTTTCAACGTGTTCCCAGTCATTAGCTATTGCTTTAAGCCCCGCCACCTCAAAAAGATGTCACCACCCAAGGGGCAAGGATGCAGGGGGAGCAAACTGACATTGCTCTCAGAAGAATCTTTGGGTACTGCCGGGGTCGTCCACAGACAAACATTTTGCTTATAAGTGTAGATTGTTGGAGTAAAACAATCAATATGCATGAGCATGAGACATGTACTTGTACACGCTACATGCATGCTTATTCACATGACCTTCAAATTTCTATAGCATTTCCTTGAGGTTTGTTCATGTCATTTCTCAGTGGAGCAATATTTTTGAAAAGTTTCTACAGTTATAATGATCAACGATATGTTTTAGATGTCCTATGTGATAACTTAAATCAAAATCCAAAATTCATATAGGATGCACCATACTAAATAGAGAGAAACTCATGCGCGGGGGCCTCAATAATAAAGCCCACAACTTTTTCTGTAAATCGAAGATTTGAAGGTCATGGCTCTTATGGATTGTGAAATAGGTCCAATATTGTGCCCCCGGAATTTTGACTTTTAACCTGGAGCATTTAGGGTAAACTACCGGCCTAAATGGCCATATTTTGCTAAAAGGCATAGGGTCATTCGATCTGGCCAGAGTCTGACCAGTTTGGTCGTTCAGGGGTGTTTTCATTTTGGATGAGCCTAGCTCAAATGTCCAACGGCTAACCTATCAAAGTTGAAAAGAAAACTAAAGTTAAGCTGACAGAAAAAACACTTGGACGCCCAAAAACTTTAAAATGTTTTTTTACATTTTTTTAAAATAAATATTTAGCACTTAGCATTGGTTGCTTTGGGAGCTTACTTTTTTAGTGTGGTGCACCCGTAGAAAATCTTAACAGCACGCCCTCTCACGACTATGAGCGTACATGCACCATCCACTATTGATCGCTGCCGTCTTGGGTCAAGACTACACACACCCTACACGACCCACTTACTACATTACTAGCCATTTCTTCATTGCCTTCGTAGCTTGGACAGCTCTGCATAGCCGCGAAGAGACTTCGGAGACTCACTCACCGAACTTTGTGACGACAATTTTCGCTTCGCAAGTATAACAGGACCTTGAAATATATTTGTATGTTACAGATCCCGGCTTGAATAGGCCTACATGCAAGATGTCAGCTCGATCAGGCATTTTTGTATGTTTAAATAATTTAAAACTGCACCTTTTAGGTGACGTCTTGTGACAATTGATGGATATCAAATTTCGGATGTTACACACCGTGGCTTGAATTCTTGCAAGGTTTTATCTTAATCACAAATGTTTTTCCTGTAAATATAAATCTTTGAAATTTGCACCATTAAGGTGACGTCACGTGACACTTGATGATATAAATTGTAGATGTAACACATCCCGGCTTGCAGGGTTTCAGCTCAGTTGCGTATTTCTTTCTTTGTATATAAATCTTGTATACTGCACCTTTAAGGTGACGTCACATGACATTTAACGTTTCAAATTGATCGTGCATTAGTTCCTTTAAATATAAATCTTTTAAAAGTGCACCTTTGAGGTGAAGTCACGTGACACTTGATGACGCTATCGATATGCGACCTCATATTGAAGATGTAACACATTTTAGCTGGAACACTTGCCTAAAAATTCATGCCTAAAAATTATTGAGAAAGCGATTTGAATCCCCCAAACCCCCCCCCCAAAAAAAAGAATAATAAAATAAATAAAAATAAAAAACAGAAATAAAATTTCGAGGTCACGAAATGATTTCGAAGGAACAAAATAGTATTTCGAGGGAACGAAATCATATTTTGCGGGAACGAAATCAAGTTTCGTGGGAACAAAATAAGTTTGATTGTTTTGTTACCCTTTTTTCACCTGTTCCTCGAGGGGCTCCGTAAGGAAGCATGTTCCACGGTGCAGATACAGTGTTGGGGTTCGAGAGACATAAACCTTGAGGCAATATCCTGCACAGACTTACGGAACTTGCCTCACGTTTTGTTATTTTAGTCTGTTCACCTAGCTTTTCAAATTCTCTGTGACAGAACTGCAACTTTTCAATTCTCGGAAATCCACGTACACTCTCTTTTGTACACTTAAATTATTATGTTTTAAATTTATGTAAGTAAGATTGATATTGCCAATGCATGTGAAAATATTTTTGATATGATGGAATTGTATACATTTAGTGTGTAAAAAACAATATTGTGCAGAAATTGCCAACGGTTGAAAGTAACCCTCTAATCTGCGAAATGTTCCCCAAATATTAATTCGAGGGATATTTTGAGGGAACTAAATAACATTTCGATTTTTTAGAGCACACAAAACAACGAACTTTTGAAATTATTTCAACCACTCAAAATTAATTCGAGCCCACGAAATGATTTCCAGCGGTCGAAATAACGTTTGCAAATAAATAATTTCTTGACCACGAAATGGTTTCATTGCCTCAAAATATTATCTCGTTCCCTCCAAAAATCATTTCGAGTGGTATTTTGAGGAAATGAAATTATATTTCAAGTTTTTGAAGTGCACAAAATAATTTAGTTTGAGTGCTCGAAAAAAGAAGAAGATTTCGAATAGTATACGTAACTGTTTATTGAGCACACAAAATAAATTTGAATAATATTAATAACGATCACATTCCAACTGCTGTTGGCTTTGCTAGTGTACTAGTAGTACTAAATGTACATGTACTTGTAATACGATTATCGCTTTTTGGCGAACTGCGAAGCAGAGTGAGCCTATGTAATGACAATTTCCGTCCGTCTGTCCGTCCGTCCGTCGGTCCGTCCGTCTAGTCGTCGGGCTGTCCGGCCGTCCGCATTCAATAAATGTTAAAGTTTCAGCATCAAGCTTCAACATTTCTGTTTTGAGTTGTTTTATGGATTCTAAAAGCCCTTAGTGAATTAATTATACAATGACAGCCATGTATGGTGTTTCTCAACAATTGTTTACAGAAATGTTTTCAGAATTTAACAAGAAGTGTTGAAGTTTGTTTTACAATGTTGAACATTGTGCCCTTGGGACTTTATAAAAAACTTTAGACTAAACGTTAGATGTTTAAGAACTTAATTTGAACAACAACACAACAGACATGCAGAAATTGTTTAAACAAAAACCAAACTCCACGTCACTGATTCCAGTTGAATGAGCTAAAACAATGAACAACTTAAATGGTCATAACTCCTTATTGCAATGATGTACTGACTTGAAACTTGAATCAAATAATGCTTCTTAGATGTAGATTCATATGAAAAGATAAAACTCAAAGAGTTTATCACTGGTTCCAGTTGAATGATCTAAAACAATGAAAACATTAAATGGTCATAACTCCTCAGCAGCTCGCCATGGCAGCTTCGCTGTTCTAGTTTACGTTTTACTTGTTCTACCATGTTTTGGGTTTGTTACGATCTTTGGAGTCAAAAGAACGTAGCTGATGATATGTGTATTGTGTGTCGGCTGTTTACACGCCTTTATGTGCTAGACAAATTTGCAAACTGAATCCTCGTCCCTCGCAATGGTTTAACATTTACATAAACAGAGCACCAGTCTATTCGCAACATTTGGCAGCATCATCATGTAAATTTGACACTCTCGCAAGAACGGTTGGTAAAGCGTATACGCTGACCTTTGACAGCTTCCCTCTCGATCATTTCTCGTTAAGCCTGTAATATTTTGAGAATTCTACATCGCTTAATAATAACTACGTGAACGGTAACCGGTGTGTTCCTTTAACTCAGTGCCGGTTACAGCAGTTGTTTGGTCCCCTCGATGTAGGTATAGGGTATGGGTGGTGATTAAACTCTCATTATGTGATTATCAAACAAACGTCTTAATGTTTGGTTGTTTTAGTATCTCTTATAAAGTATTTGACAATCAATTGGCGTAAATGTAATGTAGATGTAACATGTACGGTCTTAACAATCTAACTACATGTATTGGGCCTTACGTGCATGCAGGCAGCTCTGCCAGGATGGAGGTTGTCCGCAGGTGGTCAGGTTAGCCGCCAGGGTTTTCGTGCCACACGTCAATGTTTTAGTTGCAACACGTCCAATGAAATATGTCCAAAATTCTTTGAAAGAAGAACGAGAAGAAAAAAATTGCATTTAAGATCATTGTGGCATTACTGCTATACACATGATCTTAAACGGCATCATTCAGAGTCTTCGTATTTAAAGCCAGAGTATATTTTACAATCACTTTTCTAATAAACGTCTTATGTGATAACAGGAACAAAAAATATGCATCGGACGGGCAACACGTTAAAAGTCAATTTCATGAGGCATCACACAACAGCAACGTTTAATAGCTTTACTGAATGATTGCAACAACACTCAGTGCGGACAACTCTGATAATCATCATGGAAACAGAACGTAGGATCAGCACTATTTCCGCCTTGCTATCCGCCTTGCTACGACTGGGTCGGACCAGGACTTATATGCATCCGAGCAAGGAAGAAGATGGGACTGCTATGAATACCCTGAGTGAATTTCCTGGTCCTGGTCGAGGGGAAGGAACACTCATCATGGAGTCAGACTCAACCCAAGTCTGCTCAATAGCAGATAGTCCATACCAAGTACTCAGGGTAAGTCAGTACTAATATATAAGGCGCCTTTATGAATTCGTCTTCAAATCTGTTTCGGCTTCGTTTTTTGGTACGAGGTTGAAAAACCATGCTTCGACCCCACGGTATACTGTATAATCAAGTACTGCAGTACCGTGCCTGTATTGTAGCTACCTGGTGAATTCAAAGCGGGGTGCTTGCGTAAAGAGCCTTGGACAAGGCTAGGGCGCTTGTAGCTTGTCTGAAACCATGGCGGGAAGTAAGGGTGCGTCATCACCTTTTGTACACGGTTAGGCATATAGCCTTGAGGTAGTGCTACCATTGTCATGTGTTTTTCCCTGAATTTCTAGGAGATGTTGCATTGACCAGATGATTGATTTTAAAATAGTGAAAACTACGAAAATTTTTATTGAAAAGCAAATCAATTACATTTCTCATTTACAAACATGATTTGTAGGCTAATGGTAAAATTACCTAACTGCCACTTGTCAACAACTGATGAGCACACGACCGATGTGGTGAAAAGTTTTTCCTGTTGATTGTTACAGGAAAGTTAATAAAGGAAACTGAAGTCGACACAAGTTGTTTGATTGGCTTTTGCTGATTTAAGGAGAGAAAATCATGAGGAAATTGTAAACGAAATAATTTTATAGGCCTTCTACTTTCTAAGCTTTTGTGCCATTGTCAATGTGTAAAAACAAATATCACATTTTCACCTTAACATTTAAGAAAACACTTTATGAACATTTCAAGGCCGAATTTTGTGCGTTGAGGTTTAACCGTTAAAACGTCGTTTTTACAATTAGTTTTTTTAGAAATACAGATAAGCCGCGTTCGCATTGGACTTTTGGGTCTGGTAACTTACCGGCCCGGTAAGTTAACTTACCGGCCCGGTAAGTTAACAGCTGTTCGCACTTGGATTAAATTGTGTCCGGTAACTTACCAGGGACGCCGCGTAGGTTGACAATTTAGATTTCGAAAGGGCGCACTCCCTAACCGTTAAGTTACCGGCTGGTGCGTTCGCATTGGACTTCTTGTCCCTGTTAAGTTAACATTATTAAGTTACCGCGACTTGAATCGGGCTGTTAAGTTAACAGCGCTGTGGCGGTAATTTACCACCCCGGTAATTTACCGGCTGTTCGCACTTGGACTTAATATCGGTAAGTTAAAAATTTGCGGCGGTAAGTTAACCATTTTAAGTCCAATGCGAACGCGGCTTAAGACTCACCTAGTACAACTCGATATTGTTCACACTTCGGTCCGCCCTGCACGCCTTCGGCACGTCTTGCTGTACGCTCGAGTTGAATGCACACTAAATATTCGCGTAATATCATCAGTTGTAAAAATCTAGAGGCGGTACGCGTCTTCGGCGCGCCCCTGCAAAAGACGCGCACCACCGCTCATTAATGCTTGAAAGTGTGTGACAGATGCCGAGCGATAATTCTTTTCTACTGTTATCATTTTGCAAACATGGACAAAGTTTACAAAAAGCGGAGAAACAGCAAATAAGCAACGTGAGAAAATGTATCTAGTTATAAATTAACGTTGTTTCCAAGATTTGTTGTGAATTTTCAGCCTAAAAAACATAAATTTTACTATTATCGTCTTCTTCCGCTCACCCATTGCTTTAGGATTTTGCTTCACGGATTTTGCCCACGGTTTGGGGGAAAGTTGGGTGCTGTCAAAATAATCCAGACGTCGATTTCCTTGGGTGCTATCGCAACCTTGCCCCCAGTGCTGTAATATCTCGCTGAGCAATTTTTGCTTTCCCAGAATGCCTTTCTCGATTCTCCTAGTTCTGTGTTCTGGCTGGCTAAAACACGGTCATGTTGTTTTAACATGTTTTGCCCTGTTCACGTGAACAATGGACGCGCTCATGCCAGAACCTTTGTCTGTACGCGCGTCCGATCTAGGTTTTATAGAAACCTTATTCTATAGGGTGCACCGTACTAAATGGACAAATATTCCGGCGCCAAACTCATTATCATAATTTGTGAACCCACAGTATACTTTGAATTATAACGCTCTGGGGACATGCAATTAATAGATTGTGTAATTATACGAATCTATCACAACCCAGGGGTTCTGTGTTGCAACTTTTGGGGAGACCTGATACATTTAGGCGTTTAAGTTGGCCCTATTTTACTTGGCAAGTGGAGAAGTGCTTCACAAAAACTGGCAGCAAGTCGGTTTGGGAAAAAGTTCTTTTTCGGTGGTGTTTGTTTTCTTGGGTCGCTAGCGAAAATTCCAAACGGCTGACCTGCCAAAAATTGAAAAAAATTCTGAAGTTCAGTTGTCTGAAAAATATGTCTGATTGGTTTTCAAGAGGCTGAGAGACTTACACGAATTTTTTTTAAGTATTTTTGAATATTTATCATTTAGCATGGGTTCCTATGGGAGTTTATTTAGTGTGGTGCACCCTTATGCACATGATGTCATTTCAATAGGGCGCCATCGCATAGATGTCAAAAGGAGGTTGTTCATTGGCCAGTCATATGCGCCGCGCGTACAAATCTGTGCGTTTCCATTGTTTCGTCACTGTTTAACCTCTAAGATGGCGGCTGGATGACGTCAATTCTATTGAATAGAACACGCCGAGCGCGTTTGTACCATAGATATAGAATATAATACCTAGATCGGCCGCGCGTGCGCGCGCTCCACTGCCTGTGTAGAAAAAGATTTGGTTCGCCATGGACGCAGTAAAATGTCACGTGCTTGAGGCGACGCGCAGATATTGACAGTGCCAATTTCATGTTATAGAACTTTATGCACCATGATGTCATATCAGTAGGGCACCCTAGAGGCCAAAAAGCGGCCGTTCATTGACCAAACCTGTGCACCGCGCGTACAAATCTGCGCGTTGCCTCAAGCACGTGACTAATGTCACCCCCAGGCTGAACCAGCGTATTATATCAATGGGGCTACCTTATTTGAACGGGCTAGTAGAGTGTTTTGGCCACGGGCCTAGGCACGAAAGGAAATGAAAGAAAATCATACAATTTCGAGGCATATTCTGTGCGAGTCTTATACTTTGAAAACATCTTTCCAACCATATTCATTTCATAACGAACGCTTTCGAACGCTTTTATAGCCCAAATCGCCCATTCCAAGGCAACGTGTCCAGCCTCACTACCGTGGGCAGTGCGCTGTATCGATACCCTTGTCACAAGGGGAAAATTTTTCAAAACAAACGCTTTTATAGCCCAAAGCGCCCAGTCGAAGACGTGGCTATGCTGAATTTAATCGAGTTGGTTATTAATATACAAATATTGACTGCTTCGAGTGCAATCATCACAATGCTTTGTCTGACACAATGAGTCGGACATAATGGTTCGTCAGACACAATGGTTCGGACATTATAATGCTTTGTCTGACCGAATGGGTCGGACATAATGCTTTGTCTGACACAATGGGTCTGACACGGTGGGTCAGATAAATGCTTTGTCTGACCGAATGTGACGGACATAATGGTTTATCGAACACAGTGGGTCGGACATAATGACTCATCGGACACAGTGGGTCGGATATAGTTGACACTTTTCGCCGGACATATCGTCCACGTCGGACACATTGGCGCGTAACAGACGTGTTACACCATGGAGGTAGAAATTAATTTCTACCTCCATGGTTACACATCGTGTTTCAAGTCAATTTGTTTTATGTAAAAGTTGTACTTAAACAAATTGCAAAGGGTATTTGTATTTCAAAGAAAGTCGTATTAATAGATTTCGAAAAGAAGATTTGGTTTCACATACAAATATTCTTCGAGTTGTTTTCTCGTTTTGTTTACGCGCAGGCCCGTAACCGGAAAGGGTGGACGCCTCCAAAAAAGAAAACCCACAACAATCAAAGCAAGAAAAGTAAATAAATAAAACACTTAACAAAAAGTTTGTTCTTTTGTCTGTTTATTATCTTTTAACTATGACATTTGTTACATAAAATAACATGCAAAAATGTGAATAGATGACGCAATGATGGCATATGCCGTCTGAGCATTAAATATGCAGAATTAGAATTGATACATAGCTGTCATTGACTTGCTCACCACATATAATATCATAGCGCAAAATGGTGCACCAATGACTTGAATTGGGCCTTCAACTTCTGAGGGGGCCACATGATAATAATAATATCACAATACATCATTTGTAAGGCGCACTTTCCTGTAAACCATTCAAAGGCGCGGGTCTAGTAGAAGCTTAAGTTAAGTTCAAGTATCATCACATTGCTGGAAAGCAAGCGTGAACAACTGTGTTTTTAGTTTCTGCTGGAAGAGAGTGATGTTGTGCATTTGTCTGAGGTCTTCAGGGAGTGAATTCCAAAGTCTTGGTGCTATGTTGGAAAAGGCCTTGTCCCAGTATATGACCAGGCGAGTTCGAGGAAAATAAAGCATATTGCTGATAGATCTCAGGCCTGGTCTTGTCGTTCGGGGCGTCAACAGATTGTGTATGTAGGGTGGAGCTTAACCATGTAGTGCCTTGAATGCGAGTAGGATTATTTTAAATTTAATTCGCTGATTGACAGGTAGGCAATTTAGTTTATTAAGTATGGTGGTGATGTGGTCGAACACTCTAGTACCAGTAAGGAGATTATGTACGGACTGAAGACGATTTAGTGTGCTTCGATGAAGACCGGCAAGTAGGCTGCCTGTTCAGACAAGAGACGCCTGATTTTGGCGTATACCTGATGTCTGGCAAATGCGAGAGATTCAGGTTCATGCATTGGTCGAAAATAACGCCAAGGTTACGCACGTCTGTGCTGGGTCTAACCTGGACACGACCAAACTGATTGTGTGGCATAACAATATTTTGTTGGAGGTGTGGGGAGGAGATTATTTTAAGCTTTGTTTTGCAAGTATTGAATTTCAGAAAGTTGTCTTGCATCCATCTTTGGAAGTCACACAGGCAGTTTGTGAGTGAAAGTATGATGTCGTCATAACCTGAACAATTTGGGTGAAATGTGATGTATAACTGTGTATGTCAGCATTGAAGTGTGCTTGACTATTATGCTGGTGTGCGATTTGAGCAAGTGGAGATGTATATCGGGGCCAAGTATAGAGCACTGAGGGACTAAGGTACGAGTGAAACCTGTTGAGAGCTGTTCCCTGAATGCCAAATTTTCTACTCAGCCTATGAATTAACACATCATGATCGATTGTATCAAAGGCCGCTGAGAGGTCGAGCAGGACATCCCCTCAGGCTCTCTCTGTGTCGCTGCGCGACGGGCGGCACCAACGCGTCCATTTTGTACATTTTCTTTCATATTCGCACCCCCTCCCCCATCCCCCTAAAATCCTGGTTACGTGCCTGGATACGCGCGAGACTTGCACAGCCTTTACTTAGAGGGCAACACAACTCGACAGATGGCGGCATTTCTCTTGAAGACGTAAGGGGTTCCAGTCATGAACCAAATTAAGTGATTCTTGATTTCGAACATAAAATTGTGGCCGCACGAAGTGACAAAATAAATCTGTAACAAATAAATAAAACGAAAACATAAAAAAAACATTAAAAAATAGACCTAAGATTTTGTTTTCAGCAAAATAATACATTTTAAAACTTGTCATGAGAGGGCACTTAAGAACGATGACGTCACTATCCTCGTATAATTGGAAGGCATGGGTCAAACGTTAATTCATAAACAGAGACCATGTTTAAGTTCCAGTTCATATTGTCAGTCGACCTCAATACGAGACCTGGGAATATGTTTTTCTCGTGGACATCCGGGTTTGACCGGAAGACAAGGTCAGGTGGTGTAATGCGTTGTAACTTTTATGAAGTGTGTTCAGCCCTTTCATATGACACATATTTATTAATGTGAAAATAGATTACATTGTTCAGGAGATACGATTTTTTAATGAAATATTGTAAATCAACACCTGATGACATCACGAGGACGCAACTACTGTGGTGTCATCTACTAGTGCATATCTAGACATCTATAGGACTCTTCCTCTGTGCTGTACTACGAAAGTGAAATGCCGCCAGGGCTAGTGCAGAATGTGTATGAATTTTGAAAGTTATACGAGCTTGGAAAGTATGCCTTTCTCAGACTTTTAACAGTTTTTAAGTTTTACGTAGACGACTGTATTAAATACTAAGGGTAATGCCAATTCAGGATGCAAGTATACATTGAATGGAGACTATACCATATGGTAATTGTTTAATGCATCTATAACCAAAATTGTACGTAATAGTAAACTTTTAATAGATGTTAAATTTGCACCAGGGCTAGAGAATAATTGTTGGTTTATACCTATACATCGATGTGTGTTAAGCACAGTGTGCTGAGTACTTTACCGATTCCTGTGATATGCCTGTGGATTTAGCAAAACTATAGTCTTGCACAACCCTGTTACAGGTATCGCAAAAGGGTTTAACGAAACACCAGTAGTCTTGCACAACCCTGTTACTGGTATCGCAAAAGGGTTTAACGAAACACCAGTAGTCTTGCACAACCCTGTTACAGGTATCGCAAAAGGGTTTAACGAAACACCAGTAGTCTTGCACAACCCTGTTACAGGTATCGCAAAAGGGTTTAACGAAACACCAGTAGTCTTGCACAACCCTGTTACTGGTATCGGAAAAGGGTTTAACAAAACACCAATAGTCTTGCACAACCCTGTTACAGGTATCGCAAAAGGGTTTAACGAAACACCAGTAGTCTTGCACAACCCTGTTACAGGTATCGCAAAAGGGTTTAACGAAACACCAGTAGTCTTGCACAACCCTGTTACTGGTATCGCAAAAGGGTTTAACGAAACACCAGTAGTCTTGCACAACCCTGTTACTGGTATCGCAAAAGGGTTTAACGAAACACCAGTAGTCTTGCACAACCCTGTTACAGGTATCGCAAAAGGGTTTAACGAAACACCAGTAGTCTTGCACAACCCTGTTACTGGTATCGCAAAAGGGTTTAACGAAACACCAGTAGTCTTGCACAACCCTGTTACAGGTATCGCAAAAGGGTTTAACAAAACACCAGTAGTCTTGCACAACCCTGTTACTGGTATCGCAAAAGGGTTTAACGAAACACCAGTAGTCTTGCACAACCCTGTTTACTGGTATCGCAAAAGGGTTTAACAAAACACCTGTAGTCTTGCACAACCCTGTTACAGGTATCGCAAAAGGGTTTTAACACCAGTAGTCTTGCACAACCCTGTTACAGGTATCGCAAAAGGGTTTAACAAAACACCAGTAGTCTTGCACAACCCTGTTACTGGTATCGCAAAAGGGTTTAACGAAACACCAGTAGTCTTGCACAACCCTGTTACTGGTATCGCAAAAGGGTTTAACAAAACACCAGTAGTCTTGCACACAACCCTGTTACTGGTATCGCAAAAGGGTTTAACGAAACACCAGTAGTCTTGCACAACCCTGTTACTGGTATCGCAAAAGGGTTTAACGAAACACTGCACAGCCTTGCTTTCGTTCCAGGGGTGTTTTTATTTTAGGCGAGGTTATTAAAAGCTAAACATTTCAACGGCCAACCTACTAAAACCTGAATCGAAAAGGATATTTGAGTTGATTTCAAGAGCCCCAGGGACTTTTACACATTTTTAAAGGTATTTATGGTTATTTATAAATTTTTGCGTGGTCTACTGTGGGAGTTTATTCAGTTCTGTGCGGCCCATCGGCTCATTGAGAAAAATGAAGCGGCAATATCTTCTCATTAATTAAAATTCAAGATATGACATTCCTACCATCATTGAATCTGTACATACAATTTGAGGAAGAAGTTGTAGCAAACATTGTTTTTAGCTGCGTTCAAGAGTATTAAAATTAACTTAATCTCACACTTGGATCACGTGATTGAATTTTTTGTCTTCACATTGTTACCATTGACTTACGTTATCAACGTTAAAAATTAAAGAAATTCTGATGGCTAACTTCGGAGAGAAATATATATTTTTTTCGAGCTCAGGGGTGTTTTCCGCGGCGACGTAGGTATGCTTTAAACTGTCACATTTTTGAAATGTTCATGAATTTATTAAACAAAGTCATCTTTAGAAATCATGTTCAAATTTGCAGCCACTGTGGCTCCTCCAGAATTCATATTAGGTTGATAACATGTGTTTTACTTCAACTTCCGATTTGAACCGGAAGACTAGGTCAAATTGAAGTTGTGTTCGTTAAGCTTTTGAAGTTTTTCAAGACCTTTCCGATAATGTATAGATTGTACAAATCCAAAGTGTAGTTCAGGAGTTGTGGTTTTTGGAAATATTACACTGACGAATACGTCATTCGATACCTTCGCCAATCGCGCAGTGTGGTCTCCCCTTCCCACCGCTTTGCGGCTATACGCAGCTTTGCCTAAGACAGAAATGCCTCTCACTTCCGTCACACTACCATTCACAATCCAACCAGTTGCATATACTACTACAGGGGCAAAATGCCGATTCAATTGTCTTTACTTGAATAATGAATTGCTTAATACCGTTTTTCTTGTATTAACTGTCTCCGTGTAAACACTGCATCAATTACTTTAGCTTGGCTCTTCGTGTTTGTGATTTAGTAGAAGTCCATTTACGGCTGGGACGTTGGAGTGAATCAGTAATGAGTGATTTGTTTTATGAAGCCAGCGTAGCGGCGTGTAGGTTGGGTTGTCCCGGAAACCTTTTAAAGCCATCGACCAGATCAGGTGATAATTAAAAGAAAAATACATTTTCTGCACCCCTAAAATATTGGTCCAGACGGAAAATGCTGTAATCTTTTTAGAAGACGACAACATTAAATTTACTTATTTCTTATTTTAACCGTAGAAAAAAACTAGACCTAAATAAACACTTGATTAATTTGTTCGTTAAAACATTTACAAGTTACTGATGATTTACCTATAGTGTTTATCTTACCAATTCTTTATGTAGGTTTGGGCAAAGCCTTACAATACTCCGTTATAATATTTGGTTTAGTAAGATTAATCTTTCTTATTTACTGACAATCCCATCATTAATACTATTTCCTTCACCATAATCTTTGTAACACAATTTAACTTCTTTTAATTAATACTTGCATGTTATGTTTTTAGTTTAATTAGGGTGATATATTCTTTTGAACAACCCGGTAAATACAATTATATTTCACCATTTTCCTGATATAAAACACAAGTTATGCAAAATTTCTACTTTGTGAACAAACATACAGCAGTTTTTGTGGCGCAAACCTTTTTTGCCTCACATTGCTTCCCTTGAATTAGTCGGTCTAAATAGGTACCTGTCTCCCGTAGTGACTCAATACAAAAGGCCGTGGGCATGTCAGCCAGTTGTTTCAGTGTTACATTTCTTGACCTGCATCATTTGTACAAGTTAACATTGTACTACTCTTAATCGCTGAGTACGGGATGGGCGAAAACCCCGCGGAAAATCCTTCGAGGGAAAAGGTGAGAAAAATCGCAATCCGGTTCCTTTTTGCTTCGTGCATCAGCGTAAATAATTTAGGTTTTACTTTGGCGTCGAATTATTGTTGTGGAACATCATCTTTAAGTTACCTTTATTAAACTAAACGTAATATTTGTCTCTTGCGTAAAATTGAAAGAACACCGATCCATTAAGCTAATTGAATAATTTGGCGGAAGGTCGGGATGACGGAGGTACGGCAGATTGCTCTCGCAGTGCATGTGATATTCAAATGATATTGTACACGGTTCTTGATTTAGCTTGGGTGTTACGTTTCTTATTCGACGCCTTTGTATCTTACCTTGCCTATTTGTTCATGTTATGTAACCTGAAGTTAGCCAGGATAAGTATTAGCATAGCTATTAATTTGGTTATGTTTTCTTTACTCGCGATTGCATTCTTTTGATCCTGGCCCGTTGTAAATGATCAACAACCTACATCCGAAAATGTCATCAAGTTTTGCATAAAGATCAACTTGAACGAAACAAACATTATTGTTTTTTGTTTTAGAAAGGTTAACGAGTGCGTATAAATGAGTGGAACTCAAAAGTTGTGTCATAATGTAAAAAAACCAAAACCCCATTTTGATCAGTGTTACCCTGGGCAAAGACGCCGAGTTTCACGAAAAGCCCTAAAGCGACTAGGAACCAAAACAACACTGTGACGTCAGACTGCGGATTCGTTTTTTTTCTTCTAACCCCCAGAAACGTGTATTATTACATGCAAAGAGGCATCTCTGAAACGAACAGTTTTTGAAATAATTAAAAGCAAAATGATTTTGAGAGTTGGAAATAATTACGCAAACAATTATTTCTAGCTTTCGCAATAATTTTTTTCAGAGCGCACAAAATAATGTATCTGCAGTGCTTGCAATTTTTTTGAGAGAAATGATTTCGACAGCACGAAGTGAATTTGCAACAATTTATCTCGGGCACACAAAATAAATTATGTTGAACATTCAAAATGATTTGAGAGCACGAATCCATTTCGCAACAATTTTGTATGAGCTTTTGCAATAATTTATTTCGAGCTCTCATGATAATTTATTTCAATCGCACAAAATAAATGATTCAGAGCGTTCAAAACTATTTAGAACGAAACGGTTGCAAAAGCACAAATTGATTTTAAACAAAATAGTACAGGTCAATATGTATTCCAGCTGGATTTTTGTGCCAAAATGGATTTTATTGGCTAACTTTGTCAATTTTGGGGTGCTGATTTCAAAAAAGTTAGGTACCTTTTTTTTAAATTGCGTCTTCAGCCGCCATTTTGAATTTCAAAATGACCGCCATTTTTATTATATTTTGGCCAATATCTCAACTTATGAGCAATGTAGAAGAGTTAAAATGGTGGCAATACCCATGTTTATGATACCAGGGATTCCATTAAAACCATTGCCTAAATTGTAATTATTATGGTTTGGCCGCCATCTTGAATTTCAAAATGGCCGCCATATTTATTATATTTTGGCCAATATCTCAACTTATGAGCAATGTAGAAGAGTTAAAATGGTGGCAATACCAATGTTTATAATACCAGGGATTCCATTAAAACCATTGCCTTAATTGTAATTAATATGGTTTGGCCGCCATCTTGAATTTCAAAATGGCTGCCATATTTAATACACTTTTGCGTATATCTCAACTTGTGAGCAACGCAGAAAAGTAAAAATGGTGGCAATACCCATATTTGCGACAGCAAGGATTCCATTAAAACCATTTGTTCACCTGTAGCTAATTTAGTTCGGCCGCCATCTAGAATTAAAAATGGCTGCCATGTTCAATACACTTATTATATCTTAGCATGTGGGTAACAGAAGCCTAAAAACTGTATAGCAAGGCCCGTGTTTACATAAATTGCAGCCTATCCATCAAAAATGTAATTGTTACCTTGGATTACCAGTTCAGTACATCAAGTATTTCAGAAAGGGCCATTCCAGGTCAATATTGGGCTTCTTGGCTTCTAGTTACCCGGAACCTAGTCAAATATTGTTTTCGTGATTTGTCACACCGCAATATGTTGTGTGACTACAGTCACTACATTTACAAAGTGATGTCCATGGCAAGTTCAATTATTTTGCCAGGAGCAACATGGTACATTTGCCGCGACATCCACATTTGGCAAGATCTAACAACTGCCTGGAATGCAGGTAGTTCAAGACGTTTTCTGGCAGAAATTGTCCCATCTGATATTTTCTCCCATCCATCGTCAGTAAGCATGTGGTATTTGCAGTTGCAGCTACTTGTGATATAAAATTCGCTATCTGAATGTGTGGTTTCAGTGCAGTAAGAGTTGCTGGCAATTTTTCAACTTCAAGATTTTTGGATTTGAACAACTCCCATCTCCGGATGCCTGACACAGTGCCCAGCAAGGATTAACTGTCTTGGCTTGATCTTTTCCGAGACCTTTGGCAGGTTTTCATAGAGCTCGGCATTCCTCATATGGGCCTTCCAGCTCATAGCTATTGCCATCTTGAGCATCCACGTGTAGCACCCATTGAGTGACTTGGTCTGTGCTGCTGTGAGTGTTCATGTCTCACTACCTTAGAGAAGAATCTTCTAGATTGCCACTTTAAAGTATCTCACCTTGAGCATTTTTGACAGGTTTGGCCTCCAGATTTTCTTCATGTCATGAAGAGCTTTCCATGCCAGGGCCTTCTGTACTTTGATGTATTTTACAGTAAGTACTATGCATCCTGGCACCGAGGTATTTGAAGTCATCATTGAGCTTGAGGGATGCACCACCGTTGGTCATCAGGACATTATGGTCACCGATGTTAAACAGATGTACTGTACTCTGTTTTCTTGGCGTTCAGGTGCAGCCCCACTTTCTCACGTTTCGACTCCACTCTGCTCAGCAGCTTTTGAAGTCATCAGCAAAGTCAACATCAGATAGGGTGATTGCACCAAGTCTTCTGGACTTCCTTGGTGTGATCGTGATCCTTGTGTTCCTTGAGTGCCTGTCTCAGAGAGTAATCGAGATTGATGATTAACAAGAAAGGTCCCAGTGTGTCTCCTTGAAGGACTCCAGCGAGGGGTGAAAACTTTGGCGATGGTGCCGGTGTAAGTAGCCTCAACTGCTTTGAGAAGTCGAGGGGAGACTCCGTATGCCTTCAAGATCTTGATCATATTGCCTTGATGGATACAGTCGAAAGCCTTCTTGAAGTCAATTAAAGCCAGTACAGCAGGTAGATTGTTCCTTTTGACCTCCTCTATGATTCTCCTCCTCCCTAAGTCTGTCGTACATCTCAAAGAGTCAAGTCGTGGACTGCCTTGAGGCTGTCTTTGGACTCAGTAGATTTCTCCTGGATGTATTTCTCATGCCTTCCTTCAACTTCTTTTTGTGCTTTAATAACATCAGGGTGGTTGTAGTGGCAACTCTTATTTATACGCTTCACTTTGGATAAACTCTTCATTGCTTTAGAGTTGGCCTCGATGAAGTGCTGGTAACGTGCGTTTGCGCTCACTCTCCTCCATGCTTTATTCCCCACGTCCACCTTTTCACTCATTTCTTCCTCTCCTTCCTCTTCCTTCCCCAGTGCATGGAAGCGGTTGACCACCTCCACCATGTACTGGTCCTGTAGTTCAGGCTGGAAAGAAAAGTACTTCCAGTCAATCTTCTCTTTGGGGCTGGTTTTCTTTCGTTGTCTCAAGCAAGCTAAGCCTCACTCGCATAGACACTACTCGATGATGTAGTCGATCTGGCGCTTGGCTTCTGTAGCCCTCTCTTGGAATGTCCAGAGTTTTCCTCGTCGTTTCTGAAATTGGATGTTGGCTGCTATGAGGTCCTGCTCTTGTAGAAGATTGACTAGGTTTTGACCATTTCTGTTCCTCGGTGTGGTAGGTAAAGCGGATGTCTTCTGGGCCGTTAAAATTGCCAAGTACAGCCAGAAAGTTGTGAAGTGGTACCTGTCCAATCATTGCTCGGAGGTCCCCGTAAAGCTGCTCAACTTCAGCTTCATCGCTGCTATTGTGTGGTGAGAAGACCACTATAAAGGGGTACCATCAAATTCTGCAACAAGAATACGTGGGCTGACAGAGTTGACACTCTGCAGAGCACTTCTCGCTCTCCAACTCAGCAGCAATCCCACTCCTCCCTCACCCTCGGGTGCCTCCCTGAGCGAACTTGGTAGTTTGCTCTGTCCAGGCAGATGAAGTAATGAAACTTTAACCCCTCCACCTCTTTGAACCTGACCTCCTCGAATTCATGGACATGACGATGTTCCTGGATCCGCAGTTCTGACTTCGCCCCGCCAGTTCCTCACACCTTGATTCGTCTCTGATTGTGAAAGCGTTGAACGTTGACAGTATTACCAACTTCTTGCCTTTAAGAAGGGGCGCAGTGGCCTTGATGCTGTAGTCAGACGGATCCCTCCCCGCAGGGTTTAAGGACCCGTCGTCATAATGCCCCGAAGGGCCAGGATTTTGGTCAGCTGCTGATCTCCTGCAGACTCCCGCTGCTGGAAGCTGTATAGGATTTGATGGTGTGTGTAATCTTGCTTTACAATGATGTACAACCTGGGGGCGCCATACCCCAGGCCGACTCGACTGTTGGGGTGTTAACCCTTTTCCGCACATCGTTTCACCCCACCAGATGGTATGATATGTCCTTAGATGCGAGTCACGCCTAACCAGTTCTACAACATGGCCGCAGGAGCAGATGCCTTAGGATGCTCAGCTGTAGTCTTTGCCTCAAAAGGCGACGGTAGACATCGCGAAAGCAGAACTGCTCTTTCTTTGAACCAAATGGGGGTTTAAAATCAGAGTTTTCCTTCTCCTACATGTAGGTGGGCTGCCAACCGAGGCTGCGAGCCCCACCAACCCGAGTTTGAAATCAGAGTTACTGTCTCCTAGGTGGACTACCTCCCACGGTTAGCGAGCTCCACCTGCCCGGAGCAATCTGGTTTGAAGGCGCCAGAAACCCGCCTGCACACCTCTGCCCGCAGTTTGCAACGGGGATCGGCACGTGAAGCCGGGCAGTAGGAGTTTGAATTAGGAGAGGCTGTTTGAAATGTTGATCATAAGGGACATTTCATGTATAAGGTGTCTCAATCCTCCTCACCACCCGCATCATCCAAAGACCTTTAGATTCCCCAATATTGATTTGAAATAGCCCTTTCTGAGACAATAAGAATGTACTAAGCTGATAATCCAAGGTACCAATGACATTTTTGATGGATAGACTGCAATTTATGTAAACACAGGCCTTACCACAATTGTTCGGCTTTATCATGCTGAGATATAATAACAACAAGTGTATTTAACTTGGCAGCCATTTTTAATTCTAGATGGCGGCCGAACTAAATTAGCTACAGGTAAACACATGGTTTTAATGGAATCCTTGCTGTCACAAATATGGGTATTGCCACCACTTTTACTTTTCTACGCTGCTCACAAGTTGAGATATACGCAAAAGTGTATTAAATATGGCAGCCATTTTGAAATTCAAGATGGCGGCCAAACCATATTAATTACAATTAAGGCAATGGTTTTAATGGAATCCCTGGTATTATAAACGTTGGTATTGCCACCATTTTAACTCTTCTACATTGCTCATAAGTTGAGATATTGGCCAAAATATAATAAAAATGGCGGCCATTTTGAAATTCAAAATGGCGGCTGAAGACGCCATTTAAAAAAATGGTACCTAACTTTTTTGAAATCAGCACCCCAAAATTGACTAAGTTAGCCAATAAAATCCATTTTGGCACAAAAATCCAGCTGGATCAAAATATCTGACATATGGAACTGTACTAAAATGATTTAATGAGAACAAAATCATTTCGAAAGCTTAAAATAAATTATTTCAAGTTAAATTGAATTATTTCTGTTTTCAATATTTTTCCCCATTTTGTCCCTTTCGGTGCTCCGTAACTATAACCTTTGATCTATGAACAACTCAGTTATTCTAAAAGTATTTTCAGCTCTTTAAAAACAACTTTTTTGGTGAACCCTTTAAGGACCATTTTGACAACTTGAAATTCTTTCGAAAGTTGTTTACAAATATCACCGGATTCCTCGGAAAACGAAAGAAAAAAACCCCCTCTGAACTCTTTTTGCTGTATCTTGAATCCACCGACAGCACATTTTCTCGGCATGATATACAAATAATGAATGTTTATGAGTGCAATGGTAAGAATATTTTCATTTGTTGAAAGATGGAATGTTCCATTCAACGAGGCGAAGCGGCCAACCACCAACCAAGGTCATTACCACGCAGTGAAGACCGGCTCATCGCACTGTTATTCCCATTAATAAATGCCTTATAACGAAAAAAACTGTAAAAATCGTCAGAATTTGTGATTTTTCTTTCGCCGTTATTTTTAGAAATGTTTTACTCATGTTCAAGGGCCAATCGTTTGGCTGTTCAACTTTTGTGTGGTACCTAATCTCTTACACATAATAAATACATATTTTCAAGAACCAGACTATGACTTTGCATTATGTTTGTTTCATGTGCGTACCAGCTACCCTAAATTGATACATTGTCTGCGCATTCACGCCTACGCTTGGTATGTTTCCGCACACGGCACTATCTGTCCCTGCTGAAAAAAATAAAACAATAAATACGCACAAAGAAATGAGTTGATTTCATACCGGTAGTACGCGCGCAACAAGCACATAGTGCATAGGATTTTACACAACAATGTGCTTGTTAAGGGGCCATTTATTCGCTCGTTCACTGAGCCGGTCTTTATATCGCCCGTTAATACACCCCAACGTGATCGGGTTTTGACCAATCAGAGACTTGAAACTGTCCAAGGTATTTATTAATGCTATTTTGAAACACGCGGGTGCCGTAATGTAGTATGTGCCTTGCAGTAACTGTACTGATGCATTGTCAAAGACGCGCACGCAATGATGTGGTACGCACCGTGCAATAGAACAAGTCGGATGGAACGAAAAATGCAAGGTGAATGGAACGAAAAATGCACGGTGAATGACGTAGCGTGCAATGGTACGTTTATTTGCTATCACGTGACGGACAATCCTCCAATCAAATGGCAAGGATCTGCTTGGGTGTTATATAATACAAACTAACAGTCGTTATTGAATTTTGTTTTGAAGAAATAGGAAACGATCCAAAGAAACCAACAGTAAACGCATAAAGACGAAGATAAACACAGGTCCGCAGTATGACGTATTGATTCCGAGTATACGAGGGCGCCGTCAACGGCAATAAAAAACCGTTTGAAACAAGGGGGCTAGTTTTTCCGAACAAATTTCAGCAAAATTGCAGCGCAGAAAACTTCAAACTTAAGACCAAATAATAACTAAACACATAATAAACAAATATAAAGGGTCAATTTTTTTTTAGTGATTTCGTCCAAGTTGATCTTTAATTTGATTGTAATGTAGTGTACACAAGGTGCGGTCTTGTCGAACAGCAGGTTCGAATCCATACCTGGCAGACCAATTTGTTACTATGCTTGATATAATTTATGCATAACATGTTTTTTTCAGGAACGAAAACAGTGGGTTTCTTTAATTTATACTCGTTTTATTCAGGAATAAATTGTGGTGTTTAATTTAGTACTCGAATCTGTCTTCTTGCTTCAGCATGTTTGATGCTGCAAGTTCATAATGCCATGATTATTACCATCAATTTTAATTAAAAGCAAACGAAGTTTGACGTGGTGTCCTTCCTCTGCGTGTGGTGACTTATTGCTCTTTGTAAAGTGGACGTTCCAATTTGTTGCTAAGTGCTCTACTAGTAATTTCTAACCAGCTAGAAATCAGTTGTACGATGAAACTTCACGATGAAACAAATTCATTGACTATTGAGTAGCCGACGGAATTTTGACGACTCCAAACATACCTCATTTGGCTTATCTGATGAAACTGCTAACATGACAAAAATGGATGGTCCTGATGTGAGTGAAGTGCTGGATAGCGAGGTAAGAAACCAAAATGACAGTAGATTATTGACATTGGGTTCCGCGATATTTTCAAAGATTTCCACAGATTTTCTGAAAAGTTTGTATATCATCGATATGGCTAAAAACAAAACCAAACAAAACATAAAATAAAATAAAAATAAATATACAAATAAATAAATAAATAAATAAATAAATAGATAGATAGATAGATAGATAGATAGATAGATAGATAGATAGATAGATAGATAGATAGATAGATAGATAGATAGATAGATAGATAGATAGATAGATAGATAGATAGATAGATAGATAGATAGATAGATAGATAGATAGATAGATAGATAGATAGATAGATAGATAGATAGATAGATAGATAGATAGATAGATAGATAGATAGATAGATAGATAGATAGATAGATAGATAGATAGATAGATAGATAGATAGATAGATAGATAGATAGATAGATAGATAGATAGATAGATAGATAGATAGATAGATAGATAGATAGATAGATAGATAGATAGATAGATAGATAGATAGATAGATAGATAGATAGATAGATAGATAGATAGATAGATAGATAGATAGATAGATAGATAGATAGATAGATAGATAGATAGATAGATAGATAGATAGATAGATAGATAGATAGATAGATAGATAGATAGATAGATAGATAGATAGATAGATAGATAGATAGATAGATAGATAGATAGATAGATAGATAGATAGATAGATAGATAGATAGATAGATAGATAGATAGATAGATAGATAGATAGATAGATAGATAGATAGATAGATAGATAGATAGATAGATAGATAGATAGATAGATAGATAGATAGATAGATAGATAGATAGATAGATAGATAGATAGATAGATAGATAGATAGATAGATAGATAGATAGATAGATAGATAGATAGATAGATAGATAGATAGATAGATAGATAGATAGATAGATAGATAGATAGATAGATAGATAGATAGATAGATAGATAGATAGATAGATAGATAGATAGATAGATAGATAGATAGATAGATAGATAGATAGATAGATAGATAGATAGATAGATAGATAGATAGATAGATAGATAGATAGATAGATAGATAGATAGATAGATAGATAGATAGATAGATAGATAGATAGATAGATAGATAGATAGATAGATAGATAGATAGATAGATAGATAGATAGATAGATAGATAGATAGATAGATAGATAGATAGATAGATAGATAGATAGATAGATAGATAGATAGATAGATAGATAGATAGATAGATAGATAGATAGATAGATAGATAGATAGATAGATAGATAGATAGATAGATAGATAGATAGATAGATAGATAGATAGATAGATAGATAGATAGATAGATAGATAGATAGATAGATAGATAGATAGATAGATAGATAGATAGATAGATAGATAGATAGATAGATAGATAGATAGATAGATAGATAGATAGATAGATAGATAGATAGATAGATAGATAGATAGATAGATAGATAGATAGATAGATAGATAGATAGATAGATAGATAGATAGATAGATAGATAGATAGATAGATAGATAGATAGATAGATAGATAGATAGATAGATAGATAGATAGATAGATAGATAGATAGATAGATAGATAGATAGATAGATAGATAGATAGATAGATAGATAGATAGATAGATAGATAGATAGATAGATAGATAGATAGATAGATAGATAGATAGATAGATAGATAGATAGATAGATAGATAGATAGATAGATAGATAGATAGATAGATAGATAGATAGATAGATAGATAGATAGATAGATAGATAGATAGATAGATAGATAGATAGATAGATAGATAGATAGATAGATAGATAGATAGATAGATAGATAGATAGATAGATAGATAGATAGATAGATAGATAGATAGATAGATAGATAGATAGATAGATAGATAGATAGATAGATAGATAGATAGATAGATAGATAGATAGATAGATAGATAGATAGATAGATAGATAGATAGATAGATAGATAGATAGATAGATAGATAGATAGATAGATAGATAGATAGATAGATAGATAGATAGATAGATAGATAGATAGATAGATAGATAGATAGATAGATAGATAGATAGATAGATAGATAGATAGATAGATAGATAGATAGATAGATAGATAGATAGATAGATAGATAGATAGATAGATAGATAGATAGATAGATAGATAGATAGATAGATAGATAGATAGATAGATAGATAGATAGATAGATAGATAGATAGATAGATAGATAGATAGATAGATAGATAGATAGATAGATAGATAGATAGATAGATAGATAGATAGATAGATAGATAGATAGATAGATAGATAGATAGATAGATAGATAGATAGATAGATAGATAGATAGATAGATAGATAGATAGATAGATAGATAGATAGATAGATAGATAGATAGATAGATAGATAGATAGATAGATAGATAGATAGATAGATAGATAGATAGATAGATAGATAGATAGATAGATAGATAGATAGATAGATAGATAGATAGATAGATAGATAGATAGATAGATAGATAGATAGATAGATAGATAGATAGATAGATAGATAGATAGATAGATAGATAGATAGATAGATAGATAGATAGATAGATAGATAGATAGATAGATAGATAGATAGATAGATAGATAGATAGATAGATAGATAGATAGATAGATAGATAGATAGATAGATAGATAGATAGATAGATAGATAGATAGATAGATAGATAGATAGATAGATAGATAGATAGATAGATAGATAGATAGATAGATAGATAGATAGATAGATAGATAGATAGATAGATAGATAGATAGATAGATAGATAGATAGATAGATAGATAGATAGATAGATAGATAGATAGATAGATAGATAGATAGATAGATAGATAGATAGATAGATAGATAGATAGATAGATAGATAGATAGATAGATAGATAGATAGATAGATAGATAGATAGATAGATAGATAGATAGATAGATAGATAGATAGATAGATAGATAGATAGATAGATAGATAGATAGATAGATAGATAGATAGATAGATAGATAGATAGATAGATAGATAGATAGATAGATAGATAGATAGATAGATAGATAGATAGATAGATAGATAGATAGATAGATAGATAGATAGATAGATAGATAGATAGATAGATAGATAGATAGATAGATAGATAGATAGATAGATAGATAGATAGATAGATAGATAGATAGATAGATAGATAGATAGATAGATAGATAGATAGATAGATAGATAGATAGATAGATAGATAGATAGATAGATAGATAGATAGATAGATAGATAGATAGATAGATAGATAGATAGATAGATAGATAGATAGATAGATAGATAGATAGATAGATAGATAGATAGATAGATAGATAGATAGATAGATAGATAGATAGATAGATAGATAGATAGATAGATAGATAGATAGATAGATAGATAGATAGATAGATAGATAGATAGATAGATAGATAGATAGATAGATAGATAGATAGATAGATAGATAGATAGATAGATAGATAGATAGATAGATAGATAGATAGATAGATAGATAGATAGATAGATAGATAGATAGATAGATAGATAGATAGATAGATAGATAGATAGATAGATAGATAGATAGATAGATAGATAGATAGATAGATAGATAGATAGATAGATAGATAGATAGATAGATAGATAGATAGATAGATAGATAGATAGATAGATAGATAGATAGATAGATAGATAGATAGATAGATAGATAGATAGATAGATAGATAGATAGATAGATAGATAGATAGATAGATAGATAGATAGATAGATAGATAGATAGATAGATAGATAGATAGATAGATAGATAGATAGATAGATAGATAGATAGATAGATAGATAGATAGATAGATAGATAGATAGATAGATAGATAGATAGATAGATAGATAGATAGATAGATAGATAGATAGATAGATAGATAGATAGATAGATAGATAGATAGATAGATAGATAGATAGATAGATAGATAGATAGATAGATAGATAGATAGATAGATAGATAGATAGATAGATAGATAGATAGATAGATAGATAGATAGATAGATAGATAGATAGATAGATAGATAGATAGATAGATAGATAAATAAATAAATAAATGCAAGTTAAAAAAAAGCTATGACAGTATCGAAAACAAAAACCCACACACAAAAACAAACAAACAAACACCCCAACAAACAAGCACCCCAACACCCCAACAAACAAAAACCCAAACAAACAAACAAACAATCACAAATGTCATTAAAGGCTGAGAAGACACACCATGTACTCCAATTTCCGTTGTATAACTTTTTGCATTGATTTCAATTTAGTTTTTATTGAAACTTTAAAAATAATCTTGAACGAAATCACTAAAACAAATTTTACCCTTTTTGTTTGTTTTATGAGGGTTTAATGTGGGGTGTCGTGGCCGAGCGGATAAGAGCATCAGACTCAAGTTCTGGTGGTTAAGTCATCGGGATGTGGGTTCGAATCCCTGTGGGTTCGAATCCCGGTCGTGACACTTGTGTCCTTGAGCAAGACACTTAACCATGATTGCTTCTCTCCACCCAGGGGTAAAATGGGTACCTGTGAGGGCAGAGATGGTTTATGTGAATGATTAGCTTGGAGTGCGGTAAATTCGCAGGATACTCCCCGGAGCTGAGATGGTTTTAGAAATGAAATATGGCCCAGTGACCGTGGGTAATGTCAGAAGCGCTTTGATACGGCATTCGGGCTGTGATAAAGCGCTATATAAGAATCGATTAGTTAGTTATTAATTTGTATTTGGTCGTAAATGTTTTAAAGTTTTCTGTGCTGAAATTTTCTGAAATTTGATCGGAAAAAGACCCCTTTTTTCAATTTTTGAAATAGTTTTTTTTATCGCCGGTGGCGGCGCTCTTGCGTCTTTGGAATAAATACTTCATACCGTGGACTGGTGAATATTGTTTGTCTTTGTCACTTGCATTTCATTGGTTTCTTTGGATCGTTGCCTATTTTTCAAAAACGTATGTAGGTATGTATCATGCCGAGTAAATGTGTTGTCGGTGGATTTCAAAATGTCAAAATGTCAAAATGGTCCCTGAATAGCTTATATGTTGAAGGGATAACCAACAACAACAAACTTATTTTATAAAAACGTAAATTACTGTTAAGTTGTGTACAATTTTACAATTAAAGATTTTGTTGCAAAATTGCAAATATTTGAGGAAAACCACAGATTACTTTGTTAACATTAATAGTGCAACAACTCTGCTAATTACATTTACACATAATTTGTGCATAATTGGTGTAAATGCCTTGTTTTATTAATTTAAAGAACTGTACATTATAACTCAAGAAATTCAAAGCATTTCAGAAGTACGAATTTGTTACAATAATTGTTTCTCATTGACGGTTAAAACACCCCATAATGTGTTATTTCAATTCTTCAGATGGCTTCATTAGGAAAGTACGATAAATTTGTGGCAATCTACAATTCTGATCCTAAGAAGTTGGAGTTCAGAGACAAGCAAGGAATGGTAGCCCTGCACCATGCTGCAACACGTAATAGCGTCAACATCATGGAGTTTATTTTACAACACGACGGGGGTAAGGCGATAATCTATTTTATATTTTACCTACATGCACTGATAACAATAATATAGATTTCTGATTTATTACTATTATTATTACTACTATTATTAGTATGACTATTGTTTCATGCTATCACAGTTTTCAACAGAATTATCACATTTCTCTTTGCCGGCATACAACGCCCCGAGTCATGCTGCCCGGATAGCCTTCGATCTCGAGGGTCTTTTCAAGCATTTTGCTGTTCCCAGAAGTGCCGCCATCTGTTCTACTCTCACAGTCTTGCCTATATGATCTAGATGCTTCTCCAGCACCTTTGGAATTTCAATATATTTCATTTTATAATTCTGGTTTTGAAGCCAAGGATTCTCAGAAAAGCAAACTAATCAAAAACCCCATGTAAGGAAAACAGTGTCAGTTTTAGATGTGGGAGGAAAACTCACGAGAATTATTCCAGGGAAAACATGCGCACTCATGTAGTGACTAAAAGCCCAATCCCATGGGTAGATAACTGAGTTTGTAGGTGCATAGAGCAAGGACGTCCTTGGTAAGTGCCGGTGTGGCAGGAGATTCCCCCCCCCCGATATTCTGCCCCCTCCATACGGCGAACTGTATAGCGCCCTCTTTTGAATCCTCATCCTTTATTAGCCCATGCTAATTTATATGGGGACATATTGCCCTAGGACACCTGCACCATTTTCCGGAGATCGCAGGTTCAAATCCTGCTCTAGTATATTTTCCTTTGATCAACCCCAAATTATTAAAAGTTTACCTAGTCAGTTTCCTTTGTAAATTGTTACTTGATATTCGTATTTTTGGACATACTTTTATTGGTTTTCAAATCAACTGTATATGGGTCACACTTCAGAAGGAATGACTTCGAGGATGCTTCCCATACAAGTACCATCTTTATAACAAGTATAGGCTTTCGGTTAAATGTTCCACAATTTCTTTTCGGGGTCATGACCTAAGTATCTCCGTACCTTTAAATGGAGAGCTCCTGGTTATACGTAGCTTTACTTTCATTTTAGATACCTCAATAAGGACAACATAGGACTGGGTATTTGGAATAAACACAGATCAAGATGACCAAGGGGAATGATGTATAATCACAGAAGATCCAACAGTCAAATGAACAAAAAAAAAGGCGATGAAGCCGTGGACAAACAAGGTCATTCTGTCAGTCTAAGGGAGGCTGTGGAGACTGAGAAGTAGATATGTGGATTTATTAGCCAGGTTTAGGAATCGAACTGTGGATAAACAAATAGAAGATCTAATGGTTAGTGCTTGGAGGTAGGGGATGAGAGAGCCTAAAGAGACACTCCGAGGGGGCAGTAGGTATGGATAGCAAAACTAATACGATCCATTTTTGTATGATGAAGGAACCAGTAGAGACTCATGGGGGAAGAAGGCGTGGATATCAGAGACAGGGGATCCGTATTATTATTCTTCAAATACAACTGCGATTCCTAATGTTCATTGATGGCCGTTTGTGGGTCTCTAACGCTGTTTTATTCTGTTCACGGAGTTTAATCTTCAGAATATCGAAAGATAAGAGACGAAAATGTGCAATATTGAATTTGAGCGCAATAGGCCCCTTTGTCCAGGAACACTGTTTTACAATATGTCACATTTTCGTCAAAATTAAACATGGCATGTATATTTGTTTATTTACTGTGCTTAGTTATTTGATTTAATGACATGTTCCGTTATGCAAATCACACCAAAACATTTTGGGTAGGCCTACTCACCAATAGCAGACCAGGAATTTGATGTTAGATTTATTTTCAATTGTTCACAAGATATCAATGTGGCAGACGACTCTGGTAACACTCCCCTTCATTTCGCTGTGGAAAAGGAACATATTGATGCCATAACCTTCCTTATGGGTAGTGACGCCAATACCAACCAGCTCAACAATCACAATATGGCTCCCATTCACGTGGCTGCAGATTTGAATAAGGAAAAGGCCATGAGGGTAAGTCAATGCAGCGGTGGGATGACCGCAAAATACTGTAGATAGCATTATAAACAACTCTGCTGTTGTTTTGAAGAAAAAACAAAATTAGTTCGATTTCTCAATAAAATTGTCGATCTCCAACTGAAAATTCAAGTGAAATAATAAATTCAATTATATTTATTTTCATTTCTGTTTCGTCACCGACGCCACGAACTAGCTCATAGTGTACGAAACCACTTTCTATCAGAGTGTTAAGTTTTGTTATACTTAGTTTAAACAATGTTTACCGAGGCTTACACTTTCCTGAAGTTTCAACGCTATAAGGAGCTTTACATTTTTAATTGCGGTAATAAGGCGTTGCAACTTTGCACCGGACCTGAAAACTTTTGACGCCACGAAGTAACACTGATGTTCAATTAACCATTGCAACACACGGCGCACACCAACTTCAAAGTGTGAAAATGGACCTTATGCATTGACGTCATTAAGCCGCCATCTTAGATTTAAAATGGTGACGAAACAATCGTAGCGTACAGATTTGTACGCGCAGCGCATATGATTGTCCAATGAACAACCTCCTTTTGACCTCTAGACGAGGGCACCCTACTCTAATCCCCATGAAGTAGCAGCTTGTTTGTACGTAGCGCGCTAGACGTACATTACATTTCACCAACTGACAAACTCGCACAGTCATACATTGGATGGTGCTACTTCGTGAAAATGAGAAATTTCTTCGACGCCAGGAAGTAGCACGCTTCTTTCTTCCTTTATTGCTCATTAATTTGTGACAAAAAGCAGTAAAAGCACCGTACAAATAAAGTTCAACGCATCAAGTCTCCACTGTAAGAAAACTAGTTGGAAAAACCCTGAAATTGAAAGTTTGATTTTAAAAATCGTTCAACTTTAAACGCCGTTTTCTCCGATTGTTACTTTTTACTTGTATGTGGGACTGTGCTACTTCGTGGCGTCGCTGACGATTTGTACCTCCCTTTGTAATTTTAAGAACTTCATTTTGACATTTGGGTGCAATGATTCTAGCACCAGCTATGTACCAAAAGTAGATACGGGGTTTTAAATTAAATAAATTATTATCGTTAACAAACAAACAATATTGCTTTGCTATTTCTTTTAAAGATGTGTTTGTTTTGGGCTTATCCCTGTAGACCCTGGTACTTCAGCAGAATGTGGATGTTAATCTTCAAGGGGACCTTGGTCAAACTGCTCTGCACTTTGCTGCCAGTAAAGACAACTTGGAAGTCTTCCAAATACTTGTATGTCTCGATTATTGAGTTAAAACAATCGGTTGGATCAATGTTTAAAGACACATCATGTTCCATCATGTTGAGCGATAAAAGGAAGAACGGTTGTAGTTTGATAATGTTCAAGGTTTACAAACAATAACACCGCACATGATCTTTTTCAGACTCTTCTAAAACTGTATACATTGACGTCACAGTTTTAAAACCAAAACAGTATGAGAGACTTAAGCATAAATCCCAAGTCATTTTGTTCAGCATAACACAAGTATATGAGAATATAAAGAGGGACATGAGACCCGATGGTGACTGGAGGGCATGAGCACGTGAACATTTGCGAATCGGGGCAAAAAACGCGAATATTTACGCAAATATTCACGTATATATGTTTGATGTCCCTTTTCAGGGCCACCGTAGTTAAGATTGATCTTAACTCTAAATCACTCTTAATTCCTAAGCAAAGTGTCATGTCACAATGCAAATCACTATGGTGATACTGTCAACTCATCTTAAGATAAATCTTAGTGCTTTGTGAAATCGACCCCAGGACGTGTTCAACTTGGGGGCTACAGCTACGGCTACGGCTAGATTGCCGTGTCACCGTGAAGAAAAGGACGTCCTTAGCAACTCCTTAGCCGGCCTTAGCCACTCTTAACCAACTCCTTGGAAAGCCGTAGCCACCAATTTGGATACTGCCGAGTGGAACCGACGTCAACAGGGATACCAGTGAATCCAATTTAGTCAGTCCGTTATAATAGCGGATTCTCTACAACCGCATGTCAAAAGTGTGTGTAAAACATTTGGGGCATTTTTCCTGTCCCGATTGGAGTATGCCCTCGTTGAGGATACCAATAGTCCCTACTTAGGAACTTTTAATAATATCATAAAACAATAATAACATGAACATCTTCATCTAAATACTCACGTCTGTTTGTTACAGCTTGGTTGTACCAACATCTGCCCCTGCTTGAGTGATAACAACGGTGTTCATGCTTTACACACTGCAGCAACTCATGGGTCCGCCAGGGTCCTAGATCTGTTTTTCAATTTTTGTGAGTATAAAAGAGAGCGTGTGATTGTAAAAGGGAATACATTTTAAAGCCTAAAAAAAATAAAATAAAATAATAATAATAATAATAATCTGCACATAATATTTACATGTACTTTGCGGCTTTTCATTGTTTGGGGAGAATTTTTACACTGGGAGGTTAACACTAAAAGGGGTAGGTAAAAATGAGGAGATTTACATCGGGAGGTTTACACTAAATGGGGGTAGGTGTAAACGAGGAGATTTACATCGGGAGGTTTACACTAAATGGGAGTAGGTGAAAAAGAGGAGATTTACATCGGGAGGTTTACACTAAATGGGAGTAGGTGTAAACGAGGAGATTTACATCGGGAGGTTTACACTAAATGGGAGTAGGTGAAAAAGAGGAGATTTACATCGGGAGGTTTACACTAAATAGGGGTAGGTGTAAACGAGGAGATTTACATCGGGAGGTTTACACTAAATGGGGGTAGGTGAAAACGAGGAGATTTACATCGGGAGGTTTACACTAAATGGGGGTAGGTGTAAACGAGGAGATTTACATCGGGAGGTTTACACTAAATGGGAGTAGGTGTAAACGAGGAGATTTACATCGGGAGGTTTACACTAAATGGGGGTAGGTGAAAACGAGGAGATTTACATCGGGAGGTTTACACTAAATAGGGGTAGGTGTAAACGAGGAGATTTACATCGGGAGGTTTACACTAAATGGGGGTAGGTGTAAATGAGGAGAGTTACATCGGGAGGTTTACACTAAATGGGGGTAGGTGTAAACGAGGAGATTTACATCGGGAGGGTTACACTAAATGGGGGTAGGTGTAAATGAGGAGAGTTACATCGGGAAGTTTACACTAAATGGGGGTAGGTGTAAATGAGGAGGATTACATCGGGAGGTTTACACTAAATGGGGGTAGGTGTAAACGAGGAGATTTACATCGGGAGGTTTACACTGTAAAATGGAGAGTTTATTAATTTATTCCAATTCTCACAACAGACCTGCAAGAATTACAAAGGTGGTCATTTCGTTTGAACAAGAAAAACAGCAAAAAAAACAGTCAATGACAGTTTGTCAGGGCTTTTTGCATGTTCAAGAGCACCAATATATTTGATTCAGAAGTGAACATTTAGGAAACATTACCTTCGCAAGCACATTCGTGGCAGTTGTTCAGACGGATTTCTCAGAACAATCGATACTGTTTTCGACACTTAACATAGCAAACATGAACCGTCATCTAGATATCACACGTACTGTTCTTCACAATTTATTTTGGATTTAAATTAAACCGTTTATGAACCCAAATAATCCAATTTACTAACAGAAATACCTTCATTTATACTAATGATAATTTCTGCCCTCCATAAAAAAAAAAAGATCGAGAGCGTTTTGAAAAAGACACGGCTTTGGTGTTTGTTGACAAGGAAGGGAATACTGCACTTCACAGTGCCGTCAATAGTGGTGATTATGATGCCGTCAAATTATGTCTGAAGTATGGCGCAAGGATCGATACACAACAAGTTATTGCATGCAAGGTGAACTATTTTAATTTTAGTACATTTAATGACATAATTAATTTATTGTGGCCAAAAATAGTTCAAAAAGTATTAAACAATAAGTCAGAAGAAATTTTAAAAACAGATAACGAAGACGAGGAGAAATACGGCTTCAGCCTTGGCAGGTCGTCAGTCTCCGTTCAGTATAGTGTAATGCAGACTGACGTCCTAAACAGGAAACTCCAGTGCTTTTACACGGTGACCAACCTTGCAAATGGGTCCCAAACAATATTATCATAAAGTACGGTTTGCCTATTGGTTAAAAAATAATGTGAGACATAAACGCTATTTGATATTTATTTATAGGCACTAATTGGTTATTTTGGTATGACTTGTTTTGGTTTGTTTCCATGTAAATGTATTTTATACATATGTGCATTATATACAAGTTAAACTATTATATATCAGTAGTATTTAGTTTTTAATATATTCAAAAAACAAGTAAAGAAAACCCATATGAGTACTTGTTTGGTACCCACCGGGCTGCCAGCTAAATCAGTAATACGGATATCAATGGAAAGTTGTCTCCGAATCAGTGCTATAATAACAGTATTCATATAATATATACAAACAAAAGTGTAATGAAAATCTTACAGTTGTGTCAAAATGTACTGTGCCTTTAAATAAATGGATTAACTTGGAACTGTGGTTTTGTTACCAGGGTGAGAAGGCCACACCTCTGCATCTTGCTTGTACTCAAGGAGCGCTGGGGATTGTCAAGTTAATGTTATCTAGCTGTGGTGATAAACGAGACCCGCTGAATACGCCAGATACCCAACAGCATCTGCCAATACACAGGTCTAGTCCATTCCACCAATCTATTCTTATTTTCATTTTTTTAAATCCTGTTTATGTTTTTCAAGAAATTAAACACTGATAAAAATTTGCTTAAAAAATCACTCGAGTGGATAACATCCTTGATAGAAAGAGAGGGTCAACTTTGCAAAAGTACGTATAACACACCAAATAATGATTTGGACGTAAGCCAAGGCATGATTCTCTTTATAACACATTGATTTTTGTTTCCTTTACATTATTATTATTGTTTTTTAAAAATATAAATTTTAACCATTATCATGATTATATTATATTTATTTCATACATTTGTTTTCATTACCTGTCCAACCTCTTCCCCGGAGTACCCCTCCCGATTCACGCCATCAGTAAACGTTTTGCTCAAGATTACTTCACCCTCCCATAATCGTAGTCGTCTGTGCTTAACATAAATCCATTACATAGTTTCAAAAATTAGAGGAATAAAATAAAATAAATAAATAAAGTAAAAATGCTTCCCCTTACTAAAAATTACCAATTTAATAGATATAATTTGATGCTTTTCATTGAAGGTAAAAGAAATGTGTCATTATTTAGTTTTAGAAACGTCATGGTTCTGACAGGGAACGAGGTTCTGAATGGGAACAAGAAACGGGTTCAGTTAGGATCCAGTTGTAGTGAAGTTCGTCCATTTCTACATGATTTAACGATGTTCCTTAATGATTCTTTGATATAACTTGTGCAAGTCTCGCGCGTGTTCGAACTTAAGGGGCCAGGTTGGTCCTTACCAAATTAACAAAGAAAACCCGAAAGTAAGATTTGACTTCCGTTTCCGGTTACTTATAAACAATTAAGAATTTTGCCAAACTGACGTTCATGTTATAATTAAACCAATGTAATGGTCGCACGAATTCGGGCGTGACTGGCAAACGGGGTTTCTATAATCCTTGTCCCGAGTTTTAATTTTGTTTGAATGTTAGTTTGAACAGATTTTTTTGTATTATTTGAAAAATGAAATTGTATTCATAACAAATTGCTATATATGGGTATTTTTATTATGAAGTAGTTTGTACAAACAGTATTTAAAATGAAGATTTGATTTCATGGAAAAATGTGGTCTTCGTTCTAGTTGTTTCCTCGTTTTCGATGCTCGAGACTTTGTTTTGTAGTGGTCCAATCGCCCTATCTTTGAGTAAAATTCTAATAAAACTAACTTATTCATAATGTAATAATTGGAGAACGTTGTCACATTTAGAGTTCTAGAAGACCTTGGGCAGCTTTTGACCTATTTATGACATATACAATTTGTTGTGTTATATTATACTGCAGGGCCGCGATGTTCAACCACTCGGAGATCGTTGACTACTTGCTGGAAGAGGTAACCACTAAGAATTTGCAACTTTATTTTATCGGATGACAGGTCCTGAGCAGCCATTAAAAAACCCAAAGACGTCCAATTAGGCTGTATAAAAATCACTAGAGCATGAGCACTATTAAACTTTGCCAGCATTTTGAAGCCGCGTGTGCGCGGCATGTTTGTGTAGAAACTTGTAAAGGTTTGACATTTTGTAGACCCTTTTCACGGATCTTTGCATATCAATGGCTTTATAAATACTGCTCTACTGTGCATCATTGAATCAAATAGGCTGCAAATGTGAAGTCACAATCTGGTTGTATAGGGCTTAGGCCTCCATCTGTCTCGAAAGGCTATGGACTTTTAAAAAGGGGGACTCCAATTTGCTTGGCTAGTTGTTGCACTTGCGGCTGTGACTTGTAAGGCCTATCCGGGGGTGACTTAGTGGTGGGACACAGCATACGGTACATTGCTGGGTCCACACCTGTTTTTACTTGTGTATACGACATTTAGGAACATTTTGTTGGTTGAAATTCCAGCTACCAACTAACAAGTTTATGCCAACTCATTTTCCGCCGAGCCATTAAGTCTTGGAACAACTCCAGCTGTCAACCATTACTCATGATCCAATTCAACAAAATTTAAAGCTGAAATATCAAGGAAAAGAAAATCACAAACTGTAGGTGCAAGTACACAGCCCTGCTTAACTCCACTGCGGATTTCAAAGACTTCTGATGATGATCCATCAAGCTGAACAGAACCTTTCATCCATTCATGAAATGAGCGCATCGAGCTCAGCAGCTTCGGGGGACAGCCTATAATCTTCCAAGCTTGAGGAGCTCTTCTCTGCTGACTATGCGCCTTTAGTCAAGGTCGACAAATGCTACATAAACAGGGGTTGTAATTGCTCTCTGAACTGTTCCTATAGTTGCATCGAAGAGAAAACCATGTTCCCTGGACGAAAGCCACGTTGCTCTTCTGGGCTTAGTCTCTTGAGGATGACTCGTGCAAATGTTGAATAAGACGCCACGGTAGTTCTTGCAATGGGATCGTCCTTGCGTCGCCCTTGTATATTGTGATATTGGAGTCACACATGTGTTGGGACACGGTTTCCTCACTTGGGCAGGAATTAGGGCGTTTTTACCACATTTCAGAACTTCAGCTGGGATTAGCTTCCCCAACAGACTGCTCTGCGCGCACACTTGTTCTCTTAGTAAGAGTGTACAAATAGTGTTCTTTCGTTTTATAAACTTTATAACAAGTAGTGTGCGGCACACAATATCCTGTCCAATTAGAATCCAATTTTCGGCCTTGGGTCAAGTTAAAATTAATAGAGATCAAAGGATGGATTGCACATGACGTCATTGAAAAGTGCAGGCGTGCACGCGCTGCGGACAACTCTCAGCCAATGATAGCCTTTCACGCGTACGTTTCATCAACGACGGCGGCCAAGACAAGGGGTCTCTATAAACAATAGCTATTCATTCAATATTACATTATTTCCATACTCACATACTCACATCAAAAAACAGTAACCGAATGTTAAATAAGCACATTAAGGGCATAAATAAACGAAGTTTGTAAACGAACAAAGAAAAAACTAATGTAGCCTTAGCTTCAGGTCCAAACTGGAGAACCCATTAATTAATGAATAACAAAACAGGTAAAGAAAAACAAATAATAATAATACAGATGAGTATGGAGGCCGTTCAAATAAGCGGAGGCTTGTAGGGAACAGCCTGGGACACAAACAAACACAGACAAAACAAAGGGGACGGGACAAAATTAGATGAGCTAGGTACAAGTATAACTAATGCAATAAGAAAGAAGAAACTAATGACAAGAAATTAAAGAGCTGAAAGGGACCAATGGAACTCACAGGGAGAGAAAGCTAAGCTACATAATTGGAGAGGAGGACTCTTTTGAACGAGGTTTTGAAATGACCCACAGAAGGCTGATTTTGTATTCTACTGTCAATGGCGTTCCAAAGACGAGGACCGTAGAAGCGAAGTGTGTGCATAGAATAAGTGGTGCGAGTGAAAGGAACGTAATGGTGCTATGGTGTATGTGTAAAAACGAGGAGTTAGTGCTGAAGTCAATTGAATAAAATGTAGCTCTGTGGTCCAAAACAGTTGATATGTAAAGTGATGTTTTTGTTCTATTATATATTCCTCTTGTTAAGGGAAGCTACATTGATGCCCAAGACATGGACCAGCGGACACCTCTCTTACTGGCTACACAGAGATCCAGTTGGCAATCAGTTCATCTCCTTCTACACAAAGGAGCTGATGTTACTGTTACTGACTCTGAGGATCGTAACATCTTGCATCTCATTGTACTCAATGGTGGATCATTGGAGATACTTGGACAAGAATTCTTTAAGGTTTTCAACATTTACATTTTGTTCATTTCCTATGTGGTCTGGACCAATTTCATTGTGAATGATACAATGTAAAACGTGGTACAAGGTAACCAGTCGTTCTTACTCAGATTAAATATAATGCGTTTAACGACTAATTGAAGCAACTTAAAGGTTTGTATTAGAAGAGGGCAAACAACGGATACCAATGTTTTCTGGGCAAATCGGTAAAGCAGGGAAACAACACACACACGGGCACACAAACTTAAGGATCGGGTTGCGGGGTTTTTCTTTTGTTTTCCCTTGTCTAAACAAGGTCTAAACAGGTCCAAGTTGAACAACAAAATACTTTAAGGGTCTTTTGTGCAAATGTGTAAAAAAAAAAAAAAAAAAAAAAAGTGGGGGGGGGGAGAAGAAGAAGACGAAGAAGAAGAACAAAAAAAAACAACAAGGCTCTTTGCGTATTAGTGTAATAATCGTAACTCTCCATCCTTCCAACGGTCGCAGAGGATGGAGGGTTGCAATTATCGCAAAATGTAAAATAATTACGAATTAGTAATCCGTTATAACGAATTAAGTAATTACAATATTGTGCGATTGTACGGCCGTGTCCGAATTGATGACTTCTATAATTCAACGTCGTTGCAGTCAACGGCCACTGAGCCGCAGCAATCATCAATTTAGACACGCAGCCAAACAGTCGCACCATGGAGGTAGGTCAATTGCTAATGTTAACTTTTACGTTTTAACAGATTACTAATTCGTAATAACGAATTATTAAATTCGTAAACACGAATTACTTAATTTTTTATAACGGATTCCTAATTCGCAAAGAATAAATTACTCGCTGATAATATATACTTCAGTTGAGCTTTCGAAGAAAGGCTACGACACAGTACTTAAAAAAAAATGGCTCCGCCCATTATGCCTAGGAAGCAGATAGGGCAACACCAACAAGTTTTGTAACAGGGGCAAGGGCTCTGGGCGAGGGGAGAAGGGCACCTGCCCCTCCCCCTCTGGTTACGCCAATTGGGTCAAACAAAATGTGCATATTTTTCTATATGTAAAGCATTTAATTTGCAAGAAATGCAATATGGCGTACCAAATTATTCAAATAATTGGTCCTTGTTCATTCTTGCTTAGCAGAATTAATGTTTTTCATAGAAGTAGGCCTACATGTAACCTTATGGAATAGGGATGTGGGTCACAAGAAGAAAAACCCATTGACGTAATTGCGAGGACCATCACAAACGTGTTGTTTACGATCACAATAGTCCCAATTCAATTATGTCTGCAGCAAAATAATTTAAATCAACATTGCCAATAAGTACTCATAACATGAGAAAATATTAACTTCTGATTCCGTAGGTCTTTCTTCTTCTTTGAATTTTGAACCGATAATGTTTACAAAAATAAACCAAGCTTAGGTTTTTTAAACAACATACAAAGAAAACAACTTAATGTGTTTACAATCAGAATGTTGGATTTTTGTTTTTCAAATGAATAGAAATCTGAAGCTGCAATTCTGCTGAATCAGGCAGATACTTCTGGCTGTACACCTATGCACTATGCCACCATGGAAGGTTCTATCAAATCGGTGCAAGGTTTGATGGATCTAGGCGCCATAGTCAACCCCAAGAATAAAGACAAACAATCTCCTCTACACTTTGCAGCAAGGTGAAATCTTAAAACAAAACCTTTTTTTCAATAGACCGTGCAAGTCTCGCGCGTATTCGAACATTTTTGGGACCACTGTGGTCCCACGTACATTGCTTTAACGCGTTAAAGAAACAAACTCACGCGCTTTAACGGATCCCAATGTTCGAATACGCGCGAGACTTGCACAGTCTATAGGTGGATTAATTCAAACTTGGGAGTATGGATCGGTCTATATATGGTATTAAACGAGCGTGCGTGTGATAACGAATTTCAGTTTTTGTTCTTGCGCAAGCGCGCATTTTGTAATTCAAACAGCGGTAATACGCACCATTAGCTACTATAAGTTCAACCTCTTTCCCAGTAGTGTACGGTCTCGCAAAGCCATATGTGTGTCCCAGTATGCCTTGCTCGATCTTAACCCCTGAAAGTGTTACTTTAAAATATTCAAATATGTTGTATATTTTACTTTTTAGTCCCGTGGTTGATCCATTCTGTGTTAGAGACTACCTAGAGTGCGCCGTCAAAGCATGCATCAAGTCAGAACAGCAACTGGTCCCCTCTCATTCTAGTAAATCGAACGCACCCAGTGTATGCAGTTTCAGCCTCAACGCTGACTGGCTAACCAAAAGTAACTGCTTTGAGCACACGCTTGTTAAAAACATAGGAGTGATTGCAGGGCGCTTGTCGGGCGCTTAGTATACAAATATTGACTGCTTCGAGTGGCGTAGAAAAACTAGTCACTCGAGGTGATCCCCGGAGCAGCCTAGAAGCCTCGGGAAGATAGGCTGCTCCGGGGATCACCTCGAGTGACTAGTTTTACTACGCCACGAGACAAAGCAGTCAATATTGGTTTTATAACACCTCCTCCATTTTTCTGGTAGAATCAATCGTCAAACCACTTTACGTACGTGGCAATCAATCGTCAAACAAGAACTGTAAAATCTTACGTTGAAATACCGAGTTTTGACAAAATAAGAGGGTACCAGACTACTGCTATTACGTTCGTTCTCCAAACCGTGTTTAAAATGCACACATTCTGTTCATTACACCGGGTTCGAGGTTGTCAAGCAGCTCGTTTAAATCAATGTTTGAAGTCAATGTAGTCAGGGTACCAGGGTATCCATTCACTAGTACATCGGTTGCTAGGCTGTCGTTGAATAGTTCCGTTGAATAGTTCGCGTTGCGTTTGTGGCACGCACTAGTAAAACTAAGGCATATCATGTGACGCGCTCTAAACCAATCACAACGCAGAAAATATGTATGAGGTGTTATAATACGTTTTAATATACTTTTTCTTCTGATTGACCGGCCGGTCAGCCAATTAGAATGAACCCGTAAAAAAGCGCCTTTGTCCAGATCTACAGTTCCTGACGGCAGAAAACCCCCTTTTCCCCCATTTATAAAGTAACCTTCGTAAATTCGTTCGCACTTAAATGTTATAAATCCTTTCACCCAATCACTAACAATGCATCTTAACCAAATATTTCATAACACACATCATACTCCATACTTAAACTTTTTTCTAAAATCACAAAACTGTATTTTTTGTTATGAGTTTGGTTTCAGGTATGGTCGATTCAACACATGCAAGCAGCTTCTGAATAGTGCTATTGGGCCCAATATAATCAACGAGACAGACAGTGGAGGAATGACTGCTCTTCACATAGCATCGTGGTTTGGTCATTACAGAGTGGTCAAACTACTTATGTTCAGAGGCGCTCTGCTTCATAAGTAAGTATTGTTATAGACTGTGCAAGTCTCGCGCGTATTCGAACATTGGGATCCGTTAAAGCGCGTGAGTTTGTTTCTTTAACGCGTTAAAGCAATGTACGTGGGCCCTGGTACGTGGGACCACAGTGGTCCCAAAAATGTTCGAACACGCGCGAGACTTGCATGGTCTATTAATTGCGGCGAGACCAAGGGTGAGTTCGAATCTGGGGGGGGGGGGGGGGGGGCAGGGCAACCGGGGTTTACTACAAAACCACAATTCTATGGACCCAAATTAAGGTGTTTGTTAATTGTGAAGTGAATATGGTAAGAAAGATGTTTTAAAGTAGAATAGACCTCAAATGATCCACACAAAATGCCCGAACATTGTATGGTCTACAATTCGTAAACTACAATGTGGAACCAAATTTTTGACTCCCCAAAATGGCGGACTGTGTTAGTTCACATGTAACCACACAATTTCGAGGCATATTGAGTGACTCGTTATTAAACATCTTGCCAACCACATTCGCTTTTTAGAGCCCAAAGGCGCCGAATCTATGTCCCTTTACCCTAGGGACAGTTTGTATATGAAGGAAATTTACTACAAATTAGGGAGTGATTAATCGTCAGTAAGGCAGAGCAAAGACTGGAAACCCAAATAAACCTCACGAGGAAACAGATTTTCCAAAGGCAGCTACAAAAATGTGGTTTATTTTTCTTGCATTTAAACGATGACGCAAGCAACGATGTTGTTCGTAGATATATTACAATGGCTAGACCCGACCCCCGTTCCGCCACATTATCAATGCTTTCAATCTTTTGGAAACTTATCTAGAATCAAATAATATTTTAATACCTAAAAACAAACAACTTGATTATTTTTGGGGGATTTAAATACTTTGGACTTTTAGCTTGTTTCCAAAAGAGAAATGATACAACATTGTCTGTTTGAAAAACTAAGTATAATTTGAACAGATATTCAGACAATTATGAATGTAATGGCGTTGTAAAACGCTATAGCGTGGTGCAAGGATTTATTCAGCAAAATCAAATGATACTAAGGAACATCAAAATGTATTTTTCTGAAAAGCAGTTCTTTGACTGATAATGCTCTTCTCCACAGAGACCATAAGGGACGTTCACCAATGCACCTTGCAGCTATGGCAGACTATACAAACACAATGAATGTACTGCAGGCTGTTCATTGTCATCTTTTAAATTGGTTGGATGATGATGGGGTAATTACCAAACTGTTTCATTATATCAATCCAAAGCGATTGTTTGCACTCGTCCCTATAGTAGTTCGCACCAGTCATCACTATGAAGCTACTCTCAGTTTTGTCGGAGATTTTGTGCACATGATACCATGCTGATTTATCTGAAGGATTGACACTTGTATGAACTTTATAAGGAATGAGCTTTTAGATTTACACAATCAATTTCTTTTTTATATAAACTGCCAACACTGTACTTCTTCTGGAATATTTGAGAAATCAGTATGAACACTTTGAATTCATGTAGGACAAAACGTTAAGAATATATCGTTTTTATAATAATCTGAGATTATACGAAATATGTAATCAGTAAATGATTTCATTCATTCCTTATGAAATGATATTTAATCATTCAGAACACAGCTCTTCATCTGGCAGCCAAGGAGGGAAAAGCCAATGCTGTATCATTCCTTTTGGATCATGGAGCAGACATCAAGAGAAATCATCTCAAACAGACAATCATGGATGTCACTATTGAGACACACAATAAGGATGTAGCTCTGGCTGTAATTGCACACGATAGGTAAATACTTTATGTACAGAATGATTGCGAGTGTTGTACAATAGCAGTTAATGACAATAAGGTACAGTTGTGTACATGTAAACTGGATGAATTTAAATTTCGATAAAGGAGATAACTTAGATGACTTTATGTGCACCCACAGAATCTGATGTAATTTACAATTGTGACGATGTTTTTAAAAAAGATTGATGAATACATTAAATTACCCAATAGCTGTATATAATTTATTTTGATGTTTCGCATTTTTATGTAGATGGCACGAAGCAATGGAACCAGGTTGTGATGTTACGCCTCATATGCTAGGGCTAATACAGCACATGCCTGAAGTTGCATTGGTAAGTAGGTTTCATGCAAAAGCTGATCACAAATTGCTTTCAACAAAGTTAAGCTTTACAAGAGTCCTCTAACGGGCGAGCGAGAAAGCTTCTTCAAAATGGGGAATAACAGCAGATCTATTTATCGAAATAAATCAGTTTGTGGTAATATGATTTTGTTACATCTATCGTCACCGTTTTCACGAAGGGACAATAGTCCCCTGCAGCCAAAAATGTATGTTTGGAGAAAACCGCGTTTGAAGTTATGCTGATTTTGAAATCATTGGTTGGTAGACTTTTCGCTATTTAATCTTTGAAATTTTTACATGGAAAGTAGAGATCCTAAATCATACAAATGTTTCCAATTTTGTCCATAACGGTTTAATTAATGAGTAATTATTCAATTAACAAAATGTTCTCTTCGTGAAACTGCAAAACGTGGTCTGTGTGCAGCGCGTCGTGTTTAAACGAATTGGCTGTTCGTGAAAACGCAAAAGCCGGAGCACTTACTTTTTCAGCTGTGCCAGGGGAAAAAAACACGCGATAGAGCAATACACAAATTGGCTCTTCGTGAAAACAAAAAAACAAGTTTTGGCCGTTTGGGGCGCGCGCGTAAAACATTGTAGGTCAAAGGTTTTGGCACTTCGTGAAAACGCAAAAAGCCGGAGCACTCGTATTTGGTGCTGTGCCAGCCGTGTCTTCAACGCACAAAAAGGATTTTGGCTCTTCGTGAAAATGCAATTCCAGGTTCTTGAGGTTTTTGTCTTTCACCATCTTAGCATAATTAAGAAACTAGACGACTTTTAGGTCTATAAATTAGTGAATTGTTAGATACCGTTAAACTAAATCGAAAACACCAAAAAAATCCAAATGAGTTTTTTATCGATTTTTTACGATATTGTCCCTTCGTGAAAACGGTGACGCTATGTACCGCCCTAAAAACATTTCTAGCAGGTAGTCTGAAAAGTATGGAACATCACACATCGTAAATATCTTTGCAAATACTTGCGATGTCGCAAATGTTATTGCAAATATCTTTTCAAATATGTGTGATGTCGCAGTTAGGCCTAACAACTTTGGGAATCTAACAACTTTAAGACCCTCTAGTATCTCGAAAATAGCCTGGTACAAGTATGCAAACTAAGAGACAAAGTATGTGATAAAGCATGCTGCATCATTTCCGACAATGCAAATATTCAATGACATCGCTGCCGCGACCTGAGGTATAAATAATTGCGAGGGGAAGGCGTGGTGAACTGGTAACTACTGTGACCTGGGGTATAATGACTGGCAAGGAGGGCAAGGGCCTGTTAACTGGCTTACTACTGTGACCTGGGGATAACTACCTGCGAGGAAAATGTTTGTTTGCTTTCTGCTTACGGGTTCAAATGTCACTGACAAAATGGTAGGAAACATGGAGATGAATAAACGAAATGTTGACTTAAATCTAGGTTGAGTCCTCATGACAATCATTCCTAACACCAATGGGAAAACCACATCCAGGCATAGGGTGTTGTCACCATATCGCCACATACATCATCATCAACTCTGGGTCATCAACCAACAATCACCTCAAAAAATTGCAATTCTGCCGCCGCTCTTCATCGCCGTTCTGGCCCTATCTTTCGACAACACCACAACGTAATTGTTTTCTTCTTCGTCTTGCTGAAGGGTTCTGAGACCTAGGCAATGCTTGTTATCGTCACCCATTCGTTGTATGTGCACACACCAACGCAGTACTGACTGCTTCCTCAATACTAAAGAGCACCCTGTAAACGTGCTTATAATACTTACCGGGTACTAAATGTTCTCTACCAAAAATCTCGGCTGTATGAGTACATTGGCACCGTTGGATTGTCATCTTGAGTCAAATTGAAAATACCCAATTTTTCCAGGCGGCCAGGATTCACTGGCATACTTTTTATATGAGGCCACTACGGACACATGAGCTCACAATGAGATCTGCTCCCTCTGAACTTCTTCATTCACCAGCCCTTCGATTCACGAAATACGAAGAGTCCACGTCTTCCAGAACATTCACGCCCAATATGAATTCAGGCTACTTGCAGGAGGGGGGAAGATCTACATTTGAAGTTTGAATGGATTTCAACTTTCCTTTGACATGAACAGTTGCTTAGTTCACTGCTGTTTATTGGCCGCAAAAGATCAAGTTACTGGTATACTGCAGTTTCCAATAAATACTGCCGACACTTTTTTTCAACGGGAACGGATACCACAGGGCAATTTTCTTACCTCAGGACGACCTATAGCTAGAGTACGGAAGTGTATAAAGGACATGGTAAAAAAAAACCTATTCCGCCCGGGCGGATTACTATTCCGCCCGGGCGGATTACTATTTCGCCCGGGCGGATTACTATTTTGCCCGGGCGGATTACTATTTCGCCCGGGCGGATTACTAATTTCCATCAGACAATCGCCTGGCAGCTAGAGAGAAACACGTGTTTCATTGTGTCGCCGTCATTTCTACCTTCGGAGCTGTAGTGTTAGTGTTGCTGTATAATAGGTAAGCTTAGATTCCATTTGATTGTTCTTTTTAAAGGGACACTTACCCTCATGTGGCTATTATGTCGGCGAAATAGTAATCCGCCCGGGCGAAATAGTAATCCGCCCGGGCGGAATAGTAATCCGCCCGGGCGGATTAGTAATCCGCCCGGGCGGAATAGCTTTTTTTTTTACAATGTCCTTTATACCTTTCCGTACTAGAGTTAACATTTTGTGACCTCGACAAAACTTTAGGACGCTAACTATCCGTATTATAACAACATTGTGCCCTCGCTCTAATAGTTGTGCAACCATGCAAAACGACGTGTTTATTGCACATTATTTCCCGACGTAATTGGCACAACCTTATTTAGCTTGCCCGTTTTATTATTACGCTGAGCCAACGTTGGAAATTGACCTGCCAAAGTGCACAACATTCCCTGACGCTGGAGCATCCGGATTGGCGGGTACGGCTACGGCTACGGCCCGGCTGGATCACCGCGTCATAATATTTTGGAAGGCAGGACGTCCTTAGCAACAGTCGTAGCCGTAGTTGCAGCCGCCAATCCTGATACTACATCACTGGACCGTTACTTTTCTTATTCCTTGAAATACAAAATGTGTTTCAATCATGTACAATCTTAAGTTCTCACAGGCCACTTTTATACAAATCATGTATTACACTCGTCAGTTGAAATTTCTGTTGATTCATTTGATTTAATTACAGGCTGTTCTTGATCGTTGTGAGGGAGTGCACGACCATTCTGCAGTTGTTTGTCAAGGGGTGAGAAACAAAAATACGGACTACATTTTGTAGTATAAATTGACACGGTTATTTAATCCTTCAATATTTAAGGGTTGGTTTGTAGCAAAAAATAAGTGTAAACAAAAGAGTATTAAAATTGACTTATGTTTTCGAGGGTAAATCTTGCGGTTAAAGGGGCATACCGGTTTACCGTTTACCTAATTCAGTGATGTAAAGACATAGAAAATAATGTTTAGATGGGTTTCATTTAAAAGTGGAGTCGTCAAAATGTTACGTAATTACGAGAAATGATAAAAAACCAATATTAGTCAAAGGTCACTGTATACGCTTTTACCAGCCGTTGCAAGTGTCAAATTTACGTGATAATGTTGCGCATTCTAGCAAGAAGGAAAGTACGTACCCAGAGCATTGAAACATTGCGGTTCTGAAACGGCGGATTTGAACAGTGCACAGACTAAAACCCTTACTGGCAAGAGATACTCGGCGGTCTGGCTCCCAACCCCTCCTACATGTTCATAAGCTTCCAGCTTGCCTCTGGGTGCACCCCACTAAATAAACTTCCATAGCATACAGTGCGAAATGCTAATTATTCAAAGATATAAAAAATACTTCGAAGTCTCACAGCTTTTTACTGTAAAGAGGAAATTATCCATTGACTCTTGAACCTTTATCCTCTTCTCAATTTAATATGGGGAGTCCCATGGCCCGTCGAGTTATACCCCTCCAAATAAAAACACCCCTACTCCGGTGTAATTTTCCAAACGTCCGAGCATCAGTCTTGAAAAATGTCCCCACACCTCTCTGCAAATGGGACCATTTATTTCAGGGCCTAATGTCATCAAAAAATACGTCGAGTTGAACAACCCCCAGGTCACAACTGGGCAAAATTTGTACATGGTTTCCACTTTATTGGGCTGTCAAATCTGTCTCATGGAGAATATTTTGAGGGCCTACAAAATATTAATCAGGCCGACGCTCTGTTTTCTCCTTATTTAGTGATGGGGTGCACCCCTCAGGGTTTATGCCTCGTGAGCCCCACGAGCCACGGCAGTGCGCTGGATATTTCCTCGGGGTTTACATCTCGCTAGCCCCCACGCTGTGCACTGTGTAACAAGTTCCGTTGCACGGACTCTCTGAATTATTATATTACGCTTGATTTTTCATAATTATTTGACACTTTGATCCATAGTCTGAATACATAGGCTCGTTTGTAAAACTTTCATGAATAATTGTACAAAAAAACTGTTGCATTTGGTGCAGTACTTAACTTTTATACGGCTGGAAGTACTTATAGTTTATCCGACCCCAAAATCTAGTTTGGATAATTCACGTAGCCTTAGTTTTGTGAAAGCATGCACGTAAACGGCAAAATTAGCTTTTTTGTTTTAGGACCAGTTTTAAGAACTACTTTACTCACGAAAGACCTTAAGATCATGCTTGCGGCTATTTTATAGGCTAAATAGCCCAACAAAGCCGGTGTGGCAGGAGATTCTGTTCCCCGATACGCGCGACGAACTGTGTACAAATTTATTCTGATAGCGCCCTCTTTAGATCAACCTCCTTCTGCCCATATGGGGGCCAGATTTCCCCAGGACACCGTTGGGTCTCTTTAAATCGTTTATTTTCGGCTCAACTAATTTTTTTTTTTCTGAATAGAAATACGTCTTGAATTAAGTGTTGGAACATTTTAAACACTTCGACTAGCTGTTTTGAAAATAGCCCAATAGGGCCTTTGTTTCTTTTTGTTACTTGTAAGGTTTTAAGAAAAGGTTTTTTCTTCATAATTTGTGTTTAAGCCATGTGACCTTTTCTTTACTTAAATTTTTATTCTGAACAGTTTTTTATCCGTATGAAAAATTTACGTGCTTCTTTGGTTAATAGAACAATGATTTTTCATTTTAATTGATAAATTTAAGATCTTTATCAAGTCTATTTACGCTTTTATTCCTGTATATTTTGTGTTATTAATTACTTATTTTTGTGTTATTAAGTACTCCTATGACTTCAGGTATCTTCAATGCAGTGAAGAGTTGCAGCAGAATTACAACGGGGACAACGCCTACGTTCCTCTTCTTGTGCTTAATGTAACAGTTATCCTTGGATTCTTCTGTTATTTAAATACCTAAAACAGTAGTTTGACATTGTTTAATGAAATAGGTATACATGTATATGGAGTGTTCTGATTGATATCTTAAGAAAGACACACTCAATCTACCAGGCCTGCACCAACATTGTAAGCTCGTGTTGAACTCCTATCTTATAAACAACACGTGTAAAGCCTGGTTCATACTTTGCGCGAAAGCAAAAGCGAAGCAAATCACGTGACGCAAACAATTACATACGCGCCGTTTTCCAACTGTGACGCAAGGGCTTACGAGAAAGTACCTTAGGTTACTCACATATCAGAAGCCTGAACACCCAATTTGACCCAATCATTCAGAACAAACTTGTACCTATAACATTAACCAATTTTTAAATTTCGCTTCTCACTGGGTTTTACAAAATGGTAACATGGTTAAAAAATTGATTTACGCATATCATATTTACATATTAAGTAAAGAAATAGTGTGAATTTGAAGTTCAGTTTGATTTTCATAAAGTAAGTTTTGTTGCAACAACGATTCTATTTATTTTTGGCAGACAATGGTGAAATACAACTGTGTCAAGTTACTGTCACATCCAGTGTGTGTAAACTACTTGTCCATGAAATGGTAAAATTTATGTCTGATAATCTTTGAAGTGTGTGTTTTATTTGTTGCCTATATTATGTACTAATTATGATTATGGAATAGCTCATATAATGGGCTCATGTAACATTAACTGTTCTGAGTAACCATGATGAAGTTATGTAATGAAAAGAACATTCTGAGATAAAACACTTCCGCTGAAGGTTTCTGTGCCTAGTTTTGTCAAACCTAATACATGAACTGTTACTTTGTTGTCTAATGTTTGTCCATTTAAACAAGTATGACGGATATCTCCCTACATCTGGCCTTGATGCTATTTAGTATTACACTTTTACACTTTTGACACTGTTACACACGCTGTGAAGAGAAATTAAAGGACGGGTCTACAGATGTGCGAAAAACCTAAACCAATGAAGCCTAAAGATCCTGAATTGGTCAAAATGTTGGTGGCTATATACCTGCGTGCAAAGTAGCACAATAATTGTAAGTCTACAGGCAAGGGGCCCGGTTTGTCTTTATCATATCATCATTACCGTGATTTACTAGTACTGTGTGATTATTTTATATAACTCTTACAATAGGAGTGCTTATGGAAGGATATATCACATGTTCAACATCTTCCTGTACCTATTTTTCCTGACGTTTCTGACCTCGTTCACCTGTAACACTGTCCCATGGCAGATTGAGAGCACTTCATCAAATGGAAGCTGTGAGTTTGCAGATTTGTCAACTATCAGCAACAAACCAGAAGTAGGTTCTTAACGCATACTGTGCTCAAGTTTGATCCAAACCTTGTCTGTTCTAATAATATGAAGAAAAATTAAGTATTAATGCCCTGCTGATTTAGAATATGAATGACATGATAAGTAAGTGCAACGACAACTTTCATATTTGTCAAAATAAAACTTTTTAAGATGGCTAAGGAAAAGCTTCCTAGATACATTGGAAGCTTCCTAGATACATTGGAAGCTTCCTAGATACATTGGAAGCTTCCTAGATACATTGGAAGCTTCTTAGATACATTGGAAGCTTCCTAGATACATTGGAAGCTTCTTAGATACATTGGAAGCTTCTTAGATACATTGGAAGCTTCTTAGATACATTGGAAGCTTCTTAGATACATTGGAAGCTTCTTAGATACATTGGAAGCTTCCTAGATACATTGGAAGCTTCTTAGATACATTGGAAGCTTCCTAGATACATTGGAAGCTTCCTATATACATTGGAAGCTTCCTAGATACATTGGAAGCTTCTTAGATACATTGGAAGCTTCTTAGATACATTGGAAGCTTCTTAGATACATTGGAAGCTTCCTAGATACATTGGAAGCTTCTTAGATACATTGGAAGCTTCCTAGATACATTGGAAGCTTCCTATATACATTGGAAGCTTCCTAGATACATTGGAAGCTTCCTATATACATTAGAAGCTTCCTAGATACATTGGAAGCTTCTTAGATACATTGGAAGCTTCTTAGATACATTGGAAGCTTCTTAGATACATTGGAAGCTTCCTAGATACATTGGAAGCTTCTTAGATACATTGGAAGCTTCCTAGATACATTGGAAGCTTCCTATATACATTGGAAGCTTCCTAGATACATTGGAAGCTTCCTAGATACATTGGAAGCTTCTTAGATACATTGGAAGCTTCCTAGATACATTGGAAGCTTCTTAGATACATTGGAAGCTTCCTAGATACATTGGAAGCTTCCTAGATACATTGGAAGCTTCTTAGATACATTGGAAGCTTCCTAGATACATTGGAAGCTTCCTAGATACATTGGAAGCTTCTTAGATACATTGGAAGCTTCCTAGATACATTGGAAGCTTCTTAGATACATTGGAAGCTTCCTAGATACATTGGAAGCTTCCTAGATACATTGGAAGCTTCTTAGATACATTGGAAGCTTCCTAGATACATTGGAAGCTTCCTAGATACTTTGGAAGCTTCTTAGATACATTGGAAGCTTCCTAGATACTTTGGAAGCTTCCTAGATACTTTGGAAGCTTCCTAGACACACGGGAAGCTTCCTAGATACATTGGAAGCTTCCTAGATACACATTGGAAGCTTCCTATATACATTGGAAGCTTCCTAGATACATTGGAAGCTTCCTAGATACATTGGAAGCTTCTTAGATACATTGGAAGCTTCCCAGATACTTTGGAAGCTTCCTAGACACACGGGAAGCTTCCTAGATACATTGGAAGCTTCCTAGATACACATTGGAAGCTTCCTATATACATTGGAAGCTTCCTAGATACATTGGAAGCTTCCTAGATACATTGGAAGCTTCTTAGATACATTGGAAGCTTCCCAGATACATTGGAAGCTTCCTAGATACTTTGGAAGCTTCCTAGACACACGGGAAGCTTCCTAGATACATTGAAAGCTTCCTAGACACACGGGAAGCTTCCTAGATACATTGGAAGCTTCCTAGATACACATTGGAAGCTTCCTATATACATTGGAAGCTTCTTAGATACATTGGAAGCTTCTTAGATACTTTGGAAGCTTCCTAGACACACGGGAAGCTTCCTAGATACATTGGAAGCTTCCTAGATACACATTGGAAGCTTCCTAGATACATTGGAAGCTTCTTAGATACATTGGAAGCTTCTTAGATACATTGGAAGCTTCTTAGATACATTGGAAGCTTCGATAGATACATTGGAATACAAATTGCTTGTTAAGCAGCCAAATTTTGGTCACCACTGTCTGGAGCTATTTAAAAACATTTTAATGTTGCATAAAGCTTATACAGGATAAGTCCATTATGACCAACAAATAAACTCCTGGAGCATTGTGGTGTGAAGGAGATTATTGATATGTAAAATTGTATCAATTATTATTCTACAGCCGAACTTAATACAAATGGTAACTAAATGGCTACTGTGTGTTTACGCTGGACTCAGTATCATTAAAGAGATCATGCAGATGTTTCACCAGGTAATAATTTTATCAAATAAACTCTATGTTTTCCTTTTATCAATTGCAGAGAGGTTATAATAATACTTTGAACATAAATACCAGTGGCATGTGCAAGAGAGTCTGTCTCAGATTAAAATTGTTTAATGTTCACTTCTCAATTATTTCAGTAATGAATCATAAGTAATTTTCAGATATACATTTTCCTGTTTATCGTGAACAGCGAATGAAGTACTTCCAGGAGGCGACAAATGTAATTGAATGGGCTATATACGTGTGCACTCTCCTGTATGTCTGCCCCATGATTGCTAGGGTTGAACACTCTAAGGAATTCATGCACTGGCAGATGCCTGCTGGTGCCATTGCTGTCTTTCTGGCTTGGTTCAACTTCCTGCTCTATCTGCAACGGTAAGGAACTTGTTATAGGTGTTTGTGCTTATAGATGCAGTACAGGATTGGAAACCGTGAACAATTTTCATCACCATCAATCATCCAGATAATAGTTTCTGTCTGAAATACTACCAAAGTACTATCAAAGAAAACAATGTAAGAACACTCCCAAAATAATATTTAAAAACTTGGTGTTCACTTCAATTGCAGCATTTAAAATAAGGACGTGTATCCATTTAACAACCGAGGGAAAAAATTAAGTCATCTCGTGTTCTGGCTGTTTTTGTTCTGTTTTGTTTACTACTGTAGCTTCTTCCCCCCCTTCTGATCGGTGATTGTGTGTTAACAAAAGCATACCTACAAAGCTCACACAAACTTTACACATGTAGATAATTTATTTTGTAATTTATTACAACTAAGATAAAAACAATTTTATTTCTAACAGTTTGTTTAATAATTATTTAATTAACCGTGTGATGTGCAGCGACATGTATATTGGTGTCTGTTTCCTGCCTAATACCTGTTCTAGTCATTCAGGAAATCACTTTCTATATTCTTTGTTTATACTGACAGGTTTAATATATTTGGCATTTATGTGGTCATGTTCCTTGAGATACTCAGAACTCTCATCCAAGTATTGATCGTCTTCTCTATTCTCTTCATCGCATTTGGACTTACATTTTTCATTCTGCTTTCGATGGAGGTAAGTTTGAACCTGAGGCCAATTTTAAGAACAATACACAAAAAACACAGCAAAAACAACAACAACAGCACCAGCAGCAGCTGGGCCCACTTCCATAGAGCTGCTTAAGCAGAAGTATTGCTTTAAAGTTTTCTGCTAAGCAGAAATGAGCAGGATACCAGCCATACGTTGTACTTGTGGTATGCTAGTTTGACTGGTAACCTTATTCTGGAAAGCATAGTTCTTTTTGTTTTTTTAAGCAATATTTTCTGCTTAAGCAGCCCTATAAAAATGGGCCCATCTACTGCTGCTGCTGCTGCTGCTGATGGGAAAAATATACTACTGATGAGAAAATATTTTCTTTGTAAACAATAGATTTTATACCAACTATTTAAAGAGTAATTCCAAAAGCATTTATGAATCACTTTTACAGCTAATTTCGTGAAAATAATGGTTATCAATCAGATCTGCAAGGATTTTGATTGTGTTTCTGTCTTTCTTAAATTTGTGAGTCCAAGATAGTAAGCCGCAAAGTAGGCCCTATTGCTAAAATGTGATACTCCATGCCAGAACTAGGCCCTTTCTGCAAAAACAAAACAAAACTTGGTTTATTTGCTTATAAAAAAATGAATAGCTAAAAAATAGAGCTTTCAAATAACACCTACTTAGGGCCTATAAGGTAAGTAAAGACAGCACATCCCATCGATATCATGGCTGATCTTTTGGTTGTCTCTTTCACTTTAAATGCCAATTCTGAGAATTGCCTTGTTTTGGCGCTGGTTGTCACATTATGAGAAATGTAGAAATTGTTGCAAATGAAAAGAATTTCTGACCTCATCCTTCCCCCCCTTCACCCCACCAAAAATAAAAATAAATAAATAAAAGAAATTCAAAAAATTAAATCAATAAACCAGTTCTGTAATGGTTTCTCTCTCCCTAACATGGAGTATATTTTCAATATATTCACTTTGGTTACCTTGGAGTGTGTTTCTTGGAAGTAATTTTTCAAAAGAAAAAAGTGTTTTATTTTCCATTTTTAATATTCATTATTACTTCTTTATTGTATTTGTCCAGTTAAACAAAGCCCATGCGACTCCGTTGATGTCAATATTACGTGTCTGTACAGCATTGATGCTTGGAGAACTAGACTACATTAATTCCTTTGTGGATCCATCAGAGGACTGTCTTGGAAACACAATGCCTTACCCAACAATCACCTTCATTTTCTTGTTTTGTTGTGTACTGCTGCTACCAATCCTACTGATGAATTTATTGGTGAGTTCCTCAAGGTCATGCCTAAAGTTGTTTTTAGGTATTTCGTTTATTCTGGTTGTGAAGCCAAGGATTCTCAGAAAATTTAACTTTATCACTATACTAGCCACGGACCCAATGACAAGGAAGACAAGGAAGGAAGTTACAGTTTCTAGACGTGAGAGGGAAAACCCCCATAGAATTATTCAAGGGAAAACCCAATCTGACTAAAAACCCAATCCACATAGTGCCCCCGCTTGATTCGAACCGGGGTCCTAGAGGTGGAAGGAGGGGAAATATACCTCTACACCAACCTGACCACCCTGACTTCTTTATTAAGCTGGCACAATTAGCCAGTCTATTACTTTTTTATTGCTACTTCAGTTGCCAACAAGGTTAGACCTCTTCATGAATCTTATCCTTGTCCCATTTTAGGGAAAAGCAATGAATTATTATACGTATTAAATTTGATAGCATTCAAAAAGGAAAAATAAGTCATTTTTCTTCTGCAGACAATCATGTTGATACACCAACAGTTAACACAACTAGTCTTGGGAGGTCATTTTTCACGGTGCTACTGCATTTTTAGGGTGGTCTTTTCACCACACTAAGCTTCAAATGAAAGTGTGTTTCCTTTTTACTGCATTGAAGGAAAGTTTGAGTTGTATCTGGTGATGAACCTTCTCACCCACCCTCTCTATTGTTGTAACTTAAGATTGTGGGTGTACATCTTAAAAGATGAAAACACCCACCATACCATAGCATAACCCACTGTTTCCCTAAGTGTAACCACAAGCCTCCATAGATTACCAGAAATAATGCTGTCAAGTATAAGTATTCTGGGCATTTCTGTTATTGTGAAATAAAAAAAGAAACAACCTCAGTTTTGTTCCATCCATATTTCAGATTGGTTTGGCTGTGGGTGATATAGCTGCGGTACAGTATAATGCTGGTCTGAAACGCCTTGCCATGCAGGTGGAGCTCCACACAGAGCTAGAGCATAAACTTCCTAAATGGATCTTGGTGTACGGAGAGAAAGATCATCTGACAGTCAAGCCTCCATGCAGACAGAAGTTTTACATGAGGGTTAGACAACCAATCAATCATTAAACTTTTTTGGGGGAGGGCAGGGGCAGTTGCACCCTCTGCACCCTGGGTCTTACCCCTATGCCTGGTACCCACTGTGATACACCAGTACGGCATTCAGCATTCAATCACGTAATTTTGAAACTCAATTTATTGAAAATGCTTCTTTTCTGTCTGTAGGTGTGGAATAAGATCAAGGAGACAGCAGGTGTAGATTCCAATGCTCCAAATGAGAAACTAAAAGGAGCAGCAGATATTCACATCAACGTTCTGTACGGAGAAATCATGAAACAGAAAAGAAGGTCATTTATGAATATATGAATCATTTCAACAGTGGAATGAAACCATACATAAAACCATTAGGATATAAACCCACAGTCAAACCCACGGTCAAAGAATAATAAAATAAACAGTTCAACCTTTCTTAAAATGTTAAAGGAAAATGGAAGAGTCAGAGGATAAGTGGGTAAAAGTGGTAAAAAATGAAAATAAATTGAGCACATATTGTCATAAATCCATCATGGGATTTTTAGTGTGTCCAGAGAGGTTCAAAAGGGGGGGGGGGTAAGAGCAGATCAAGGGTGAGTTTCCGCACCTATGGCCGGCCCCCTTTGTTTCATCTTCAATAATTAAAAAACTACCTTTCTACTTGAAATGCTGTTTCAGCAGCTGAATCGTCAGATAAATAATTAACAGTTGACCCAATGAATGCTGGGAGAGTAAGTTGGTCATCATGGAGAATTTTTTTTATCTAAGAGGCTACATCTTCACCAAGACTGTTTTTTTTTTTTTGCCACCATAACTCAAAACTGTATCTATTTATATGCAGAATGAAGGAGATGACCAGTCATCTAGATAAGCAGCATGACCTGCTTCGTCTTATTGTCCAGAAGATGGAGATCAGTTCAGAGGCTGATGATCGAGATGAAGGAGACAGTATGACCGGAAGCAGGTCAGTTAAGTCAAAAAGAGGAGCATTGATAACAAACTGTACGAATTTAATGGATGTTAACTTTGCATTGGGGATAAAGAATATTAATTTTGGTTTTACCCTTACACCGATGTGTGCTAGCACTTTATACTCAGTACTTTCACAAGTTCTGTGAAAAGAAATATGCCTGTGATTTTTTTCACAGAACTCGGGGAAAGTACTGAGTACACAGTGCTAACACACATCAGTGTAAGGGTAAAACCAAAATTAATAAACTATACGAACTTAGTTGAAGCATTAGCCTACGAATAAAGCTATGTTTCGTAAGAAAAATGTATCCTTGATTTTGTTTGTATCCTAATGCTTATTTTGTTTCTCTTGTTTGTTTGACTGCTTTTCTTGGAGGATGGGTAAATACATGTTTAATTTGCTTTTTAGATAATGGAGGTTGACTCTGTCATCGTCTTAGATCCACCAGAAAACAGCACAATGCCTCAAACTTTCCTCACTCAATCCAATCAAATATTGTATCATTTAAAATTAAAATATTGACAACATAGCAATTAATTCCCAACTCAATCAGCAAACCACTTTAAAAGTGTGTCAATCTCTTGTTTTCTAGTAGATGGCTTGTCTGGTGAGCTGTGTATGTTTAATTAAAATATCACGCAATAAATGTAAATTAGACTAATTGAGTATTCATAAATGGCATGTCCATTTTCATAAAAGTTCTAAGGTGCAGGTTTTTTTTGCTGGGTTGATTTATATTTTTCTGTAAAAAAAGTCAAAATAAAGTCTATAAATATGACGAAAACAGTCGTCCGGTAATTTGAAAAACTGAGCATCAGTTCCTTTCATAGGTGTTTGTCATTGTTTATGTTTTGTTCTTAACTATGTTAACCTTGTTTAATGATTAATACAGACATATACCTTGATATGTGACAAGTTAACCGATGTTGAGTGTCTTTTTATATTTATGGGCTGGCAATTTGGCAACAGCTGTTAGACAGAGAATGGCTCGTCAGACTGTAAGTATCTGGAGGAATCGGCACTCAGCACTCTGAAAGAACGACAAGAGTCATGGAGGTGACAACTAACAAACTTAGAATTCAAACCAACGAGTTTGGGTTAGAGTATGTTTGTTTCTACTGAAGTAGGGGGAAATATATTTAAAAAGGAATTAGCTGATGCAAACTTCTTACCAGAAACTTTTTTATTTTGGTAATTTTAAAAACCCAAATGTGTACAAAGTCTGAAAAATTTAAGTTAGAAGAACTTGAAGAAAAAGAAGAAAGTGCGGGGGAAAATAATAAATAAATCTTGTTGACCCCCCTAATCCCCGCCCAGGACAAACAAAGTAACAGATATACGAACAAAACCTACTAGAAGTGAGCAGGTTTTAGGCAAATTAGTGTAAGCTTGGAAGGTTTTCTGTGAGTCAATGTTGAGTGAACTAAGGAAATCTTTAAATTGCACAATGTTTGGATGAAACGCAAAGCACTCTGCTCTGATTTCACTTATAGCCAACGTTGGACCAGAAGACCAAACCACTGCACCAGATCCAATTGTTGAAAGAATGTAGATTTGTAACGTGCTAAAAGATCTTCAGTTACTACTCTATCTTTTTAAGGATATTAAGTATATAAACATCCATGCAAGAAGTCTTGCTGATGAGTAAAACTGCTATAAGAATTTGAACTATTGTTTTGTCTGAATATAAACAGACATATATTTTGTATCCGTAAACTCTTTTAATCAGGAACTTTCAATGAAATTACCGACCTGGAATGCTGATTAACTCGGTAAAAACTAATGAACGATTTTGTTTTTTTATTCGCATATTATCACAGAAACAAAAATAAGTCAGATGCCAAACAGTGGGAATTTGAAATACAAAATACTTGTTTAAATATTTAAGAAATTATTCTCTTTTAATTCCTCTTGCCATCTGATTTTATACATGATAAATGTTGAAATGGCAACACAATTATGGTGACAATTATCAAGAAACAAAGGTTTTTAGTATTTGTTATTTTTGTCATGGTTATATTTCTTTTGTCATTCACACAAAATATCTTTTCATTTTTGTTTTTTCTTAAACTGATACAAAAGTCTGATGCTTGATAAGCCACCACAAAAACGAGGTCAATGTATATCAAATTTGTGAAAATACTTTGTAAGATACGAGTGCAAATTAACATATTGTGTAGTTGTAACATGGAAAGGAACACATTGTGGCTCGGAATTTGATATCAATGGTGTATTTAATAAGAATATCAATGAACCTAACAACACGCTGAACGTTTTGGACAAATTTATGTATGTTTACAGTATCTGCTTGATTGTATTCTTGTACATAGTAGTATTTAATATGTATATTTGTTATAACTAGACCTTTATCATCGCACATCTTGATATTGTTTGTAGACCTTTACCTTCGCACATCTTGCTATTGTTTGTAGACCTTTACCATCGCACATCTTGGTATTGTTTGTAGACCTTTACCATCGCACATCTTGGTATTGTATGTAGACCTTTACAATCGCACATCTTTGTATTGTTTTTAGACCTTTACCATGGCACATCTTGGTATTGTTTGTAGACCTTTACCATCGCACATCTTGGTATTGTTTGTAGTCCTTTACCATCGCACATCTTGGTATTGTTTGTAGACCTTTACCATCGCACATCTTGGTATTGTTTGTAGACCTTTACCATCGCACATCTTGGTATTGTTTGTAGACCTTTACCTTCGCACATCTTGGTATTGTTTGTAGTCCTTAACCATCGCACATCTTGCTATTGTTTGTAGACCTTTACCTTCGCACATCTTGCTATTGTTTGTAGACCTTTACCTTCGCACATCTTGCTATTGTTTGTAGACCTTTACCATCGCACATCTTGGTATTGTTTGTAGACCTTTACCATCGCACATCTTGGTATTGTTTGTAGTCCTTAACCATCGCACATCTTGGTATTGTTTGTAGACCTTTACCTTCGCACATCTTGCTATTGTTTGTAGACCTTTACCATTGCACATCTTGGTTTCTCCTCAAATTAATTCAAATAAAGAGACGCTGAACAAGCAAAAGATTCTAGAAAACGACACAGCATTATTGCAGAAAGTGATCATAACAAATGTAAAAAATTAAAAATACTTAATTATTGTATTGGAATCAAGATAAGGGTATACCAAGTAGTATAGAGATGCATTCAATAAGTCATTAGATTAGGTCACTTATATAGTTATAGTGTGTAAGATACTTGACCATAATTTGCTTTTCTGTAGCCAGGTTGTGCCTGATTGTTTTGTTTTAAATACATCAACTAGTTGTTTTGTTTTATTTAAAGTAAATGAACTGCTGGTCAATAGAAACGAAAAACATTTCCTGATTGGGGATGTAACTTATAGCTGTCTTGCGTATCATTTGAAATACATCAGTTTAATGGAACTATGAATAAAAGACATACAAATAGAAATCAAACACTCTGTTTCAAAACACTATTTTACATGTATGTTCGTATGGTTCTGCTTTTTAGTTCAGAGCATTTTTTTACATGTATGTTCGTTTGGTTTTGATGATAACTTTGACTTGAGTGACGTGTTTTTTCAGGAGTACAGCCATTGGCGTAAATAAGGGGTCGAATAGTTCGGGCATGTGTCCCTCCCATTTTGATGTCAGTGCCCCCAGTGGCTCGAGATCTTGAACTTTGAGATTAAAAAAAACCCACGAAGAATGTTACATTTTGTGAGCTTTTAGTAGCCATTTCAATATTTTGAACTATTTTTTATGTTTGCATGGGTGCGTGTTTTAACGCTACATTCGAAGTGTGGATCTGAGAACAAAAGAGGTCCACATAATGTAGGGACTTGAAACACTATGTGGACTTACACACGTTCTCACAGTGGTATTTACAGTGTTGATGAATTGGAATTTCCTGAAGTGTAACAAAGGAATGTCCACAAAGTGACTGCAACACAGAGCTGTGTGCGCGTGCTTGTGTGTGTTTACCCCTATCTTATTATAAAGAAACTAAACATAAAAACAAGAGTGCTGAAAAGGCTTTAACAAATGCAAATTATAACTAAATTTACCTGAAATATCCACTAGAAAATAACGGAGAAATTCTCTTTTATGCCCCATGTAAATTGACCTTTTTCTTGCAGAAGAGTACAGCCAACATTGTACTATAATACTATATGATTGGAAAGCTCTGGTGTGAGGTGTGTAAAAAGATAATATGCACGAAAACTGCCTTGTACGATTTTATCTTTAAGAGAAACTAATGTGCATAATGTCATAGTTTACAGATGGACCAAAGATGCAAGAAAGACATAGCAAGTTAAAGGACACAGGATGGTGGTAGTGGAAGCGTACAATGTACAGTAAATTAATAGTGTTTCCTTCGATGTGATTTGACTTTATATAACGCTCGATAGCCGCACTACTTAGAGATAGAGTGTGGATTTGTGGACTTTCAATTAATGCAATGTATAGTTGTCTACTTCGTCCATAAAGGCCTGTCACAGACCTACACAAGTTTTCATACTGTCCTGTTATTTTTGTATTGTATTAACAAACATGTTTTAAATCTTCAACAAGGAAGCTGATGAATATTAACAAGCCTATGTTATGAAAGCAACTGTCAAAACTACATGTAGCTATGATTTAAGAAAAAAATCCCCACCAATCGATTGACATTGCAATGCTGTTGCCAATGTTATAAATCATCACTTGGCTAGTTTCTCCCAAGCGCAACAACCAATCAGGTTAGATGAGCTACCGGCCTATCTGCCCAGTTTCATCCCTGTGACATTTATGAGGATTTGAAGAGGGTTTCTGTTTCTAAAGCAGGAGGGCCTGACAACGTTCCTCAGAAGGTGTTAAAGGAATTTGCATACGAGCTTAGTTCCCCTGTGACTGATATCAATAACACCTCTCTTGTGCAGGGCACCGTTCCAAACCAATGGAAAATTGCGAATTTCATCCCTATAACCCAAACAGCCCCCCCCCCCCTTCAATTGAGATACTTAGGCCAATTTCGTTGACTTCAAGTTTAGCCAAAAATTGATGAAGGTCGTGTAGCCAAACATGTGCTAAAATCAATTCAACCTCATGTTGATGACAGACAGTACGGTAACCGAAAAGGTATGTCAACCACACATTTCCTAATTGATGTCTACCACCAATTGGTGTCGAAAGCTGAGAAACCTAGCACTATCAGTATTCTTGTACTAACTGATTTCTCTAAAGCTTTCGATGTTATTGATCACAGCATTGCCTTCTCCAGCCTTCTGAACATGGGTGTGTCGCCTAATATCGTGCAGTGGGTGGTTGACTTCATTCTGGTAGAATGCAAAGAGTCAAATATAAACAAACCCTCTCTTATTGCATTACTTTATTGGGTTGTGTCTCACAGGGAAAAATTTTGGCTCCAATTATCTTTCTTTGCATTATCAACAGTGCTCAGGAGAAAGTCAGGGATGCGGACGTCCATGCTTGGAAGTAATTTGATGACCTGACATTGAGTAAGAGTAGAAGTTACGGCAGTCCAGGTAACATCCAAGAAAGTTTGGACTCCTTGTATCAATGGACCATCGATACGAAACTAAAACTCAACCCATCAAAATGTCAGGTCATGCAGGTGTACTTTGGCCGAAAACCCATCCCCGACGTGGATGTCCGTATCTCTGACCACAAACTTGCCATTGTGGACAAGGTCAAACTACTTGGTGTGATTATTGAACAAGATATCAAAATGGGAGGGCCAAGTTGATGCAATGTACAGTAAGGCCAACAAAAAGTTGTTCATGTTGAGGAAGTTGAAAGAGGCTGGTTTAGTCGCTGAAGAGCTTCTTACGGTAAACAAAGGCTATATTCGTCCAGTGCTCGAATACGCAGCCCCAGCGGCGGCACCAGACCTGTTAATCGTAGGGGGGGGGGGCAAACTTACATTTGGGGGGGGGGGCAAACACAAATCTATAATGTAATTTTGTAGGGCCACAGACTTTAGCAGAAGACCTACTTCTATTTGGTGTCCCGGTACTACTCACACTACTGCTGGGTAAGGATTGCTCTTCAACGGTAGCTGGTTCGCCCAATAAACATACTGATGTTGTGTCATGTTGTTGATCATCGGCACTCGAATCCTCAAATTGATCATCTGGGACATTTACGTCAATATTAACTTCAATCCTGGGGTGTTTGTGTTTGGGTTCAGGATTCTCATCGCTAGATTCAGAATCAGATCTGTGCATATCATAGGAGTGGAGGTTGTTTGGATTTCTTGCAAAACTTTCTAATATCCATTTTAACTAACTGTTTTACCAACGTGTTTAAGCGCAACAACTAGCAGTAGGCATAATACAGCACTCCTTAATCCACGTGAACGTCACAAGTTTATGTCGTGTGTACTGTATAAGCCTACAATTCACTGCACTGTGTGAATTTGAAGTGTTGTGCGAACTGCGTGTACAATGGCTGCTTGCGGTTTTGGGCAGACAATGCATTTCTATTCATAGCAAGTTTCCAAGCTTATACTGATAAACAAATCCACATTTTATTAACATTGCCGGAGATGGAAAGTGTATTGGGCTTTTTTTATGGTGCCAGCTAATTATGATGGATGAAATTGAGTTTATTATTTACAGTGCAAACAACATTGTAACAAATTGGGTGCAATGGTTTGGGATTAAACTCAATTTCCGCCATCGGGGAAAAAACTGGGGGGGGGGGCAAGCTGAGGGGGCAAAAAAAATAATAACTGGGGGGGCATTTGCCCCCCCCCTACCCCCCCCCCCCCTAGTGCCGCCGCTGGCAGCCCCCGTTTGCAATGCTGGCCTAACCCAGAGTCAGGTGGGCCGCCTCGAGAAGATCCAGAAGAGTGTCGCCACTGCATCCTCTCTAAGGATTATACATCGTATTCTGATGCTTTGGCCACTCTTCAACTGAACACGCTCAAGTCTCGAAGAGACCTAATCTGCCGCCAATTTGCAGAGAAGGCGAGCACTTCTGTGAGATTTTCGGGGTGGTTCCTTGTGTCCGGGTACAACTCGACAATGCAATTACGTCAAAGGCCCAAGTTTGGCTCTTTTAAATGCAAGACGAACAGGTTTCGTAACAGCCCTTTGCCCTACCTCACCAATTTGTTGAACACTTAAATTGCTTGTTTACATATTATTGTTCTATTCTGTTTTTTATTGTAGATATATTCTTGATTCTTTCTTGTTATCCCACGGAGTCTTTCTTTTTTGCCTTTTATAATGTTTTCTCTTTTTATTGTAATGTTTTTAATTAACTATTATGAGTTATGTCGCAATTCAGCGGTTTGCTGGTGTGACTTTTTCAATAAATAAAACATAACCATAAACCATAAACTAAAACTCTAAGAAACTATGCTTTAAAGCATAAAACTAAGGGTCGTAAACACTATCCGTAAATCTGATTGGACAAAAGTTTCCACCACCACGCCCCATTGTACTTCGTTGACGCTACTACTACTACAGCGCCGCCAACGGGCTTAAAAGCAAATCTCAATAGATGATCGAGGGCGCACTTGTCAAAATGGCAGCCTCCACTGGAAGTTTGTGTGCCCGTCAATTTCCTCAAGTTTTCAAGAGATTTCCAGAGATTTTCACAGACGATATTCGAAAATGTGTTCATTTTCAAAGGAACTTTCATAGTGTAAGTAAACCGTCCACTATTGAAACCTGTAACGCAAGTGGTTGTTATAACTATATTTCTAGGCGGTTTCAGTACACGTATCATCAACACCGTTTTTTCCGTGGGAGGCATGCATTGGACACCAAGGATAAGTGCAAAGACTTTGTCGTGTCTTTATTTCCCAACGAGAGGACCCTTGTTTTAGCCGAGCTGCAAAAACTGCAGGAGTTATATCAAATAAAAGGTGAGTATGCAGGATTGCAGATAACACACATTTTTGGTGTTGAGGTGAGTGTAATTTTCTCAGCCATGATTTTCCCTTTGGGAAAACTTCTGTTCTGTATCATATCCAACCGCCACTTTTTCACTCACATTGCTACCAAAAGCTATCTCTTTTTAGTATATAAAATACTATTTATTTTCATAATATTTGAAAAAGTGGCAGTCGGATACAAAAACTCGGCACCTGCAAACTTGGCACCTTAATTGCAAATTCGGCACCTACAAACTCGGGGAACTCGGCACCTAGCAAACTTGGCACCTTAATTGCAAACTCGGCACCTTAATTGCAAATTCGGCACCTCAGACCTAGCAAACTTGGCACCTTAATTGCAAATTCGGCACCTGCAAACTTGGCACCTTAATTGCAAATTCGTCAATCTCTTAGACCGCGTTCCCACTGGATCCACAATTACGAGATCCTGACCCCGCAAAAGGATTAGTCGCAGACGTGAATCGCGGTCGCGTTCCCACTAGAGTATGATCGCGCATTGATCTCCCTTTTGGGAACGGAAGTGGATTCAAAGTTCACCAACGCAGGTCGACCAAGTGGGCAGTGCGCAGGCGCAACGTATCTATGGCGACCACACAGTGTGTTTTGAATTTCTTGACTGGCCCAGATGTCTAAAAAAGTTCCCAGCTCCTCGTCCGACCATAGTTTGCCACGCTTCTCATCTTTTTGGGAGGTTTTTTTTGACGAATTTATGGGACGTTTATTGCTAGGCGCTGCCATCTTTAAAGAACGTGCACGTATGAATTCAATGCATCCAAAATTAAAGCGTGGGTTTGGGCTTACTGTGGATGCATTGTACAGAACGTGTAGTTGGTATCGTCACGTGACGTCAATACTGCTTTATGCTTTACTTGCAATTCATATCACCAAATGCGTGGTGCTTGCTGGGAATAGAAGAAAAAAGAACACCATTTTCGCGCCATTCGGGCCTACCGTACCGGATGTTCGCCCTCAAATTGCGGGGTCTGATCGCCCTTTGCGTTCCCACTAGACTTTTGATCGCCCATTAATCCACAAGGGCGATCAGATCCCGCTTTAATCCTACTCCCGAGGTGGATCAAATTTGCGGGGTCTGATCCTGATCGCCCTCGCGTTCCCACTTACGCTTGATCGCCCTTTGATCGCCCTTTTCGAGAAATTGCGGGGTCTGATCGCCCTTTTCTCGAATTGCGCGATCAATGCGGGGTCCAGTGGGAACGGGGCCTTAATTGCAAATTCGGCACCTGCAAACTTGGCACCTTAATTGCAAACTCGTCAATCTCTTAATTGCAAATTCGGCACCTGCAAACTCGGGGAACTCGGCACCTAGCAAACTTGGCACCTTAATTGCAAACTCCGCACCTGCAAACTCTGTACCTAGCTAACTTAATTGCAAACTCAGCACCTTAATTGCAAACTCGGCACCTAGCTAACTTGGTACCTTAATTGCACACTCGGCACCTGCACTCTCGGTACCTGCAATCTCGGCACCTACATGTAGCTAACTCGGACCTTAATTGCAAACTCGGTACCTGCAAACTTGGCTTCTAGCTAACTCGGCTCCTGCAAACTCGCACTTTGCAAACTTGGCACCCAGAAAGAGGACACTGTACCAATATGGTGATGGCCTATTTTTAACTACAACATAGGCGCCGAGTAATTTGTTGCTAAATGATCGCGCTGTCCAATTATTGAGTGACCTTTTATGACTCAACTGTTAAGTTAAAAACATAAAAATGTATTAAGAATTGTCAGATGTTTTATGAGTGGCATAGTGTATCTGCTTAGTGTGTTCGCAGTAACTGTCTTTTTGATGGTCCCGGTATTGGAATACCAATAGAGGGTGACCGTAGAAGCCGTTTTGACAATTACATCATTATAAATTGTAGAGTGAGACTGCAAGGATATTTTGTATTTTCCTCTGTATCAAATAATGATGAGATCGAGTTGAGTGTAATAAACAAAAACAAACAAGCCAAATATCCAATGCAATTATTTTGTCATACTTTTCATCAAAAAAGATATTTACATTGTTTTCATCATTCATTTTGTTGAGGATAAAAGTTGGGAGTTTAATTACCAATTATGCCAAGCGTGATACTGCTTGTGTAAGTTATTGCCTAACCAGCATGCACGATCTCTTAGGCTACATGTGCTAGTGCAAAGGATAAGATGTGGATTTCTGGGCTAAGATCTCTGTTCCGAACTTTCAGTCCAAGAATACTCAGAGTCTGGTAATGTTTCTTTCTATGGAAACATCGACTACAGACTCTTTGACAATGGAAACCAGAACATTATTTTTTTGTGCATAATTAAATAAACAAACAATTTACTGAAAACAAAGGTTTATAAAATCGACATTAACAATCTCTAGATTGCAACTGTATTGAGCAAATTTGGGTTGTCTAACATACATTGTACATGTAAGGTCATCACAGCTAGTGTAACAGTTTGTGTCAACTTTTACCCTTGCCAACTTTTGCCCAACCAATCGGCTTGTACTTCAACCAACTCATGCCTTTATCATTGAGCCAATTCAGGTGGCTGACTAGAGTCGACTACACTTAACCATAGTTGATCTACATTTGTAGATGTCACTCGAACACAGCATGGTTGAATTTTGTCAAGATGGCGGTTAGGTTATGAATCAAGGCCTCCAGAGTCCATGGGTTACGTGACGGAGAAAGTTTTGTAACTTTTTTTGCAATCACACAAAAAGTACATTAGGTTTAATGATAAATGGTAGTTTTTTTGCCAATTAATTAATGTGTAAATTAATAAGATCATAGTTATAAGTTCATGATATTGTGAAAGCCAACTTATTTAGTTACGGGCCAATACAGTTTTTCCCATTTGATACGTTGTCGCCTTGTTGTTGCCACATTTTGACGAATCAATCGACTAAACGCACTCGAGTGAAACATAGACCACACATGCGTAATTTAAATGGCAAATTGACTAAAGTTTAGCACACGAACTTGCTCATTGCTATAGGGCCTACAAGCCAATGTTTACAAGTCAAGAGTGTAATTTAATTGATTCTATTACTAATTCCCTGTAAGTGTTATGTGATGGTATCTGATGAGAAAGTACATTAGTTCAGAGTGTAATATTGATAGAAAATACTTTGTACTTGTTGCCTTTTAATTAGTACTACATGTATGTATTTTTTGTTTAGTTGAAGTTACATGAGAATTCCTGTTTCAGGAATAATATTCCATTTAATTGACAGAATCAACACTGTTTGGGTAGTTGAAAGCAGCTGACTTCTCCAGCTGTTGGTAGCAGATCACATTTATGAGGTATCCGCATCTGTTGTATTGCGGTCTTACTGATTTATTAAAAAATTCTTTTAAGAATTTTTTAATAAATCAGGTTAATGTATTAATGCCTGACAGTTTTAACAATGAGCAAAAGCATAAAAGTTGTTGAGTATGATCGTTGCTAAAATGCTTAGTGAAAACATGTTGCTGCATGCCGTCATGGGCAAATAAAGAAGCTAAATGAAAGCAAACTTCCAGGGTTCTCCTAATGGTTTTTTCAAAACTGTGGACCTTAAATTTTTTTGGGGGGGCAAAGCACAATGAACATGCTGAATTGAAACATGGTATTTGGAATGTTTTCTACTTTGTGTTTATCTTAGTTTTAAAAAGCCCTCCTGTGCAATCTGGAACATTCTATAATGTTTTATCTTGATGATTTTGGTGAAGAAAAAAAGTTAAAAGAAAAATATTTTATAATTGTATTTAATACAAAATTAGTGACAGGCGTATTGGCCAACATTTGTGCATGTTGGCACGCAATTCGCGCATAGGCCAGATACGCTGGCTTGTGCATGGGGAGAACCCTGGCTTGTGTTGTTGGTATGTGGACCCCCATCTACAGTTGTAAGTGGTAGTCACTGGTCTAAGGGCAACATCATGAAAGTTGCAAAGAACCTCAGAGAAGTTCAAATAATGATTCCCTCCAAATCAGCAATCAGTGCTCTCTTCAGCTTTGCCCATCCACATTTCCAAAGGTTGCTGTACATTTTTCTCTTGTGCAATAAATACATGTGTACATTTTGTATTTTGTTTGTGTGAAATAAATAAAATAAAATAACAATAATAAAACTGACATTTGGTTCTTCCATTCTTTAGTTATCAATTCACAGCATCGTATTACATGGGAACATGTTTTTCAAATACTACGTTATTCCTGTTGGGGAAATAGTTTCAAACTTAAAGAAACTAGAAGCATATTCCCTTTTTCTTTGGGTTGAGCACTAGTTGGTTGGATGTTGGATGGAGCTCGAGTTGCTGAGAGCACAAGTTGGTAAGAGCAGGAGTTAGTGAGAGTTGGCGCAAGCATGAGTGCAAGCAAAATGAGTGCAAGCTGGTTGTACAAAATGGCGAGAGCATGAGCTTTAACAAATGAGCACAAGCTGGTGGAGTTTGAGTTGGCATGAGCACAAGTTGACCAAAATGAGCATGTGTTGATTGGACTAATAGTTGGCAAGAGCTTGTGTTGGTGAGAGTTGGCATGAGGTTGAGTTGACCAATGAGCAAAAGTTTGGTTGGAGTAACAGTTGAAGGAGTTGGCGAGAGCACGATTTGGCAAGTGCACACGTTGGCAAGAGTTCAAGTTGGTGAGAGTTGGCACGAGCTCGAGTTGACCAAAATGAGCATGGGTTGGTTGGAGTACATTGTAGGAGTTGGTTGGAGTACAGGTTGGCAAGAGCACAGATTGGTGAGAGCACACATTGGCGAGAGTTGGCATTTGTAAGCATGAATCATTGGCACATAAGCTGGTTCGAGTACAAGTTTACCTATTTCCCTATCGGAAAACATTTGTTTTCATGCTGGGCATGTTGTGTACTGATGAAGATTATGAGATCTAAAAAAAGAAAATTCAGAAAACAGAATAAGGAGGACATTGCACATCTACATTATTATTAATGCTTACTGATACTGCCACAACAAAATATTGATGAGTACAGGTACTACTCAGTGTCTGTTCAACTTTTAAAAAGGTGAACACTTTGGATGACTCATTAGGGTTTGGGTAAACAGTGACTGCTCAGTGACTGCTCATTTTAAAGTCACAGTACCCTGAAGACATCTTACCTTCAATGTAGCTTCAATCTCTTAACACGTTTACTACTTTATGTCCATAGATAAAGAAGAAGTAGTTCCCCCAACAAAAGCCCAATTGAGACTTGGTAAGTTTTCTGTTTTCCTGTAAGATAAGATTCCTTAGTTATATATCGAGGTACATTCATGTGGGGTGGTTGGGTAGTACACTTCATTGTTTCAGGCAGTTCCTGTACCGTACATCCTCTTTTAGATCTGCTTTCTTTTGTTTGTAGTCTTAATTTTTTTGGCCAGGTTTTGAGCAGTTTTTTTGTTTCAGTTTAGTCGTGACTTTTGTGAAGATCTTAAATGCTTACGTGAAAAATTAAATTGTCTAAATTCATTATAAGGTGTCCAGAAGAAACCTGCCCTCCTTTGAGATACAACTATAGACATGATAGATGCACGTGTAGACCTACATGTATGTATTGCAGCCTATCCTAAAATTTAGTTTGGAAAAGAGCTTTGTAGCTATTCAAAACACTAAGGGGTGAAAATTTCACTAATATTGTCCTAATGTCATGAATGTTACCCGTCACACAGGGTGCTAGATATACTTACATTACGTCTGGTTACTTCTCCTACGCAATTAAGGAACATTATAAAGTACAGAAAACAATGTGGAAGTGAAAGCAAACTAGAAATAAAAGGCATACATGTATTTGCTGTAAGTAGAAGAAATAGCAAAAAGAAGGCGATTTGTATTGCTATACTAAGAGATTAGCCCTAATGGATGGACTCATTATAATGATATTGGATTACTGATTGCGCTTAGTTTCCTGATGCACCAGGATAGAAATAACAAGTTTTTAATTAATTGTGTCAGATAAGTGGTTTCTGTTTACCTGATGTACATATTGACATTTTATCATATCATCAGATCTCCATTTTCAATAACGACCCCTGGGTATAGAGACTGTTGTGTACTGTTTCTTTAGAGACTCTTCCGAAGTTGTCATCACATCCTGTTCCCTTATTTTGCTGCTCAAAATATCCTTCAGTTCCAGTACTGTACATCCTTTAGATCTACTTTCCTTTATTTGTAGTCATAATAATATGAGCTTCCAGTGTGCATCATGGACCAGTTCTTAAAAAGCATTAAAAAGCTCATGAAATTGCTAACCAAAAAGAAGACCTGTCACAGTACAGTAAATGGAACATTTTATGTGACTTGTCAACGTGTATACCTGCAGAGTTTTACTAAGCAGAGAATGTGTTAGGATCTAACTATATTTTTCTACATTTTTATCAGTTCAACAAGAGTAAGGTCAAAACTCAAAATCAAAGAGTAGAATATCCGTCAAATTTATTCAAATATTAGATATGTTAGCCCTTGACTGTATCTTCAATTTGTGTTAAAAGCATCATTCAATTACTTGTTATCATAGCTGCAGATGCACTAATAATAACACTGAACAGGCATAGAATCATATCACAATAGATGCCCTTGAACTTCAGGGGAAATAATACCTCTGGCAAATTGACAATACAGCGGCTGCCATTAAATTATTTGAACAGAGTTTTTATCCTGCTGCGCTGCAGACAATTATAAACATGGGCTGAAGTATATTGTATAATGGACCCTTTTATTGTAAAAAATATTTTCTGAACATTTCATACTTGGTTAAATGTTGCAACTATTGTGCCAGTTGTCTAGTGTGTTGTTAATCCTAGACATAAATATAGATCAACTGTTTCAAGCAATGAAGTTCTTTTTATTGTGCAGACTTAATTACAAAACAATTTATGCGTATTTCCCAATAATTTAAAAAGATGGCAGATTCAAAAACATATTCAGGCAGATAAACAAATACCAGAATAACCATATGTACCACCAACTATCAACTTTATTTCAATTTATGTAATAAGTGATTCTTTCGCTACATGATGTATGGTGGGCCCTTAAACAAAAACTAAAACTAAATAATACAGTATACATTGTATGCCACTTTATAGAGCAAGTGTGTTTCTGATGCAAGTCATGTCAGTAGTTATTTTCCATCACATGTAATACTTGTGATTTTCATTTTTTCTGAAGGTCAATCAGGTATGCAATGAAATCATATGAATAATCTATTGTAAACAATCTTGTTTTTATTGACAGTGGCACTCAGTAATGGCATTCCATTTATTGGTTTTGGCTTCTTAGACAATGCAATCATGATCGTTGCGGTAAGTCAAGGACAAATCTGTTATAAATTGCTCATTATATAAGATTAAGGTTCACTCTTGTTAAATTTTGACATAACCTTTCAATACAAGACCCTGACGTTCTGTGCGTAGTAATAATATAGGTACATACACGCAGCCTTCCAAATTCCTTCATTCATGATGTAACCATGGTAACTGTGTAAGCAGGGAGTTCTTAATGCTACATCTTCTACCTTTTTAATGACTACATAACCCAACTAACAAGTGAACATTTAATCAAGTTTGGTGGTCACGTTTCAGTGACAAAGAACAACAACAAATGGGAGCATTGAAAAAAACTCACCCAAAACCAGGATCTACAGGGTGGTTAAAAAAGTAGGAAATACACTTTTGACAGCAAATTTACCTACTTTATGGGCATATTTGAAAAATTCAATTAATGGTAGTAAAAAGGTAATCTTTAAACATAAGTGACGTAAAAATGATTGCAAATGCATGTTTTGCCTCTGAGATGTGGTTGTTTAAAATTTCATGCGGCAAACCTGTTTTATTACAACAGCTTGACTGACATCTGGAAATTTGGAGAAGAAAAAAAAACTTCACATAAAACAAAAATTGTTTGGGCTACATGTGTAGCTTCATTTTTTCCCCATGCTTTTCTTTAATATCATTAAAACTTATTAGTTAAAGTATATTATGACAACTGTTTTACCTTTCCATGTTTTGGGGGAATTAAAAGAAAGAGTTGTGAATTAAAAGAAAATTGTAGGATTGTTCCAGCCAATTTCACCTGGCTCATTTGATTTTGTTTGAAAACTAATGATCCAGTCGCATCAGCACTCAACAGTCAAAAGGAGTAATTAAATTTCAATAGTTATGCGTTCACTTCACTGGTCAAAGAACATTCAAACTCATTTGTAAAAGCCATCAGCTGGTAAACCATTTAATTTCATCAAATAGCAAACATTTTCCACTGTTTACATTCAACGTTTCTACGGTACATGTATGTACTTTCTGATTGGTATTGCCTTTATAAGGACAGATCCTCTGAGTAGAATTGATTTCTTCAGTAGTTCTGCTGACCCTCTGAGGAGTAGAGGAAAAGATGGCTGTTCATGGTCAGAACTAAGGCCTAGTAAGGCCTGCATGTTGAGATGCTTGACACATCACAACCATGACAACATTGAAGGTTAAAAGGAAAGTATGCTGGGACAGGTTTTATATTTTATACAAAGCAAAATGAACAACTATTGCAATAAGACAATACATGGAGTGTAAATGAAATGCAAACAATGCAGGCACCAGTAAAAGAGCTATTGCCAGCTTACTCAAATAAACCATAACTCATAAAGTCATATTTTTATAAATCCCTCCTCCTATAAACAAGTACCTAAGTCCAAGGCTAGCGTTCTTCTGTTTGTACAGCTGGCATTATTAGAAATTCCCATGGCTTGTAATTTGATTGCACAAAAGTTGAAATGTATTGCCTATAAACCAAAAAGAAAGCGGCTTCTATGAGTTTTAACTTGATTTCATCAGTAGTAATCAGGTAGTATATAACACATGTACATGTAAGTACAATAGAATGACTTAAATGAAACTGAATAAGAACAAAATCATGGAGATGTATGCACGAAAAACAAAATGAATGCAAAAGTAGCTAAAAAGAAACACTAGTTTGATTAGAGAGTGTGTAAACGTATTTCAAAAATTATATAATTTATGTTCAAAATAAAAAATTTAAAAACAGAAAAACATTCTTTGCATACAGCAAAAGGTTTGGAAAAACAGTGCAATTTAACCAAAGTGAAGGATGAACCAAAACACAAAGTAAAGTGAAAGAAAGTCTGGTTCTGCTCCTGAGGTTGGAAGGATACGATGTTAGAGGGTGGGACAGAGCTGGCAAGGCAGGGAGTGTAGAATGTAGGTACAGGTGCAAAGGGGTTTGTAGATTTGAAGGAGGACAATTATCTATGATGGGGTTGAGCTATCAATTTTGTGCCACTAAAATTCAATAACCAAACCAAGTACGCAAAGGAATAGGATTTTGGCTTTTTTGTAGGTTATGAAGTACTTTGCATGCTACATGTACAACATGTATACTTCAGACAGGCTATGGCAAAGATGGCAGAATAGTTAGGTCTATTTTGGTGTTGCTCCGTACTGATTCAAAGTTAAATACGAAGGTTTGGCAAATTACCAAAGACATGGAAATTGCAGTTTTAATGCAGGTTATGTAGACATATTTTGTTAATTTCATCTGTTTTTTTCTTGCCTTTATTTCAGGGGGACTACATAGATTTAACAATAGGCATAACGCTTGGCATATCAACAATGGCAGGTAGGTAATTAGCACAACTTGTTCAAGGTCAGTGTCAGTTATTAGTTTTATCTCAGTCCCAATGTCACAGTGCTGCTTTCCCTGTTTCTAGGGCATGTTGTGCTTATGACCACCGCTTTGTTCTTATTGGTGCACTCAACTAAACTCCTAAAGCATAGAGTACAAAATGCTAAATATGAATAAATAAACCCAAAAAACTTACAAGTCTCACAGCTTTTTACAGTAAAAGGGAAACATTTCACTGAATCTTTAACTTTTATCCGCTGCTCAATTTGATATGGGTAGTCCCAAGGCCTGTTGAGTTATTCTCCCTCCAAATAAAAACACCACCACACTGGTGTAAATTTCCAAACGTCCGAGCATCAATCTGTACAAATGTCCAAACTCCTCTCGGCAAATAGGACCATTTATTTTTGGGCCTACATGTATGAAATCCAAAATACCTCAAGTTGGAAGTCAACAACCCCCAGGTCACAGTTGGGCATACTTTAAAAACTGTATTCCTTTTAATGGGATCTCAACTCTGTCTGGAATAGAATATTGTGAGGGCCTACAAAATATTACTAAGGCCGATGATCTATTTTCTCCCTATTTATTTATTGGGGTGCACCCTCAGGCGTGTACTGGCTCAGCACCAAATATCTGCAGTGTAGCTGTGCATTAGATGAATGCTTACTTTAGACCGAGGAAGTCTCGCGTGTGTTGGAAACAAACTCAACGCACTTTAAGGGGTCCCAATAATCAAATATGTGCGAGACTTGCACAGTCTATTGTGAAGTACATGTATGCACATCACATGAGCAATCAAAAGTTCCTAGTGGAATACACTCATGCATGTCATATAAGCACATCATTTATTGCTGGTTTAAGCTTATATTTGTTTGATTACAGTAAGCAGTACTGTACATCAAAATATTTTACTTATTGTGGATGCATGTGAATGCGTTGTCTCAGAATATAATCACAAGGTGAAATCTGGGCTATTCCAAGTAAAATTGAAAAGCCAGATTTCACTGAGTGATTATATTTTGCGACAATGCACAAATAAAACAAATAAACTATGAAGTGAAGCATCCAATAATTATCCATATTGGGCTCTAATATTACATTTTTGATGACATGATAAGGATCAGTGTCTGTTGTATATAAAGTCAATCATTGTATTATCTTCCTCAATGGAAGAGTCCAAAGGTAAATGTAAATGTATTAGTTTTTTTTAAGGAAATTATTTTGATGGATACGAAAAATACCATAGTCAAAATGTACTTTGGGGTTAGCCATTGTTACCTCTGTCAACTTAATGAAATGAACATGTACGTGTATGTACTGCATAAACTGTTTGTGTGAGATTGAATTGTTAAAACAGCACCATGACCACAAGTAAATTTTGAAAATAAACCCAAAGTGATGAAAATAATTTGAAGTAAAATAGCCTAACGTCTGTTAAAAATATGAAGAAAAAAAATGGGTTTAAACAAAGAAAAATTGACTGGAGCGGGACTTGAACCAACAGCCTCCGGAAATGTACCGGCGCTCTACCAACTGAGCCATCCAGCCCTATGTTGGCGGTCTCCCTATTAGTCAATATCTTTGTTCGGGGGATAGCTCAGTTGGTAGAGCGCCGGTACATTTCCGGAGGTCGTTGGTTCAAGTCCCGCTCCAGTAAATTTTCTTTGTTCAAACCCAAATATAAAAAAAATTACCCAGTCAGTTTCCCTTGTGGTTTATTACATGATATTTATGATTAAAAAGTTGCATCCCCTTAAGGTGATCCCGTGGCTGCCGCTTCCCAGGTTGTGTCCTAAACTTAGGTGTGATCCCTGGCTACACGGCAGCTAAACGGTTGAATGGCTTCTGACTGGCACCCCCGAACAAAGATATTGACTAATAGGGAGACCGCCAACATTTCAACTTGATTATAATTATTTTTTGTTGCTTCAAAGTTAAAATCTGAAAGAATTTCAATACAAATCACATAAGCATAGTTTCCATATCAACAAGATCAAACATCTCTCAATCAAAACAAATTAGATACAAAAAATTCTAAAAATTACACTTTGATTTCAATGATTAAGACAATTACCCGTTCACAGAACTGTTTGTAATAAAAGATGAAACTGTTTAAAACTGGATCTCAGTTGGATAGCTCAGTTGGTAGAGCGCCGGTACGTTTCCGGAGGTTGTTGGTTCAAGTCCCGCTCCAGTCAATTTTTCTTTGTTCAAACCCAAATATTAAAAAAAATTACCCAGTCAGTTTCCCTTGTGGTTTATTACTTGATAAAAAAATAATAAATCGAAAAACCCAATATTTAAACTTTATTCATATTGTGTAAGAAAAATTGAATCCCAATGTTATCTCCCATTCATTATTAGCTGCTGCTCTTGGCAATCTGATTTCTGATCTGGCTGGTGTTGGGTAAGTCTACTTTGGAATGTTTGAATTCTCTAAACATATTGATTTCAGTTTATTTTATTGGACTTTGTTATCTTGACATACATGTAATCAGATGCTTTTTCAGAAGAGTAGGCCTACGATCATCCAAACCATTTCCTTTCCACTAAACATCAGTCAGGCATTGACAACTTTTTCTAAGAGCTTGTCTCCCAGGACATGGCCTGCTTTCCCTGTATGTACCCGCACAAATCACTTGGTTATCCCGCCTGATCCATTGTCACAGAGTGCAATTCAAGTTAACGGAGCATACATGTAGTAAGAATTTAGTTAGAACATGGAGGTTGTTTCTTCCTCTTGGTTGGGTAATAATGGCTGATTTTATTGTCAACACATTGTGTTGTTTTTCCTAAATAAGTTTAAGTTTCAAAGGAATTGTACTCCGCTGGCCAAGCTGTCTACATTGCTATGGCTTTAGCATGTGCACCAGGGATGACCATGCTGTACCAAGCAGTCTACATACATGTAGAGCAAGTTCGGCTGGGCGACTAGAGTGACTAGACTTACCAGAAACCATAGAGCACAGGGAGATTGACTAGATCGACCATGCACTGGAGCATGGTCAATCTAATCAATTCGAGAGCTACGTCACACACTGTCAATGGTTAGTCACTCTAGTCGCCCACCCGAACTTGCCCCATAGCTATGGCTTTAGTAGCCTGAACATCTGACGTCACACTTTGAGGCTTGTGAATAACCCCAGAACCAACCTGACCGGATGTTGCCAGATGTACGTTTGACCTAGCATTCATTTCACACGGAGACTCGCAGTAAATTCACCTGTACATGTTCACACGCTGCATGCATGCCGCCGATCGAAGTGCAAGCTGACAAAGGTTGCGTTCGATTAGCTTCCCCATATGTACCGGGGATTTACACTTGTGGTAGCCACGAAACGAGACTAATCGAACGCTGCGGTGTTTTCGCTTAGCACTCTGGGAAGATTAAGGTCAAAGGTGAAAAGGTGAAAACAGACAGCTCCATCAATTCCGTCATCTACTCAATTGGAAAACGCTGATGTCCGTGACGACACAAATTAATTACATCATTCATACTTTGCACACACTCACCAACTGTTTGTTTTTCAGGAAATGTATTTCCTTTCCTTTTGCCATAATTGTTTCATAAATGATAAATCAGTGTATTGGTTTATAGTTTTTGTACTTGCGTTGCAATCAACTTGTCCCCCGCCATCTTGGTATGATACGCCTGCAGCTGGAAATTAAGTCATTACACCAAGGCATACACCAGAGACCCGCTTGCGAACAGGGGCTGTGGTGGCTGACACCAGGGCAGACATGAGTATCACGTGATGGCTAATCGAATGCTCTTGTGTAAGTTTTACTTACACGTGTAAGCTAATCGAATGCACCCATTCTAAATCACCTCATAACCTTGACCAATGGAAAGCTTACATGTATGTCACAGCACGCTTATTCAATGAAATCATTGTATCCAATGAAATCATTAGGCCGGTAGACCAGTACCTGTCTTTATCCTTGCTGTATACATACATGTAGCTACATACTTGTATGGCTTGAACATGTGCACCAGGGATGACCATGCTGTACCAAGCTGTCTACATAGCTATGGCTTTATTATGTACACCAGGGCTAACCATGCTGTACCAAGCTGTCAATAAAGCTACGGCTTTATAATGTACACCAGGGCTGACCATGCTGTACCAAGCTGTCTATAAAGCTACAGTTTTATAATGTACACCAGGGATGACCATGCTGTACCAAGCTGTGTACATAGCTACATACATGTATGGCTTTAGCATGTGCGCCAGGGATGAATATGCTGTACCAAGCTGTCTACAGCTATGGCTTTAGCATGTGCACCAGGGATGACCATGCTATACCAAGCTGTATACATAGCTACATACATGTATGGCTTGAACATGTGCACCAGGGATGACCATGCTGTACCAAGCTGTCTACATAGCTATGGCTTTATTATGTACACCAGGGTTGACCATGCTGTACCAAGCTGTCTACATAGCTATGGCTTTATAATGTGCACCAGGGATGACCATGCTGTACCAAGCTGTCTACATAGAGCAAGTTCGGGTGGGCGACTAGAGTGACTAGACTGTGTGACGTAGCTCTCGTATTGACTAGATCGACCATGCTCCAGTGTATGGTCGATCTAATCAAGCTCCCTGTGCTCTATGGTTTCTGGTAAGTCTAGTCACTGTAGTCGCCCGCCCCAACTTGCTCATAGCTATGACTTTAGCATGTGCACCAGGGATGACCAAGCATAATGCACTGGTACATGTATATTTCACCAACAGAGGGCGTAATGCTCTCATTTAATGGCAGTGTTAAAAAAGTGCTTGCTTGTGTGTGATGGTTCTTGCCTATATTTTAGCATGCCAAGTAGTGAGATAACAAAGACTACCAGCCAGTCAATTTTGTGAAATGATGTGGGCAAGTACATGTATTACATACCAAGAGGGTACCTGAGAACAAAGGTGTCCATACAATGTAGGGACTTGAAACACTCTGTGGGCTTACACACATCCACACATTGTTTACCAATGTTGAAGAATATCTTTCTTTTCAAGAGGCACATAAAGGAATGTCCAAGTAACACAGAGCTCTGTGTGTATGTGTGACACTCTGGTTTGTATTGGCTTTGTGTACATCCTGATAGTCTGCAATATGGGCTGCAATTTCAGGCCCTTTCGAGTGTTGATGGAATATCATCCATAAAAGTGTGAGCGCGTACTGAATCATCAGATGGTTAACAATGTGACCGTCACAGGCTTAATTACTCCCATAATTATTTTCATTGTGTACAGTGATGAAACTTCTTTTTTTTGGTCAGTTGGCAGCTGCCTGATGCCATGTTTTGAGTGTCCTGGGCATCAGGCAATTCTGTTTATCAACTCATGATCGTAACTAATAGGAACTTGCATTTGTTTCAAAACAGGTTTTTGTTTTGAGAAAACAATCATAAATAATTATTTCTGTTTTTTCCCCAATTTATGTATTTGTTTGTTTGTTTGCCTGTTTGTTTGTTTGGTTGTTTGGTTGGTTGGTTGGTTGGTTGGTTGGTTGGTTGGCTGGCTGGCTGGTTGGTTGGTTGGTTGGTTGGTTGGTTGGTTGGTTGGTTGGTTGGTTGGTTGGTTGGTTGGTTGGTTGGTTGGTTGGTTGGTTGGTTGGTTGGTTGGTTGGATGGATGGTTAGCTGGCTGGCTGGCTGGCTGGCTGGCTGGCTGGCTGGCTGGCTGGCTGGCTGGCTGGCTGGCTGGCTGGCTGGCTGGCTGGCTGGCTGGCTGGCTGGCTGGCTGGCTGGCTGGCTGGCTGGCTGGCTGGCTGGCTGGCTGGCTGGCTGGCTGGCTGGCTGGCTGGCTGGCTGGCTGGCTGGCTGGCTGGCTGGCTGGCTGGCTGGCTGGCTGGTTGGTTGGATGGTTGGTTGGTTGGTTGGTTGGTTGTTTGGTTGGTTGGTTGGTTGGTTGGTTGGTTGGTTGGTTGGTTGGTTGGTTGGTTGGTTGGTTGGTTGGTTGGTTGGTTGGTTGGTTGGTTGGTTGGTTGGTTGGTTGGTTGGTTGGTTGGTTGGTTGGTTGGTTGGTTGGTTGGTTGGTTGGTTGGTTGGTTGGTTGGTTGGTTGGTTGGTTGGTTGGTTGGTTGGTTGGTTGGTTGGTTGGTTGGTTGGTTGGCTGGCTGGCTGGTTGGTTGGTTGGTTGGTTGGTTGAAAGGTTGTTTGCTCTTTCATGCTTTATTCTCATGCCTAATAAAACTTGATACATGTGCAAACTTAATTATTCAGATTGAATATCATTTGCACCTTTCTCTTGTATTTGCCAAGACTTTTCAGCTCCTTTTGTCACCGTCTTTGATATCTTGATTCTACCTCTAGCGGGTTATTCCATGCCAAGTCACCTTAAACTCTGAAAATTTGTCAGTGAATTACCCACAATAAACACAGACAACTTTGAGTTTGAAACGCCTTATTATCTATGGATGTTACTCCTTTCCCTCCCTCCAAGCTGCTCCTGAAAGGTTGGGCCAATTTTAGGGCCCTTCATGTATTTTGAGATAAGACGTTAAGAATTCAAATAAGTAGAATCTATTGTTAAATAGATCAAACACATTTCTTTTCATTTTACCAACCTTTAAAAATAATCTACATTTGAGTCGATGGTTGGGACTGTTATTATCTGTTTAACAGTAGATTCTAGTAATTTAGGTTCCAACCACCTTACCAAGGGCGTCGATGGGTGGGGGACGGGGGGGACATGTCCCCCTCACTTTTTAGACTGGAGGGGACAGCATATCAGATGTCCCCCCCCCCCCACTTTTGGATTGACTGTTCATTAGAAATATGCAACAAAGTATAAAAAATATACACCATTTTCTTCATTTAATATTTCATTACAATTTTTGTTCAAATAAAAGAATAGCGAACAAACGGTGTGTTTTTTCTGATTGACCACGTGCAGAATGGTATTTTGGGCCTATTATGTAAGAAGTATTTTTTTTAAGACTTGCTCGCCCGTCCCGCCCGTTTAATCTCAATATTGAGAATGATATAGGCTTGGTGGTCTTGGTTTGCACTTTTTGTAAAGCGCATGGGAGCAGTGTAACATATAAATATATGTTCATTATTATTACACACACAAATTTGAGGAGCTGATTCTATCTAAAAAATGACAAGGAGTTTAAGCTAATGTAATTTGGCATTGAATGAACCTGGAACAAATAAGAATCACTGATAAGAAAAAAATATATATAAACTTGCAGTTCACAATACAGTGCACCCCTACAATTAAACCCTGGAGAGATCCTTTTCCCAATAAGTTGTTGACCATGGATCACAATTGCAACTCAACACCGCATGGGCAGTTTGGGACCTTCAAATGGCTTACATAAATGTGAAAAAGTCTTACAGCCTCACAGAAATACCATCTGATGCTGTAAACACCCAAATTAACAACTTTGCTGTTTAACAAACCATAAATGATCTGCAACAATCAGTGAGGGTCAAGCGTTAGGTGCTGTGAGTTAATTTATACAAACTGGTTTGGCTTTTCCCATGATGCACTGAGAAAATGGTCTCTCCTGACCAACCTGTAGAGAGTGCACTGTAATCCATATTGACCTGATTGTGATAAGGATCTGTGCTGAAAAAACATGTTCTGTACAATGGTTGAATACCCCCACAATGCAAAAGCTTCAAATTGTTCTAACTCTTGATAAAAATATGAATGTTTGTGCACTTTGCAATGCAGATTAGCTGGTTACGTTGAGTCTATAGCTCATAAGATTGGTGTCCAACCTAAAGAACTGACCCCAGAACAAGCTGTGATGAGAAAAACACGATGGATTGCAGGCATGGTAAGTTAAATAACAAATAGCATGGTACATCATTAGCTACAGGAAACTTAATTAATTATAAACATGTAGTTCTTTATGGAACCCTCTCAAATAGTTTCAAAGACTACCTTCCCCTGCAAAGATATTGCTAACATATTTCAGTGTATAGGGAAGCAAATATGATTTGAAACATGGATGTTTGTATTGACTCTTTAACCAACTACTGAACTATGGAATTTTAATTTTAATTTGTACGCCTAAATCAATCTTTTAGCCTTCGAGAAAGACTCTGCTAGGGCCGAAACGTCAGGCCACTAACTGTTTGCAGAGAATATAACTTTTGGGTTGATATTTTGATGCTGACTTTGACATAGATTTTCTGTAAATCGTGATGGAATGCACAGTGGTAACCACAGTATATTTGATAACAAAACTTTTGGCCATTTCTGAGTTTGTTAAATGTTTGAACTAACATGTTTTATAAAGTGCCAGCCATCTTGGATATTTGTTAGTCTTTTATTTGTCAGTCTTTTAGAAATTTGATAAAACTATCAAGTTGCATGCTTGGATGGCGTATTTATTGAACATTAAAGGACAGAAATGAACTTACTCATCCAAAAATTAATGATTCAGTATGTGCATTGAGTTTAATGGGTTCTTGCATGCTCCGTGATAGCCAGCAGTAAGGAACAGTTTCTCACAATTTAACCAGCATGTTTGGATAATCAGGATTGATAGTTAGCCATAACCAACACTACTAAGCTTTGACAAACATGCCAAATAGGGTTTTGTAGAGTAATTGTCTGTTTCACATGACTCATTGCAATGATCAAAGGCTGTAGTTATTGGAGCTCTTATCTTTCATGCAGGGTCGGGCCGTTGGCTTGGCATTTGGTTGCCTCATAGGAATGTTCCCGCTTCTCTTCCTAGAGACCAGAGAAGAGGCTGAAGAATCATCAAAAGAGGGCGACATTTCAGATGACGGAGACAAATGACAGAATTTACCGGTTGGATGCAAATCTAAGTAACACTTCGCAATAATCATAATATGCACAAACTCATCTACATTAGATTGTTTGTAAACATGGTAAACATGCTAAGATTTGAGATACAATTTCTAGGTTTACAATTCGTTGAGTGTCATGTGAGGGTTTTGAATTATGCAATAAATGATTGATGTCTTCATGTTTTACTCACAGTGTAAGTTGTATTTTCGCACTTCACGATGCCGAGTGTAAGAACCTAGTCTTTGCTCAAGATGGTCATATTTGAAACTCATGGCATGATACTTTTAAAGTGTTATGATCCTAAGATCACTCATTACCAGAGAGTGATCTTTAAGCACTTTGCATTAACAAAAATTGATGGAATATTTGGCAGTTGTTTCAGGGTGTTTTGGGGCATAGTCAAACTGAACATAGTGAACTACATGTACATGGACGACGCCTTCATAGGCAGGTGGGCATATTTAGGTTTTTGGTTTACACCTATGGATTCGAGAAGTCTCAGTTCAGTGTCCTTATGTTGAACTCTGTGAAGTGTTATCATCAACTGCTGTGCATCCCATGCTCACTAACTCAAAGACTTCAAATCAAGCCATTGAGTTTGCACCAGACTCACAGTGATCTTAAGACTCACTCATTTGTCCCAAAAGAGGTTGAGGAACAAACAAGCAATGAATGAACTCTACAAACCAAGGGTCATTCAGTTACCCTACATTCATGTATCCTCCATCATACATGTAGGCATGAATGGAGGTCACTTGTTAATTTAAGACCAGTAGGCAGCTAATACTTAGCTGTGTAATTGTTTGATGATAACAATTGCTTCCTTCACATCAGAACATGACATGCAAATTGCAGAGCTGAACATTTACAGGTGATTTGTGTCATTTTACCCAGTTCGCATAACTGAAGTGCAATATGTTACCTAATTCCTAAAGTGATAAATCAGAAGGGAAACTGTGTAAATTTTAATTAGTTTTAAGTTGAACAAGAACATTTACCAGAGCAGGATTTGAACTTGAGACCTCCAGATTAATGCCAGGGCTGAGCTATCCCGCCCTAATGTTGGCGGTCTCCCGATGATAAGACTTTGAGAGCCAATGTGTTAAAATATTGAAATTAAAGCCTTTCTGAACATTGATAGAAAGGAGCTTTTCCCAATGGGATTCAACAATCCAGTATGTATCACAGAAATATCATGAAGCTTGAGAAGTCAGGCATTTGATTGTATTCTGGTTGTTAAAGTTCTTTTAAGTCGTTTCTGATCATTTAAATTGTTAAGTTGACTGTACTTTTAAAGGAGGATTATTTGGTGGAAATAGTTCATTCATTTGAAGGACAAGAGACTGTTCCATAAATTATTCCTGGCCATGGTATCTGAGCAAGTCTTGTTGGAACTATGCTGTTCAGAGAGACCCCTCTTCTCTTTCCAACCCTCTAGTTCATATTCTAAACCCTCTTCCTTTCCCAGCCTGTTTTTTATCCCCACCCCAACCACCCCAACCAATCCTCCCATTGCCGTCCTCTATCCCAGTTGTTAGGCTGCAGTTGTCTTCCATAGGCCATCCATCTCAGTGTCAGTCTGATCAAGTTTGTGCAATTTTTTATAAGTCTAAATATTGTCTTTTATACACTTAAGTGATGTGCTAATAATGCTAGATTGTAACTAAATTGTCCATCCAGTAATGATACCCAATGTCTGCCTTTGGTTTAACACTCATTACCAAACTGCTTGCAATCTATCAGTTTATTAGACAAGTTTGTCAATACGAATCCTACTAAGGGTCTATACTAATGCAGTGATCTCCCTCAACAGTGATCTGCTGGCCAAATGCTAGTTAAAACATCAGGGGACCAGTCAAAAACCTCCCCAGGTGGTCCTGCTGGCTGGTTCAGTGGTGAAAAGTATCCCTATTTAGTATGAAATGTGGACCAGCAGAAAACTGGTGGACCAGTTGGGCCCACATGACCAGCTGACTGGTCCCTCTGGCTGGTTCCTGAAACACCTAAGGGCAAACCCTGTCATGATGACTGAGTTGTTGCTGATTTTTGCTTTGTAACGATCAACAAAAACGTTATGTAATTTACATTATTTAGGCGATGTTTCAGCGCCAATGTATAATTGTGTTACATGTACATCACCCCTGCACAGAGATTTATTGTTATTATGCACAATCAGAAAGATGTGTTTAATGAATAATTCCATCACTGACGCAGACACATTTTGTGCTGATGGAAAGAGAAAGTCACTTTATTATGTCAGATTTGTCTTAATTAATAATTATAGTTATGAAATTTAGTGTGTACAGTGGAAAAAACATGTAATGTAACAAACTATTGACCATAATGACATGAATGAAATGGTCAATGTAAAAGTATAAAAGCTATCTTGCTTCATTTTTTCCCTACACAGTGGCCTTGTTACACCTGTTTCCATATTTTACCTGTATACACACATCTAATGCTTACTTGATGTTGTTACCAGTTTATGCATCTATGAGCAAGTTCGGGTGGCTAACGGCCAACCTAGACGTCAGTCCAAGGCTGCGTAGTTTGACTAGCTGGTCCAACTGGGTCAACCTAGCCACAGAGCGCTGTTACCATAGTCAAAGTTGCAAGTTACATCACAATCAATGAGTAGTTTAACGATAACTGTAAGTTTTTGGTCAACCTGACAATAATGATTTATCTTTGTTGCCAGATAATTAATTCATAAATGCACTAAAGTAGAGAAAATAAATGAAAATGAAAATTAAGTACACGATAATCTATTTTCTGCTCAACAAAATAGGCCTACATTAACTAACAACTATTTTGACCAGTCTATTGACTAGGCTTGTTCAAGTGAAAACATACCACGCATGCAGGATTTAAATCGCAAATTGACAAAACCTCGGTACCTGAACTTGTTCTATGTCTAATTTTCCTGCCTACATGGAATAAACGTCCATTGATTGATTGATTGATTGATTTTATATGAAATGGAGGTCATACAAAAGTAGACAGATGAATTTGATCTTTTGACTATGACTATCAACATGTCATCTTTTTACACAATTCAACATGTAGGTGCACATTTAGCCTAGGTTTTTAAATTTTATTTGATGACTGTTATCCCTATATTTGTGTACAAATCAAGACCATTTCTGAAGCAGTTTTACACTAGTGGGAAACCGGCGCTAGGCATGGGTTCCACTAGTTGAGCTAATTTCAAACTGGGCGGTTACATGTAGTACAGATAAATATTTACACCTGTGCATAATAATGAAGGCCTAATATCATTTCATTCCTGGGCCCAATTTTATAGCGCTGCTTAACGGTAAGCAAATTTTGTAGCAGAAAAATGTAGCAGAAAATTTTGCTTAAGCGTAAACGTACTTCACAGGTTAGCAAAAAAATTAGGTAGACATCTTGCGCATTCACACCAAGGATTTGCATTGTTACGTCATTCATTTTCATACAGTAAGCACCGGAAGGTTAGCATACCTTTTCGTGTGCTTACGGTTAGCAGTGCTATGAAATGGAAATTGCACAGTAAGCATAAAATCGGCCGTTAAGCAGCTCTATGAAATTGGGCCCTGGTCTCTTTATTATACAGTTACACAATGGCCACAGGACAACAGTGAAGTCATGATGATGCCAGACCACATAAAATGTTATCCGGTTCTCTTTTGTGGAAGACTTGTTGTTTTGTTTGGTCTGGTTGAATCCTGCCAATACAAAGGGTTGGCTGCCATGAGCCCAAGCGGTACAAGGAATAATGTAGTGCTTCTTTGTCCCACTATCCTGTGCTCCCTTGAAGACTTCTTGGTTTTGTTTGGTTCATTTGAAAGGTTGGCTTTCAGGTGATGATCTTTTTAAAAGTACCTCCCTGTTCTCAGAAAGCCGAAGTGTGTTTCCATTGTAATGACCATTTCAACAAACAAACAAACAAACAAACAGGCACAAATCATGTTTACACAACTTTAGCAGGGTGCGCATAAGACAGGTACTTTTGTGTTTAGTCTGTGAATGAGAAAAATAGCCTTTGAGAAAGACTCTGCTAGGGTCGAAACGTCAGGCCATTGACTATTTTTTGCATTTAATCTGTATATATTGAAGTTCTCAGATGCCTGACATTGAGACTTGTTAAGTGTACCCTACAAGTGTGTGTGAGTTTACCATTACACCACTCACCCCTTGACATCTGGTGAGAGAGAGTAGAGTGTGTGTGAGTTAACCATTTACCACTCACCCATTGACATCTGGTGAGAGAGAGTAAAGTGTGTGTGAGTTAACCATTTACCACTCACCCATTGACATCTGGGGAGAGAGAGTAGAGTGTGTGTGAGTTAACCATTTACCACTCACCCATTGACATCTGGTGAGAGAGAGTAGAGTGTGTGTGAGTTAACCATTTACCACTCACCCATTGACATCTGGTGAGAGAGAGTAGAGTGTGTGTGAGTTAACCATTTACCACTCACCCATTGACATCTGGTGAGAGAGAGTAAAGTGTGTGTGAGTTAACCATTTACCACTCGCCCATTGACATCTGGGTAGAGAGAGTAGAGTGTGTGTGAGTTAACCATTTACCACTCACCCATTGACATCTGGTGAGAGAGAGTAGAGTGTGTGTGAGTTTACCACTACACCACTCACCCATTGACATCTGGTGAGAGAGAGTAGAGTGTGTGTGAGTTAACCATTACACCACTCACCCCTTGACATCTGATGAGAGAGAGTAGAGTGTGTGTGAGTTAACCATTACACCACTCACCCCTTGACATCTGGGGAGAGAGAGTAGAGTGTGTGTGAGTTAACCATTACACCACTCACCCATTGACATCTGATGAGAGAGAGTAGAAAGTTGTCCAAACTTACAAGTGACAAACAAACCCAGTTCACTTCTCTTAAATGTTAATGCTCTAAAAATACAGGATGATTTCGTTTTAATGAACTGGAAACTTAAATTCCATAGAAAACTTGGTGACTGTCTGTTAAATTCATGATCTTGAAACCAGGCTTGACTGAACTTAAACATTGGTTACAGTTTGGTCAGAACAACTACAATCTTCATGTGTGCTTTGTACGTCATTGCAGCAAAACAAAAGCAGCAATTCTCAGAGTTTGCCGATAGTTGGAGAAGCTTGGTGGGAAAGCTTGGTAACTTAACACTTTAGCATGGATGTATTGTTTACTACACTGTAGACAATCTTGTGCAATAACTGAACTACATGATTTATTACACCAGATTGTCTACCATTCCAATATGAACACAGCTTTTTAAACATTCAGTTTTAATAAAGACAACTCAGTTTTATCTATTACTATTATATATCCATTTCTATCAACTGTTAGTACTTTCTTTTCATATAAAGGAAAAAGATATTTATTTTATTGTTTCCAGAGTGTCAATTTTATGTAATGATACTTTCACTAGTATGTTAATAGTAATAGTTAATATTAGCTGCAGATGTAGAATGACAATACCATGTATAGCATAACTATGAAGTGTGAATTAAATGTATATGAACCAGGAGCATGTAGTTCACATGTTGCACATTATTATTTTGAGCATGTGTACAAAGACCTCAGATTACAAGGCCAGAATCTTGCATAGCCTTTACGTGTACATTCTCTTTTCAATCGGCAGAAAATTGTAAACATTATGTTTAAAGGTAATTGGATCCTCAGAAATCAATCAAAGAATAGCCGTCATCTCAAAGTTGGCTTTAATATTCACCATTACACAGAGCTTGCTAAACATTGAAAACCCAATTTGCATATTAATCACATGCCACTTTACTAAAGTGACATGTTTTCTTCATCAATTTTCAAAGTGGTAGAAGCCAGATTTCAGGTGTTTGACGCCATGTTTTCAAATTTTCTCGGTTTTGCAACCCAAAATGATGCATACATTGTGTGTTAATGTCTGTATGAGGGCATGCCTCCAAGCTTTATAGTTCATAAATCTATAGGCAAGTTTGTGATTGCATTGTGTCATGCAGTTGACTGAAACTGCCTATTCAAGTTTTGGCAGCCTATTGAAAAAGCACTTATTTGAAGCAGTGATGTACATGTAATGAATGTCTGAAACTGTATTACTTTTTCGTCCACAGAACTCTGAACGCACCACACTGGTGGTATGGTGTAGTGGAAACCAAAATCACAGTGACATTTGCCATGACAAATATTTAATCATAACAAATGTAGAACCCTGCTAAAAGGATATGAGAAATACATATTATGGTAACTTTGCTTTGGTTATTTTGACAGGACATCTGATGTGCAGATGTTGCATTAATTTGCAATTGATAGAATTAGAACCATGCTGTCTTCATTGAAACAAATAGGGTTTGAATATTCTTTCCTGCCAAAAGAGAGGAGCTGAAGAGAAAACTGAAATTACTAGTCAATTTGAATCATTATTCTCAGGAAAATATAAGTATCACAAGTATCAATTTCAGATTTGCTGAAAACGATTGTAATTCTTAAATTAATAGACAACTTGGAACAATGAACCTCTGTTATACTATTTCAATGTTGTTTATTCAAATTAAAGTTATCAAGTTCAAGGTAAAACTTCCTCCATGGTAAAACTTACAAATTCTTAGGACAACCTTAAAAAGCAAGCAATGGATCGTTGTTTTCTTCCTCCATGTTTATACTAACAAACTTAGCTTTAGAATTGGGTTACCAGCTAAATTACAGTCGGGTAACCAGCTGAATTACAGTGGTGTAACCCACTAATTTTTGCTCATCATTATGTAAATGTGCTAAGTATTTATCTTCATAGCACCTCAGGATAACGTATGCAACATGTTTATCTTATTTTACTATCATGGACGGCAACATTTTAAAGCTCTTTTTTTTACAATTGACTGCATACAAAATACAGTATATACAATACTTCAATATCTTACATTTTATACATAGTTTAGAAAACTTTAAAATGTGAAAGATGTACATTCAATTCTTAGAAAAACACTTCTTAACTACAAATGACTTGATATCTTCAATAATGAATTGCTTGTGAAAAACTTACTGGTGAATTAAATCAACAATACGCAAATTCGGAAACATGGTGCAGTTTCTTTTTCATATGAAGCTGAAAGTGAGACTAATCTCAACCTGTTTGTGTCTTTAACAAAAAGCTTGCAAGGAAACTGAAAATGAAGGCTGCAAAATCATATAATTGGTTTTATGATGTCCGTTTCTAATTGTATAGAATACTCGTTTGCAAAAAAACCCCAAACAAAACACTACACAAATTCATAGTGATAAAAATTACTTGTGAAATAATTTCTTGATGAATTTGCAGTAGTAGCTAACGAATCCCTTGCACTAGGTTTGTGTGTGTATAACTAAGTCTTCCTGAAGGCCCAAGATATTAGACAATCCGAGGCTTTCAAACTCAATTACAGCATAGAGCAGTTAAAGGCTTGATAAGCCCATCTTTCTGGAACTGCCCCAATCTGCCCCCATATCCACTGAAGTCATCCAGGCTACAGTAAATACAGTGTACAAACTCAAAATACAGATTGTAGTAAGATTAATGAATTTGCCAAACATGAATCCATGGGAGGGATGGACTGTGGAGAGTTTGGAGTGGTTAAGCCTACTAGCATGACTAGACTTCTAAGCACAGGTAGACTTGGTAGGTAAATCTGGATCTATACAGTCCCAAATTTACTACTACTCATCCACACGATGATGGTTCACTGGAGGCTACATGAAACAGCACTTGGTTAAGTGTTAGTTTATTCTACATCAGGGCCAAAAAATGGCGTCCAGTAGTAATGGCGTCTGATTCCATGGTTCAGCTGTGATAACATCACATGACCATCAACAATGTATGGCTTCACATCAGTGTCTTTCATATCCAATCGGCCAGATTCAATTAATCCATTAAAGGCCTGCAGAAATTACAAGTACAAAGAAGATACAATCTGAGAAACGCTTGAAGTACTCTTGTATTTTAGAAAATGAGCAGAGAAAATGCCTTTCACTAAAAAGTTCAGGTGTCATGACAATTTTTCGTAAATTAAAAATGGTGGGAGTTTTGATACATGAACATCAACTGCCCATGACTGGACTTGGACTAGAGACTCTCAGAATGAAGCTCACCTAAAACTAAATCCACTTTAACAATGCATGTTAGAATGTTAAGGTTCAAAATGTACTTCTTAATGGTAGTGAGTCAAAGTGATGTCTTACCACACATGCCAGTTCCTGTAGGTGGTTGCCCCAGATGAAGACACTAGTCAGCGTTGTGTTGGTATTCATGGATCGTGCTATTGCACACAGACCTGCTGCTTCTATGTTGTTACTTGTTATCACCAGCCTGTCATGTAAAAATAAATCAAAATTGACAATCCTGACACTAGGACCTGAAAAGACCAATAGCGGTGTGGACCTATAAACCAATAGCAGTGAGTGCCTGTAAAATGCAAGGGCTGTTGTTTGATCAGACACAACGATACAGACTGAAATCTGGAGAGCTGAGAGCACAGAACTTAAAGGGAAAAGACAGCAACAAATATCAATTTATCAAAAGCAGATTGCTAAAGATTGATGGAGATGTCTTCTTTCAGCAATGGAGTGAAACAGCATTTAAAAAGGTAGATTCAATTTCAGCATTTGTCAGACATTTTGTTTGTTTATAAGAGGAAACTGCCAAGCACACACAACTTTATAGTGTTTTTAAGTTTTCTAGTATGCTGAAATGAAGGGGAAAAAGGAATCAGGTAATGAGCTGATTGACTATTGACTCAATATATTAAACTAATGACAGTATTTTATTTCACCATAACCAGATAACAGACAACTTACGTTTTGAGATTAGAGTTGAGACCAGCCAAGGATTCACTGAGGTAGACTGCTCCATCGTCTTCTATTCTGTTGTAACCCAAGTCTAGAATCTCTAAAGGTGTGTTTTGTTTGAGAAGCTTGGCCAGGGATTTAGCTCCATCTCTTGTGATACGATTACTACAGAGCCAAAAAATGCAATCAAACAATCTACTATCAGTGCCTTGTTCACTGAAGCCAGCATACATATCTGCAACCTTGGTTAAACTACTTACGTTCTTTTTCATGAAACTAGCAAAAACATTTTTGGGACAGGACGGTACGTACAAAAGAAATATCTGTCTGACAGTCGCATCATATTCATATTAGGTTTCTATTGGATTTCATGCCATATATATATTTTGTTTTCACTCAAGTAGTTCCACTGTATTCGTTAAAAAACATTATTGACTTCATGTGTCATGTACATTGAGATGAATATGAGCTGGTTCCCTTCAGAAACATATTTGAAAACATTTCTTCATTTAAGCCTTTTCCTACCTTACACCTTAAATGCAGTACATTTGAATAGTTTCTAGATAAAGTAGGTCATGTACAGTATATAGCAAATACTGATTTATGTCATGGGGCCATGTAAACACTGTTTATTACCAGCTGACATCCAGGTACTTCAGTGCAATGTTATGTTGGAGTGCGTCTACGAGTCTATCTGCACCAAAATCTCTGATGTCACACTTCTGGAGATGCAGCTCCTTTAGTGTAGAGTTCACCTGAATCAAAGGAAAATTGACATGTTAGATCTCGTTTGTAAAAATAATTACCAAGAAGGGCCATAGTGTTGGAGTCAATTTGAGAGCTGCACACAGGATGCTAGCCCATCACACTAACAGCGGCATTTACCCTCACAGGTGCCCATTTACTCCTGAGTGCTGAGAAGCAATAACATGTACAGTGTCTTGCTCAAGGAGTAGAGTGCAATGTTCTAATGAATTCACCCACTACATCTTGAGTTCAGTGTATCAAATGTTAACGCTCATTAAGTGTCACTTTAATAATAAATAATTCTTGGGCTTTTCTCTGTAAATTTATTGTTAAATCTGTCTGCATTTTCTATGTTTTTTTCCCCATAATCCATTATAGTCCCAAATTGCTGCACTCAGCAATGATGTGTTGGAATTGTTTGTGATTAGTTCCTTGCCAAATTTTTACCTGCCAAACATTTTTGCAAACGAAAATGTTCTGCTTAATTAGCCTTTATGGAAATGAGACCAGGTCTTGGAGTTGGAGATCACAACGTTAGCATTTAAAGGCGAAGTGCGGCACCCGCTAGATGGGAGCGATTCTTGCGTTTAAAAAGCTGAAAATGTAATGTGGTGTGAGGGGGTAACTGGAGGGACACTCAGAGGTAATCATTTTGTAGAATTGGCTTGATAACGGTAGGTAAAATCGGCACGCAATGTTGTTTTGTCTTATGATAAAATTTTGACCAAAAAGATGTTGAGTGGGGTCGAAACGTCGCCTGCCCTCCTCACCTTTCTCGTCCCCTTTCTCCAACTAAGAAAGCATAATTTGGGGGTGTATGGCCGGAGTTGAGTTTTAATATTGGGAAGGATTTACTTGGCAATGATGCATGCTTGGCATGAACATTTGTAGGTATTTTGATGATTTTAAACTTGTGTTGACCGACTAACATAATTTTATGCCTAAGCAATCCACTTTTTTCTTTGTATGGAAATTATGCTTCTGTGCTCCTGTATTTATTTGTTACTTGATTTATTTTTGTCTTTAATTCTTTATTTTTTTGTTTCTTCTTTTCTTTATTTGTTAAATGTGTCTTTGTTTCTACACCTTTAATTTATCCGTGTTTTGCCGTTTGTTTCTTTGTCTCATATGTACTTTTAATTTCTTTCTTGGTATATTTCGGTTTTTCTGTATGTTTGTCTTTATTTCTGCCTTTTTGTGTTTTCCGAGTTGTTTTTTGTCTTGTTATTTCTTTGTTTGTTGATGTCCAGGGCAACATGTCCCCACTGTGCTCCTGTATTTATTTCTTACTTGATTTCCTTTTTTTCTTTATTTGTTCGTTTCTCTTTTTCTTTATTTGTTATATGTGTCTTTGTTTCCACACCTTTTACATAGGCCTTATCCGAGTTTTGCCGTTTGTTTCTTTGTATCATATGTACTTTTAATTTCTTTCTTGGTACATGTATATTTCGGTTTTTCTGTATGTCTTTCTTCCTGCATTTTTGTGTTTTCTGAGATGAGCACACTCGGGTAATCGCATACCCATGTTATAATAGATCGGTCCAATGTCATCACATTGCCGACCATTCAGGAGGTCTTTGTGAAACAGCCAATCAGACATTAATTTTTCATAACACGGTGAGTTCGGCAGCAGCAGTGGTTTTGAGTACCCTCCTCAACAAACACATAATCACCGTCAATAGCCGCGGACTTACCCGACTAAATTTCTTTCTCTGTATATTTCGGTTTTTCTGTATGTCTTTCTTTCTGCATTTTTGTGATTGTTTATTTACCATAATTTCGTCGCTGGTACACTCTCTTCCATTTAGCGTTAATCAAGCAAAAATCAGGGCACCAGTTATCCCTACACGCAGACTGTTTATTGACCATAATTATGACCGCATGAGGGCGCCATCATCAGGGAACGTCTTGTATCACAATTACAGTTACATCTTATTTTAACTGCCTGTACGTAGTTTTCTTGCATCAATGACGAAATACAAAATTATAACAACGAAAATGAAACAAAAAAACGTTTGTCTACTTGTTTTCATCACGTAAAACTGGTCAACATACGCCCCCACACGGTCAAAATAATGACGAATTGCACGCAGTCATGAGAAATTACCTCAGTCAGGCAATGCTACTTCTGACTATTCGCCGAAAAGACTTACGTGTCGTTCGCACCAAGGACTTTTATTGATTGAGTAATTACTCTGATACCATTTTACCAACAAAACGTGCAAAAAATATTTTCCGAAGACAAACGACAGTAAAACAATCCTATCGAGAGTGCCGGAAAATTGCGGCAGACACCGAGGACCAAGGAAAGACGCGGCCCAATCACACGCGAGAAATAAAATTGGCACCCGGCTCGAGAACCAGCGTCCGGAAGGCACGCCGCCGGGACACCAGTCGAGGAAGATGGCGACCCAAGATGCCGGCTAAAAATGGTCCCTCGTCCCCAAGCCCCTGCGTGGGGGCGAGGTCACCGAACGCAAGCAGACGGGCGGATCCCGCAGCGCTGCGGGTTCGAAGTTTAACGCGGTTTTAATAATATAGAAGTAAAGATGGAAGTACTAGTAATAATGACAATACCTTGAGCATTAAAGCCATATGAACAGTGGTCTCTTCTTGTTGACTGAACAGTATAGGTCTGTTAACACACAACACCCTCAGTGTGTTATTATGATGTAACACAGTAGCAAAGGCAATCAAGCTTTGAGTTCCCTACAACAGAAAAAACAACAATTTACTGTTTTATTTTTTCAGTTGTCATTTTTCCCTATAGACATGATAGAACTGCATCAAAAAACGAACTAGTAATCATTTTATATACAAATTAAAGCATCTCTAACAAAAAACACAAGAGAAAAAAAAGCATTTGAGAGTTGGACAATTAAATTTGTTTTTCTTTGTTATATATTTACTTTACTTGAATCCCTATCTCTGACAACAAACTGTAAGTTAAAACTAATGGTGCTCAATATTCTGAAAAGAGTATCTTCACTCCAGCATTTAGTTCACAAAAATGTCTTTAAAATAGTAAAAATTTGCCTACAACAGATGATCATAATCAATTACATAGGAAAGCATTTTAAAATTGCGGAACATCCACAGTTTGTCACTGTTTTTGTAAGTTTGTTTTGTTTTTTCTTGAACAATGGCAATGGCAACATAAATATATATTGAGACTAGAGTCAACAAAAACTACAGAATTTTAGACACCAGCTTTTCTTGGGACTTGTTATGGCAAGATTTTAGGCATGAAAATTGTTAATTTATATCCCAGATAGTATAAAAATTCTACATACCAAATCTGCATCACCAACATCAAGCTCTTGTAGACAGGTGTTGACTTGTAAGCAGCCAGCTAGGAACATACCTCCTTTGTTCTCAATCTTATTCCCATTCAGCTTCAGAGATGTTAATGTTTCATTTACCTGTATCACAAATTTTATCAAAAACACAAATTCTAACTTGTCCTATCCATGATGTTGGTGTCTTTCTGTCTATTTTACTCTGTGTTTTTTTTCTGAAACACAATCTCCTTTCAAGTTGGTAATTTGAAATTGCACCGATTTGTAGCTCACTTACTTGTACTTTATTTAATTTGGTTGCTATCAGAACTCAAAGTGTTGTTACATTATTAGTTTTACATGTATCAAATGTAAACAAAACATAGCTTTCCCACGTTTCAATGGGTTCAAGTTTTAGTAATCTGGTTTTATAAATTATTGTGTGGCTTGATATTGAGTCATTGTTGGTCATGTTGGTAGCACTTGAAAAATCTCAATTCTTAAAAATCATTTAGAAAACCAAAGATGTTATACCTCTGGGCAACTGATGTAACATAGCAGTAAATTTCCCAGCTGTTATGAACATAGATTAGTTTCACTTTTCAACACTCTTACGACATCCTCAGCTGCATTACAAGAAATACATGTTCTATAATCAATCTTCATTGAATTCAGCAGTACATACCTGTAATGCCTTAGCAATATCTTCTGCACCAGCTGATTTAATATCATTGCTCTGTAGATTCAAACTTCTCAAGGCACATGTCTTCTGCTCATTAAAACCAACAATGAGAGTCAAGTCATATGTCAATTTGATTTTCAGATAATTTGTTTCTATAAACCACTACGTGGCCAAACATCACTAAATGAAAGTGAGGCAAGCTTAATATTCAAATCAAACTCTACAAAAACTTTAAAAGCAATACGGTATTTAAAAAAAAGAAGACAATTGAAGTCAATGAGGGCATGTATGACACCTTGCAATTATCACAAGCTGCATGTTTACTTACAGAATCACAAAAGTCTCACCTAAATCCAAAATTTTGACATCCAGTTAGGCTAAAAACCCAGAAGATTTGATGTAATTCAATAGATTGTCAGAAGATGAGAACATGCTTTGTGATTGAAGTACACCAGTTTGAAAAAAATTACAAAGATCATGGCCCCTTAAAAGATTTCTTAAATAGTTATAGTTGTCATTGGAAATTTTTATCATGATTTCCATATAAAAATGGCTGATTGAAAAATGTAACGGATGAAAAATATGTGCAACCAAAATAACAAGTGACTTCCAAGGATGTGAGAAATACACAGTTCATGACAAGTATCCTAAATAATAAAACAGAGAGTGAAAACTTGCAAAAATTTGGCAATAGCAAGATTTGAACATCCAAAGATGCTTCCAATATAATAAAAGTCAACTGTGCTCAACTAACCTACCCTAGAGTAGCCATCCAACCATGCCAAAACAAGAAATGGTTTACCATTTAAACACTCACCACATTTAATGTTGCTCAACTAACTACCCTAGACTAACCATCCAACCATGCCAATACAAGAAATTGTCTGCCATCCAAACACTCATCACAGTCAATGTTGGTCAACTAACTACCCTAGACTAACCATCAAACCATGCCAATTCAAGAAATGGTCTGCCATCCAAACACTCACCACGGTCAATGTTGGTCAACTAACTACCCTAGACTAACCATTCAACCATGCCAATTGGATACAAGAAATGGTCTGCCATCCAAACACTCACCACTGTCAATGTTGGTCAACTAACTACCCTAGACTAACCATTCAACCATGCCAATACAAGAAATGGTCTGCCATCCAAACACTCACCACTGTCAATGTTGGTCAACTAACTACCCTAGACTAACCATTCAACCATGCCAATACAAGAAATGGTCTGCCATCCAAACACTCACCACTGTCAATGTTGGTCAACTAACTACCCTAGACTAACCATTCAACCATGCCAATACAAGAAATGGTCTGCCATCCAAACATTGAAATACTTGAGCAAGTTCGATCAAGGGACTATAGTTGACTATTGTCGACCATTGGGCGATTTTGCCTGGTACCCAGGATGTATTTCATGCATAGGTAACCATGGAACATTGACTAGTGGTTGACAAATGGTCGCTGCTCGAACTTGCCCTTTGTATGCAGTTTTCATCCTCATGAAATGCATGACAGGCTTACCTGTAGCAAATCACTGATATGCACCGCGCCCTCATCAGTGATGTTATTATAGCGTAGGTCCAAACCTGTCACATAGACACTGTTTACTAGGGTCTTGTACAGTGCCAGCATATCATTATCATTGAGTCTAGTGTCTGTCAGAAGGTAATTGTTCCCACGAAGGATGAGCTCCATATTGTCCTTAGGGTCACTGCATTACATAAATGGAATGAAAATTATTAGTTAATTTCTTTTAGAAACAAGAATAGTTTGTCTGTATACACTGTACACAGACTGTATGTAGGTTGGTTTTACAAAATGCTAAAATTTGTCTTTAGATAAGTTAACATTGTTGCCACAGTGATATGTTAACATCGCATTTTCGAGGATTCATGATGGGGTTTTTTCAGAAAGCTCTCAGAGCTACATTTTACGAAATTAACACAACATGAACATAACTCCCATTACTCAAGTGTAAGCTTAAAATTTAACCGATTTAATTCTAATACAATATATGCAATGTCAAGACACACAATTAATAAGCGATATTAACAAACCATTAAAGTTGACACTCTATGCTCATAATCCTGAACATTTTGCTGAAATTGAAGTAACAAAGTCATGCCATCATGCGACTATCTTTTGCATTAAAAACATGATGAAGTTGTTGCCATGCAATTAGTGTATGCCTACATATACAAACTGTTTACATTTAACTCTGATTTCCTTCAATAATAGGAAACAGTTGTTTGTAACCAAAAACACTAACTGCCACAAGAACACTTCTTCCTACAATCATCAAAACACCCTTCCTGGTTTTTTTCATGTTATTCCCCCGAGTTGAATCGATTCCAGCATTACCATGCTAAACCATCACAGTCAAAAGAGCCTTAATAGTGCACATAATGTGCTTACTTGTGTTAAGCTACGACTAGCTACATGTACATGTAATATGACAAAGCTATGAACATTTTACTATAGATTGTGATTTTCGAAGTTTCAAATCCTAGGTTGTGATTTTATTGGCCGAAAAACCAATCACATGATGTACTACAAAGTCACATGTACATGGCTCAGGGGGAGCATGAGTGATGTACCGCACAGTGTGCATTTAACCTTGATTGTGCACACTGTTGGTCGTTTCTACTGCCTTGTACAAAATAAGAAACAGCCAGGGTATGAAGTTGTAATTACACTGGTACTAGGAACATTTATTTACGTTCCTGCTGTGCCATGTGCTGCAGGGAACAGTGAAGCAACATTTCTGTCAATGCCCGCAGTTCAAACTTCGCCACTTTTTGTCTGGCTTTTAACTGTGCCAATTTAATTTGTCCTAATAATGTTTGAAGATGGCAATAGATACATGGAGCCTCCAAAGAAGAGGAATCTATTACCATGGTATAACAAAAGAATGATTGCACGCAATGTGATCCAGTGGTTTTGTACACCGGAGTGGGGTACAATGGCACTCTCCGCTTCGGCTCGGGTACCATTTGCCCCCTCGAGTGTACAAAACACCATGAATCCCATCACATCATGCAATAATTGTATATTGTTCACCATTTGCAAATTTCTATGCAACTCGGCATTTTGTATCAACATGATCAAGGAAGAATGTGTTTCAATTGTACTGTGCTATTTTTGCATTTATAATGAAAATGATTTCTACTTAAAGAATCAAATCAGACAAGGACAATTTCAAAGTCATTAAACCAATTCACTTTTTGTCCACCATGTCTACAGTCTATGTTTTCAGACAGATGTAACAGGAAGTATTTACGATACCATGTAGATGTAGAAGCAAAGTTTAAGGGCTATCCTAAATTTTCAACATTTCTTGGTCATACAAAGAGTGTGTGTGTGTGGGGGGGGGGGGGGTCAGAGACCAACTACGACTTTCAACCATGTGTAAAATGTGGATATTTAAGTAATGTGCATACATTTTGAAAGAAAAAATTAGTAAGTACCGGTTTGGGGGAAGGGAGGGGGGTCCTCAAAAGTAGTACTCACTGTACAACTTGAAAAAAAGGTTTAAAACTTTGGACGACCCTCATGTTTCTGGACAAAATCAGGATGACCAAAACAACAATTAAAGTAGATCATAAAAAGTGTTCTTTGCTGAAGTGTTTCATGCAAGAGATCTTCAAGAGATACTTATTAAACATTCTATGCCTGGCTACTTTTTGTGTTTGGACTGTTCCCATTTGAACTCACCCTGATGAATACACCAGGGTTGGGATGTTTAACCGATCAAATTTTAAATGTAAAAATCATTGAAATCCGTTTCCAAATTGCCTTAAAGTTTAAACAAAGCCATCAGTAAAAAACAACAACAAACAATCAGTAAAAAATTAAATATAATAAAATTGGTGACCTTCCTTTTCTTGAAAATGTTAGCCCTAAATTCTATCCAGGGAGATTGATTGATATCCCTTTTTTGGGTCCCTTTTGTTGGTGAAAATTTCTTATCTTAAAATCTTGAAATCCGTTTCCAAATTGCCTTACAGTAATACAATTTTTTTTTTTAAATCCCTACAAATTGTTATACATTTTACTTTACAATTACAGCCACTCCACTGCGTTTTGTTGTTTTGTGACTGTAAAGACTAGCTATAGCATTCTAGTTTTAATCCTGATTGATCCTGGAAAGTGTCTGGTCATTTGCCTCCTTTACAATTGTCTCGTAGTTTGGATTGAAATCAATAGAAATGCTTAACCATTAACCGAAAGTCAAAAGTTCAGTTTAACCATTTAGGAAAATAAACGTAGGAGTACTGACAAATACAGGGATGGAGGACTGACAATGTGAACAAGTGTGCGCTGTGTGTATGGACGTTGTGGATATATTGATTGAAAAAAGACAGCGCACGCATGCAGTAACTGGGTGAGAGTTCATCATCTCATGTACAGCCATAGAACTTCTATGATCATGACGACACTGCCCCTTAAATTGTTTTAACAAGAGATGGTTGCGCATAAGGCCATTAACTTCTTGAGAAACAAAATTCTTAATTCAGACTAAATGCAAGTTAAAATCTTTAGCATGTATATAAAATTAGCTGCAGATTTTAATTGCATTCAACTTCTACATGATGTATATAAATACAGCTGCATTAATCACAGAGCATGCAGGTCATGCAACATTTTTAAAGTGACATACAACATTTGTTATAAAAATCACAAGAAACAGCACAGTGACATACAAAGGGCCCCACTCAGCGGAGTGTTAAAATTCAAGTTGGCACTTGCAGATCTAACCATTGGATGGATTTGGGGATATACATTGGGCTAAAAAAACAACTCATTCCAATATTCGGCCAAATTGATCAGGTCTGCTTGAGGTTGTATACTCCAAACCTAGAGAGATGAGAAACTTTCTGCAGTGGTGTAATAGTGCTACATTATGTCAAGCTTTCAATTAACCACATAACAATCTGTGCATCAAGTTCTTACCTTTTATCTACAGTGTACACTGCACATGTACTTATGGTTCAGCTAGTAAAGCTAGAGGTGATGAGGATGCATGCAGAGAGTGCAACACTAAGTTTGTAAAGGTTATGCAGCTGCTTGGTAAAAAGACAGTGACACAGAGACATGCTTGGGCTCCTATATTTTTGACCAAAAGTTCAGTGTAGGTCAAAAGTTTAGAGTTTAATGCAGTGACTTGCTGTGAGAAAATGATTGTGGTAGCACCTTTTAGCAGAGGTTTGAAAACAGCTACATGTGATTACCAGATTGCTGTGATAATGTCCTCTGTGGTAAATTATGCTTACATCTACCTAAAAAAAGAACACAGGAATCAAACTACATGTAAAGGTCTTCTGTAGGGCTTTAGACCCTGAACCTCTGCTCTAGGTGCACAATGCTAGCACATTGAAACTACAAGCAAGCCAATGGTGTATGGGTGTACAATCAACCATCAATTATCAAGCAATGATGAAGTTGGGTGTGCTTTTAGTATACTTACAGTTTCTTCCTTTGCCTTCTGCAGTCAAGACAAGTTAAATTTTAAAATCAATTAATTCTTTGAATTTATAGCTGTTTTGGTTATTCCACTGTTTTTATCAAGAAAACCTCACACACATAGAGTAATGGCATATGAATGTAAATATTTACGTACAGGCCAATTATTGGTAAGAACCTTCAAGAAAAACAATGCTGTGTTAACACCTGTGTTAATCCTATACCCATCAACTTGGAGATAGGGGAGGGGGGGGGGTGAGAAGGGCAGACTACTTTGTTACAGTACATGTCTGTGGGTAAAGTACTAACATACACGGCTGAGAGTTGACAGGTTGGCTACATGTTGTTATTAGTTAAGTCTGAGTGAACAGTTTCCACACAATACATTGCTGATTATCTTGGGAGAAGTAGTACAGTTGCACCAAAAGTCAATGATATGGATTGCAAGAATGCTGGGAGTGATTCAGAAAGATTGAACAATTATTGCGTGACATAAAAACATTAAGTTAGCAATACACAGGGGCACAAAAGGTAAGTTACAAATTTACCTTAAATAATTTACTTTAATTTGACAGCAATCAGAGCAATTGGACTTTTCAATACTTTGAAACTGAATGTTCCATTAAAGTGAGTAGAGTAAATGTGACACAAATCCCTAATGAATGTGCATAAACTCATTGACATTGTTTTCACTACAAAACCATCAGATAGGATGAATTTCACAAGTTGGTTGTAAGATCTGTTGACTTAATAAGCAAATGGGACTAAATCCTTCCAGAAAATAATACTGTACTTCCCCTTTAAATAATTAGGTTTGTGTTTAACTTACACATGTAGCTACCATTTATGGTACATTGACAACTTCTTTGTGTCTCCAACTGATCAACTGATCAACTTGGGCTAAAATTTTCAAGAAAATTTACACTAGCACTTTCACTAGACCAGAAATAACTTTTACAAGACCTAAAATATTTCACTTTGTTTCTATTCGCTGAACTTTGAGGAGATTAAACATTTAGTTTTTACAATAAATACACATGACATCAATAAATTCACAAACATAATAGCTGAACAATTTTTGACGTGTGCACCCTTTTTCATATAAAAATGATAAAAATGCATGTTTAGTGCAATTTCAATAAAATGTAAGACTTAAAAATGTTTTCTTCAATAGAGCTACTGTGCCTGCAGGAAGTCCAGGCTCTGTGGTGATGTCACAGGCTACATGGACTAAATGACAAGATTAATGATGTTCAGACTCACGTTATCTGATCATCCTTCTCTTTCTCAACGACTTTCATTATGAATGGTGTTGGTTTGACTTCCATTTCTTCACACACCTCTTCATATCGTCTCAGAACGCTTGCAGGATCCGACATCTTGATGATTAAGAATGATAACAGGAATACAAAGACTGAGGAGAACAATGTGACCAACAAAGAAAAATGGTTACAATTATTTGAAAATATTCACCACTGGGATTTGTAAGATACTGAACAAAAAGAATGCCTATTTGACTGACCTTCTGCATGAATGATTAGGGTAGTAGGTCACGAGGCAGTAATGCACCCAATGATTAGGGTAGTAGGCCATGAGGCAGTAATGCACCCAATGATTAGGGTAGTAGGCCATGAGGCAGTAATGCACCCAATGATTAGGGTAGTAGGCCATGAGGCAGTGGTGCACCCAATGATTAGGGTAGTAGGTCACGAGGCAGTAATGCACCCAATGGTTAGGGTAGTAGGCCATGAGGCAGTAATGCACCCAATGATTAGGGTAGTAGGCCATGAGGCAGTGGTGCACCCAATGATTAGGGTAGTAGGTCATGAGGCAGTGGTGCACCCAATGATTAGGGTAGTAGGCCATGAGGCAGTAGTGCACCCAATGATTAGGGTAGTACTTAGTAGTAGGTCATGAGGCAGTGGTGCACCCAATGGTTAGGGTAGTAGGTCATGAGGCAGTGGTGCACCCAATGATTAGGGTAGTAGGTCATGAGGCAGTGGTGCACCCAATGATTAGGGTAGTAGGTCATGAGGCAGTGGTGCACCCAATGATTAGGGTAGTACTAGTAGGTCATAAGGCAGTGGTGCACCCAATGATTAGTAGGCCAGGAGGCAGTAGTGCACCCAATTATTAGGGTAGTAGGCCATGAGGCAGTGGTGCACCCAATGATTAGGGTAGTAATTACTAAAATTAGTATGTCACTTTGTATCTTACTAGGGTACCCTACATGATACAGTAAGCACCGGAAGGTTAGCAAGCCTTTTCTAATTTCGTGTGCTTACGGTTAGCAGCGCTATGAAATGGAAATCGTGCAGCAAGCACAGAATCGGCCGTTAAGCAGCTCTATGAAATTGGGCCTAGGTGTGTATAATAAGCCCAGTGGCGGCGGTTTGTGCAAAAGGCACAAACCCATGCATATCGCAACTGGTAAAGGGCTAACGACTATTTTGGGAATTCCATTCTGACCCATAATAATAAAATATAATAACTTTATAAATATATTTATAATCATATTGTTAATAAATGATTTATCACGGTATCGGAATAAAACGGTAAATTTCATAAAAATATGAAAACACGCCATGCTAAATATCATATAAGCTTCACATAATGCGTACAAAAACAAAACATACATGTACCGTCCTTTTTACACTACAGCATCAATTCAGAATCAACCTTCCACATCACAAACGTACGACAGAGCATGCCAGTCGGTGTTGCTATAAACAACTACGACTACTACATCAACAACAACAGAGGGCGGGCATGCAAGCTGACCTTTTTATAAATTATAAATCAAACGAATGTATTCGTCGAAGGGACTCTCTTTCGCCGCACCCCTCATGGTACCCTGTCAATGGTGTCGGGCGGGACGGTTTGTTTCATTCGAGGTTTAGAGTTTGAGCGATCAAATCTTGTATTGATGGATACAAAATTAATACAGGTCTAAACAACAAACATTGAGCGCTTGCGCCATTTCTTGTCTTTTATTGAAATCATAGGGAGTTTATAGTTGTTTTTATTAGAATCATTTTTCAAAAAGAAATTTTACAATAATAATAATGAGCTCCGCTTTTTGTGTTGCATTTACATTGTTATTATTATTATTATTATTATTTATTCGGCCATTTCTATAAAAAAAACCAGTGTACTCAAACACTGTGACTCGAAAGTTTGCTAATCCAAACTTGAAAATTTGAACATAAATAAAAAACATAGGCCCCTACAGTTATAAATTTATATATTTTACTAAAACAATGAACATTTGGAAAAACTAAACAAATAAATAAATGATTAAATAAATATCTAGATAAATAAATAAATAAATAAATAATTGAACAAATAAATAATATGAAGCAAGACAGGGAAGGAGAGAGGGAAAAAATTAAATAATTGAACAAATAATTAAATAAACAGATAAATGTATAAACAAGAAGACAAATATTTCAAAATGCTCATTACAATTATTGCTATTGTTGTTTTTGATGTGTCCGACCCAACCTCAACTGTGAGAAGCTCACATTTGTATTTAACTGTTAATGTTTTAATGAATGAGAGGTAAATTGTCGGTCGACTTTTTTTCCACCGCATGCTTTATTGATAAATTTATTACATATAAAACTGCAAACAAATATTGAGTATTTTGTGTTAATGGCAGCTTGTTTTTGCTTTTGCTTATTCAAATGAGTAAGTCATACTTTCTGGTCGCAGGAAACAGAACAGAAAAAGATAATTTCGCTGTATTTAATGATTCCATGAAATGAATAAAGTGTTTTATGCAGAAATAAATGTTGAAGCTAACTTAAAAAATCGTTTTCTGAATATTAATTAATATAAAAAATGCACTAAACTTAGGCCATTTCATTGTACCGGTCAACTGCACACACTGTAACCTTGTCATCCTTGTCATCCTTGTCTGTCAGAAAGAATGAGGACAAATGTCTGGAATTAATCCATAGTTCGCGGTGGCAAAAGGGTGATTTTGAGCATAATTTCTAGTACCTTTGACTCTATTAAATTAGTAGTCGGGATGCATTTTCTGACAAAATAATTGTTGCAAAAAAAACAAAAAAAAAAACATGAAAAGCGCCACCAAGGGAGCAATTTTCACTACTTGAGAGTTTCCAGACGTAACCACAAATTTTACAAAGATAAATAAAACAGGGAACCTAACTATTTCACCGCACGCGTAAACTTCGACACACACATGTGAAAAGTGTTCGCGTACGCACAAGTCCGACTGCACACATGTACCTGGATTTCTTCAAAGTTTTTACAGTATTAGCATAAGTACTACTACTGTAGTGTTCTTCAAAAACTGCATTGCTTTATTTCAACAAAGATGGGTCGAAGAAGGTAAATATTGATGATCTTACGGAATCAATCAGCCCAGACGCCAATATTTTTAAATTTATTTTTTAAGACGTAAGTGTCCTAGTCCTACATACATGTACATCTTATCTATTTTGTCCTAGAACTATTCGGTTCGTTCCGCTATCGTCTCTCCGACCCTCATAGGTCATCATGTACAAAATCCTATTCGAAACTTTTTCCCCTTAGGGAATAGAATAGTTCTAGGAGTACATCTTATCTAAATACCGTCAACACGCCATCAACCATGTCAACGCACCGTCAACACAAACGGGTCCTACTACTTGCCGTCAACTCACTGACTTGCCGTCAACTCGCCGTCAACTCATTTTCGTGCCGTCAACTCATTAAATATACATCAAAAAATTATAAATGGGGCATGGAAGTGTTAAGTCTGGGCTAAACTACATATTTCTTATGGTTTTCGGTACAATTTCATTTACAAAAATTATTTTGTGTTGATAAATAAATAGTATAAACGCAGCAAATATAGCGCCCTCTGATGTCCATCCATAGCTTGATACTTGCATTTCACACCCATACCATGAATGGTACAGTCCAAGCTCCGTGAAAAGGAAAGATTGCGGCCAACGGCTAAGCGTTTATACTATTTATTTATCAACAAAAAATCGTTTTTGTAAATGAAATTGTACCGAAAACCATAAGAAATATGTAGTTTAGCCCAGATTTAACACTTCCATGCCCCATTTTTTTTTTTTTGATGTATATTTAATGAGTTGACGGCACGAAAATGAGTTGACGGCGAGTTGACGGCAAGTCGGCGAGTTGACGGCAAGTAGTAGGACCGACACAAACAGTACCGTCAACACACCGTCAATACCTCCAAAATACATTTTAAATCGACAAAAAAGGCACAGAACTTTAAAGTATGGGCTAAAGGAGAATTTCCATTGGTTTGAAGTTACATTTTATTTATTAAAAATGTAGCACCACTCGTGTGGCCAACATGGCCAAGGAACAGGAAACCTGAATCCTTGGCCACACGTCAGGACCCATGTTTTTTTCAGCCCACCGATTACAAAATAATGCCACATTCCCTACGGGCGGGTCGGCGGTTTAAACCAATGTGTTCACCTACCTCTTAGCTTGACCTGTGGGTGTTTTGGGTGAATAAATAAATAACAATTTAAAAAGAAATTTCAATTCAAAAATTTTCAACTTCCTCCGACTTATTTTTCGCGACATGTACTGCACGCGGCCATTCAAGCTAAGACTAAGAGGTAGGTGAACACATTGAAGTGGTACCGCCGACCCGCCCGTAGGGAATACGGCTCTATTTTTTAATCAGTGAGCTGAAGAAAAAATGGGTCCTGACGTGTGGCCAAGGATTCAGGTTTCCTGTTCCTTGGCCACACAAGTGGGGCTATTAAAAATGGTGCTTTTTTTTCATGCGAAAAAATTTTCTTTAAGCAGCATATTGCCGGAGCTTGGACTGTTAAGTCAAGTGCCATCCATAAGCCAGCCATCTGCAGCAAGGCGCCCTCTGTTGTCCATATTGTACAAGCTCCACGAGAAGGCAAGATGGCGTCCAACGGCTACGCTGCTTAGCGATAATTTTTTAGCGTACAAACCCTGCATTTTCACACAAAAAATGTAACCTCAAACCAATGGAAATTCTCCCTTAGCCCATACTTTACAGTTCTACGCCTCTTTTGTTGATTTAAAATGTATATCATTGGAGGTGTTGATGGTGTATTGACGGTACCGTTTGTGTTGGCGGTGTGTTGACGGTATTTAGTAGGACCGATTTTTAAGTCCCTTCAAGTGTTTCTCTCTCTCTTGACAATAAATGACACAGTTACTTCATTTAGAACGGTTGAGATAATTGTAACCCTCCATCCTTAGAATGGACGGTTACAATTATCGCAACTAATTGACCACGTTGACTATTCAGTTCAGGCTAACTGAAAACTGAAAAAGTAAAGACAAAATAGGCAGTTCCATCAACTGGCATTTCGTTAGCCCCACGTGCATAAGTAATGCCAATTAGGATTAACTTGACTGGACTCTCTCTGCTTTACTCCCAGTCCTAGTTTAGTACTAGTCCTCGATAAGCAGTAGAACTATTTATGACTGAGCTTTGTTCCGCTATCGTTTCCACGAACCTCATAGTCATAGAGTGACATGTGTACAAATTCCTATTCAAAACTTTTTGCCCTTTTTAAGTTTTTGCCTACAACTTTTTCTAAAAATCCGATCTTGCCAAAATAAGGCTGTATTTGTTCTTTGTACTCTCATTGAGTGTTGCGCTGGTCAAGAAAACCCAAAAATCTATAAATTCCCACCGTTTTTCTGAATCCTCACCTTTTGGTTACAAATATTTGGCTGTTCCGGTTGGCATGGTTGGTAATCAATGGTATTCTTCGCACAATGCTGGACCACAGTAACCAACGGTACGTTTGTTTATGAACTGTTGGTTATTGTAAACCAGCATTGCGCGTAGCATACCAGTTTGGTCTCTCCAACAAGCAAGTCATATGCTGGTACACAGCATACTATGGATTAAATCAATGGTATGCTGTGTGCAACACTGGTCACATATTTTTATACATGAACTTACTGTTGTTTACCGTGGACCAGGCTTAAGCCATATACCATGTACATGTAAACAGAATCAAATTTGATGTGTGATTTTATTTCACTTTCCGGATAACTTTCTTGTAAAGTGTACTCTAATTTGTTGGTAAATTTACTAATAAATGACAGAAAGGTGGTACATCAACGGAAGGCGGATGGTTCAGACTATGATAGTGATGATGAACGGGCCTACAAGAAGCTTCCTGCACCTGACCCTGATGCACCAGACTACTACATGGATGAAGTGGATCAGTTCAATGAGAATAGAGATAAGATCTTATTGGAGGGAGAACATAAGGAAGATGATGATAGTGATTCAGTGAATCAGGTTTGTTTCAATCATTCATTTGTAAAATGAATCAACCCACAAGTTGTAGTTACCACTGTGATTGTTTAATGCCCAGTGATGGGGAGCATTGCCACATAAAGAAGATGAACGTATCAAGATTCTTCATTCTCCTCAGGTGTTCATTTCTTCCTTGTGTAAAAATAGTACCTAAATGCTTGTAGCAGGTCATGAATCTGTTTTATTTTGACCTTGATCTTAATCTTCTTGTATTTCCATTTTTCAATTAATGATAAGGAGGAGCTATTTTCCCTTGACTATTCTGACTCTGAGGATGGTAGTATTGAGAAGCAGCTTCGTCACTTCAAGATGCAGCAACATCTAGAAGAGATTGCCAGTGACATTGAGGATGAGGTAGAGGAGTCTAAGTCTAGCCTCCCAGATGCAAAAGCATGGGGAAAGAAGAAAAAAGAGTTCTACCATACAGATTATGTTGATGATGACCTACCGGGTATGTAAGAGGGCTAGAGTTGTTTTTATTGTGACTCTTCTGGAACATGGAAACTTACACGGTATAACTATTATTGGTACTTTTACTGCCCCAAAAAGAAGCTGGGAAAATCAAACAGAAAGTTGAGTGGGAAAGAGCAAGCATGCCTTCTTTTTGTGATCAGTTTTGTAGCCACCGAAAGTGAAAGTCTGCAATGTGTAATGTTTGTGGAATTATTTGCTATGATTTGCTCAGGAGTAAGTGGATCAGAGGAAGAAGAAGCCCAGGATGAGGAAGAGAGAGAAGCTTTAGCCATACAGCAAAGGATGTCTCAGATGATGCAGGAAACAGATTTTGATCTGCAATTCTTCCAGGTAAAGCCATTATGGACTTCTATTGAATGGGACATTATGTGCTTTCCTCTTTTTTTTGCAATCAAAACAATTGCAGGTTGTTTTTATTTAAGAGCTTTAAATTCAATAAAAGAACCAAAACTACTACATTCAGTCAATTTAATAGCTTTAATAAAAAAAACAACAACAACAACCTTTCAATTTCAATTAATAAAAAAGATCTAATTCAAGACAAGAACCAAACCTATCACAATCAACACAAGAAAGAGAGCTCTCTAATTCAACCCTACATCAACACAAGAAGGAGAGCTCTCTAATTCAACCCTACATCAACACAAGAAGGAGAGCTCTCTAATTCAACCCTACATCAACACAAGAAGGAGAGCTCTCTAATTCAACCCTACATCAACACAAGAAAGAGAGCTCTCTAATTCAACCCTACATCAACACAAGAAGGAGAGCTCTCTAATTCAACCCTACATCAACACAAGAAGGAGAGCTCTCTAATTCAACCCTACATCAACACAAGAAGGAGAGCTCTCTAATTCAACCCTACATCAACACAAGAAGGAGAGCTCTCTAATTCAACCCTACATCAACACAAGAAGGAGAGCTCTCTAATTCAACCCTACATCAAATTAAGTTCATGAATATCTTGGATAAAGGGTGTGCTGCACAAGACTCGCGTTAGGATATTAATGAATGTGGGTGTTAATTGTTAACCACTTCATGCAGGGTTTCCACCATTTTTTTGTACCCTGGGATGGGATTATATTTTTCTGAACTAGCTGAATAATTTGTTTTTAAGATTATTGTTGTCCTGATGAAACCGTGACTAACAACGTAAAGACAACAAATGTTCTCATAAAATGTACCTGGGTTTGTTGTTATCCTTTGAGCCAATAATCAGCCATGGTTTGCTAGAATCTCGGATTACTCAGTCATACTTCCCATTGAGCTGAATACATTGATACAAAATGGTGGCAGCCTATTGTTCTCTTGTAATCCTTATTTGTACAACAAAAGGCCCAGGTTCTGGAATCAGGGATTACAGATTAACCCCCTGGAAAGGGTGATTTTGAGCAAATATCCAAGTACCTTTTCTCCTCCTTGTTCGGGGGAAAACCAAGTGTTGCAGGGTGAGTGTATGCACTGTGTACACTACACAATGGAATGTCTGGGCATGTTAACATTGCAGCATTCTGAATGTATACAAAATTGGGTTTCACTGACTTTCAGATGTGTGTCCTAAAAAGTTATGCACGCATACACGTCTTCTGGCATATAACTGGATAAATGAGCACTTAATAATATACATCAACCAAATTTGATTGAAAATGTCGCTTGGGCCCTGTATGTTGCTGTAGGCACCCAAGGCTCCTACACCAATGTACATTGTACATGTAGCAAAAAAGTGATTAACTGTGGTGTTTTGGCAATGCTTGGCAACAAAATGTACCCCCAGAGTGCCCTGTAATCCTTGCAGTGAAATCCCAAAATATCTATATGATCATTATGGTTGATACAAGTTATTACTAGTCAGTGAGAGACTCGTGGGTTTTGGGGGAAGTTTCACTGTAGTGTGGACCCTGTTATGGGCTGGATGCTCGGTGACATTAATGATTTTCTTTTCCTTAGCTAGGAATGTTCATGCTACAGCAACATCAAAATGGTGAATAACAAACAAAGAATAAACAAGTTGCAGGTTTAATGGACAAATGAAAATTAGGATACAGGGAAGTAACTTGTTAAAAACTAAACAACATGGGGATAATGATGTTAGAATTCTTCTTCATCCATTTTTAAAGACACAAACAAAAAGCTACTAGCTATGTGTGTAATACTGACACTGATCCTGTTGTTTATGTTACTGCACTTTATTTCTGCAGGAATCAAAAACACTTGAAAAGAAAACCATGGAATTTGAAGACAAAACTGAAGAACGAGTCATTAAAGATCTAAGTAAACTGTCTAAGAGAGATAAACTGGAGGTAAGTTGATGACATAAGGTGCAGGGCACCGGTCATTCACCTTTTCCTATAGAGTCCAATAGATCGTCAGGTGGAATGTATGTATAATGTAAATATTCCGCATTACATGCTACATTTGATTATAAACAAAAACAGTAACATTTTACTTAAGTGATTTTCTCAGGAAGTTGTCAGGCTCAGCTTCTTGGCATTTGTTGCTGGTAGTTGTCCTGTAGTCATCCAAACTTCTCAGACTACAGTAGTTCAGCATTCAAGCTACAGGACTCTTACAGGACTGGTACATATGTATACCTACATAGTCTAATGCTTAAGCATGTGTGGAACCCATTCAAACCATGCAAAACATGGATAGATTTCAAAAAGTTTGGTGGTTAGAACCAATGATCAGTACATTTAGCTTATACATCCCATATCAATTTAGAATCGTGTAAATATCAGGAAAGTGGAACTTTGAGTTTATTACTTTGAGTTTTTACTTTGAGTACAACACAGTATTTATGTTTTTTTCTGATAACATCATGTATCGCGCTAAGTATAATAATTTAGTAGTTTATTTTTATGAAATTGCATTAAGATTTTTGAAACAAACCTTCTTTTAAACTGTGTTTCTTGTTTCAGATTTTGAAGAAAGAATCACCTGAATTTCAGGAGCTTGTGGAAGATTTTAAAGTCAAGGTATAACCAGTTCAACAACAGAATCATTTTACTAACACAAAGAAAATAGCTTGCCCTGTCACAATTGAATGCACAGAAGGAAGACAGTGGGGCAAGCTTCTCCATAAGTTCAGAAGAGATTCAAAACACCTAACCACTCAATCCAATCATCGCGTATTGCACATGGGTACTCAACTTTACATGGGTACTCAACTTTGCCTGTGTGGAAGTTGCTATGTAAATACCTGCCCTGAACAATGTGATATAACAACACAGTCTTTAGTCTGAGGAATTCCAATGTGAAACCTCACATGTAACCAGGCAAGTCATGGTACCAGACGTGATTATAATTGAAGTTAATAAATGGCTTGATACTAAGCAAGGTTTGATAACATCTTATTGCTGGAATTGTACAGTTGAAGTCGGTGATTGAAACATTGTATCCACTACTTGGCATGGTAAAGGATGGACACATTCCACATGGACCGGGTGCTGACTACATTAATACGAAGTTCAAGCTGTACATGAAGTAAGTTGATCTTTGTACATGTACATGCCAATGTACTCTCTATCCTATTGACTGTATTTGAGCATCGTTGAGTGCAATTTCCATAATGAAAACATTATGCATTGTAGTGTGGATTTAGTTCCAGGTCTGTGGTCATGGTTTTTTGTCTACCTGAAATAGCGCCCTCTTGTGGATTAACCTTTGGTCTTAGACTCAGTAATCCTGTTCATTTTTTTGTACACAGACCATAGTGAATGAGTCAAAAAGTAGACGGAACAATCTGATTGGCTAGAATCGCAAAAGCCTTCCATAAAGTGACTTATCAAATTTAACTGTATATACTACGGGGATAGAGTACAGAGATGCAACATCAGTGCACATGCAATTATACATTCTGCCACTGCTTATTAATTCAGTTGCAGCTTTTGAATAAAAAACATTGATTCTGGTTTTTAACTTTAAATTGAAAATGAAGAGGGAAATTTTGGGAGAATAACTTGATGATTCCATTAAAACCATATGTAAGAATCAGGTATTTTATTATGTATTTTTTTAATTCCAGTACATGCCAAGAATCATTAAAAAATTAAGACCAACAAAATGGAACAGAAAATGTTTAAGAGATTGTAAGTTATTGGTTATACACACAGCCCACAGGGTTTTTGTTGTCCAATAATTGGCCATCTCTCAGACTTGAAATCAAGTCTAATTGTAAGCGCTTTGATAACACATACTTCATGTGTGCCCAGCTGGTCAACTTGCTTCATTCTGGTCATCCATCCTAGATAGACGTCGTCCCTGTAGAGTAGATGCCATGTCCAAGGCCTTTGACACAATGCCGTATCACATCCTACTTGAAGAACTCGCTACTTTATTTGAAGTCCGGGTGATGGCAGGTCACTAACAATCGGTTCTCTGCAGGGGTAGAGCCTCCTCTTGGGTTGTCATTACTTCTGTGATGTGCCGCAGGGCAGAGTTCTAGGGCCATTGTTGTTCAATAATGATTTATCCCATTCAAGTTTCTCTAGCTGTGTTTTGTTACTAGATGGCATTTTTTTGGACTGCACTAGTAATCCAAATGATGACTACATGTTTCTATTGGACTAAGATAGACTTAAAGGCTGGTCTGATATCAATAAAAAAACTAAAGTGGTACAGACCACAAGATGCAGGCACTTAAACTCACACGTGTACAGCCTAGGTACTCTTCCAATGGAAAATACTACATCATTTATGAAGACACAATCCAACTTTGAACAATCTGAAACTCATGATTGCCGGTACAGATACACTTAACCCTCAAAGAAGTCACCTACTTTGGACAATTATACTTCTGATACATTGTTTGCACATGCTGACAAGTTTTGTCTGTAGGTGAAAAAGGGCTTGTTTTGCATTTTTTTCAACGATTCTTTATCTAAAGTATGTCCAGTATTTATATGTGCAGGTTTTGCCTCGGTGTGACTCTTACTAATGACGTAACTTTTTCCAATACAGCTACTGTGTTAACATCAGTTTCTACATGACCCTGAAAGCCAAGCACGTTCCTGTACATAATCATCCAGTAATTGCTAGAATTCTTGCACATAAAAAGGTATGTACATGTTCTTTGTACCATCAGAAGCGGCATGCTCTAGAGAATGAATAATAATACAATTACTGCATGTTCACGATGTTCACTCCGCCACTATTTGTCACAATGTTAATGAGTTTTAGTTTGTTTTTCTCCAAACAAATGCAGTGGTATCTTTGCAAATACACATCACATACATGTATGTATTATAACATAATGACTCTAATCATGAATAGAGATGGCTAATTATGTAGCTAATCCAGAAAGACGGAGCAAACCCATTCTCTTTCCTGATGTCCCTTGGGTGTTTTATACTTGCAGTCCATTACACAATGCACAAGACATTCTATCCAAAAGTCTACTGCCTGAAACTAAGTAGCCCTTATCATGTCCCAGACAAATCAGCAATTATGACATTCAATCATAACAGTCAATACTGCTCAACTTGGTATTTATGCTTCTTGCTTATCCAGCCATTGAGTAACCATAGACCACAATGACGTACTTATCATTGCTTTTATTTCAGTTAATAAAAGAATTAGAACCACTTGACCAGCAGTTGGAAGCAGAGATAGAAGAGCTTCTAACTACAACACCACAAGATACATGCATCGGTAAGATTGAGTTAATCTTCCTCAAAGACTGTCATCTTTTCCCAAACTTTGTATCACAAAGTTTCTTTTGATAATTTGTAGATAGTTGGGATTTGATGAGTCACATATATGCCATACGCTCAAAGCACAGTTTGAACTAAGGAACTAAAAATACCAATTGGTAAATATTTTTGGATGCGTGTTTAATTTACATTCTTATGTTAAGACCTTACTGCCATGTCAATTGTACATTATAGGAGGCCTCTATAATCTTATAGCCCGTTCATTTTCATTTAGTATTGCCTAGTCAAGTAGAATAGTCCACACATTGTCTTTTGCCATCAGATGCATAGGCAACTACATGTATTAATTGTTTAACTGCTTGAGGAGACCACTACATGTACTGTTTGTTTTACCCAAGATCCTGATATGGTTTAGCCCAGCAGAACACCAATCCTCAAGTCTCAGTTCTAGACAGTACTTCCCTGCACAATTGCTAGATCTTGTCCCCCTTCTCGTTGGAAGGCTGCAAGCATGCTTGCATATTGGGTACCGTACTATGAACCACTGTTAGACTCGTCAAGGACTGGGCACTATATATGAAGGCTTTGACGGCTTCTGGTATGAATGTTTGCTTATAAGAAGGCCTTCTTAATGCTTATCTAATGATATTGGTTTATTTACAGAGAATGCAAATCAATCTCTTGGATCACCAATACAAACAAGTGATCAAAACAGCAGTGAAGATGACAATGAAGAAACTTTAGTAGGAAATGTAAAATCAAAAATCAAAACAAAAGGTGTAAAGAGAAACTCTAAGAAAATGTCTTCAAGAAAGAGTGTACCTGTCACTGAGGCAGTGGAGATGGATCCGGGTAAGAAAGAGCAAGCAATGAAGACTCAGGATGGAAGACTAGCGTCTGATGAGCAGAAAGCATTAGAGTACTATGAGAAGATGGCAAAGCAAATCGAAGAGCGGAAAATGGAAAGAAGAAGGCAACAGAAGTAAGACATTATTATAAAATGTGCTCAGGGATGAGAAATTCCAAGTTTTTTCATAAATCAGACTGTATGATTTTGAAAAACCAACTTGGAGTTTCAGCTTTGATGTTCTGTCTTATATTTTCAGAAACGGGTCTTGCAGTATTTTTTTTCAAATGGCTAGAGGTGTTTATTAATCTTTCTAATGTTTAAGAGAGTTGCATGGCTTCTCTTTTAAATTCGAAATCAAGGCATTTTCAAAATACATTTGACTTTGTTGAGCTGCAGGGCATCGTTGCAGTCTGGCAAATTATTCTAGCAAAATGGTTTACTGACACCAAATTGGCAGAAAATGTTGAAAAGATTCAAAATGGCAGCAGTGGAAGCAATGGAAAACGGATTTTTTTTTTTACGTAAAGAGAATGTATTAGAGAATTGTGTAAAAATAATTGTTTCAAATCCTCAGAAAAAAGAATAACAAGTTTTTTCCTAGTTCCGGATTGTGGACTTCTTTGTTGCCGTGAATTAAACTTGCCTTTCTTTTGCAAAGCTATCAGATTTGCATATAGGCATCTGTAACATTGATGATTGAAGAGTATGAAAAAAAGAGTGTACAAAACCATAGGAGAATTTTAAGCTTAAACGTTCTGAAGTCTAATGGATATTAGCAGTTGTAACGTTGACAATGAATTGATGTTTATGGGCTACTTTTACAAGAGTTTAGTGGAGTGTTTAAATCTGAAAGGAAAGATAATGATACAAACTGAGTAGTCATTACTCATTAAACCTCATCAAAACTGGAAGGAAAAGGCTACCAATTTATAAACTGTACCCCTGGGTAGGTATGTAGACACTCCAGGGCATTTCCTCACAGGCAAGACGCACCAGTCATACATGTGGGAAGTTTGAAATTTTGATTTCATAAATTTGACATAGAATCAAGAATTTTGAAAATAACAGCCGAAAAGAGATTGAGATTATACACATAGGTTCCAACATGCAACTTTCCAGCTGTTCAGCTGACTTCCCCCCTTTCAGATATTAGTGCCGCAGAAAACTGTCAACACTAATGTTGAGTGTCAATACTGTACAAAGTTTTTACCTTCTCATCTTTGAAAGACTCTGCTTAACTTAAAATATCTTCATCAATCTTTGTGACTTCTTTTAAAGACTTGATGCAGATAGTGCTCTAGGCATTTGTCAAGATTCCTTGTTTCATTTCATGAATGATACACATGTATAAATAATCACACATGCAACTTGATTATTGTAAAAGCAGAGCAGAAGGAAAACATTGTTAAGTACAAACAAATCTCGTAGTGTTTGTTTAGTTCTCTCTGTTTCTATGATAATTATTAAAAAGGAAATTAGTTGGTCAGTTGAACAGGTGCCCTTCTGTACAAAGCAGAAAATGAAGTTGTTGGTTTCAGATGTGATGAAACATTCCTGATTGCTTAATTTACACAGGGAGTTGGATGGCAAAGTTCAAGTTGATGAAGTGGAACAAGAGGAGGAAATGGAAGATGGCAAACGAGCCATCACCTATCAAGTCAGTAATGATTGCTTCTACCAGTCTCTTCTTGTTACATTTAAACAAAAAGTGTTCCCATGATGCTGCAAAGTTCTCTTGATTGTATTTGCGCTACATGTACATGTCTCCAGAGTTTCAAGTTCTAGTGTTGGTTTCTCTTACATGCATCCAGGTTTCTACTGCTTTTTCTGTGGAATTCTCTCTTATTATAACTTCTCTTAACTAGAAATAGTGTTGGGTGCCCACCTTTTATGGCCAGAAAGTACAAAATGAACACGTCTCAAACTATTGCAAGTGGTTTGCAGATAACTTATTGCCTGACAGCATGGTTTGTACATAGGCCATGCAAGTCTATGTTAAGAGCAAGTCTATGTTAAGAATAATACTGTCAACCTTGTGTAAGCACAATGATACCAACTGCACAAAGCAAGTCTCCTGGCTTTTCTTAATTGAACTAGAACTATAGCATGTTTCTTTTTACTTGTGTTTCTTTTAAAAGTGCACTCACATGCCAGCTATTACCATTTAATTTATGCACAGATTTAGATTTTACATGTGGATTTTCTTGTTGATGTTAATATGTAGATTTCCAAGAACAAAGGGCTGACACCACATAGGAAGAAGGAACAGCGAAATCCAAGAGTCAAGAACAAAATGAAGTTCAAGAAAGCTAAAATCAGACGCAAGGGGCAGGTATGTATTAACCAAATAAAAAATCCAATCCAGTTTGTGTAGCCTGTGAAAGCCAAGGGAATTTGTAGTGCAAAACCATCATGATCAAGATGATGAATATAGTTTGCCAATATGTTGCGATTTCACTAGTTAGACATGTGTTTGTGTTTACATAATTTTCATGTGTTTACTAGGATTGTAACTGAATTCTCTGTATGCAAAGTTTCCAACCCTGTTTGGTTGAGTTGAAGGCGATGCATAGGAGTACACTTTGGGTAATGGTAACTTACTAATTTGGCCTGCATAACCCTACAGCAACAGTCCAGAAGTTTCTCCTTAAAATATTTCTTGGGTTTCTGGGTTATTGGCTTTTGATTGATGGCACACTCAGCGTATAAACCACACTTCAGACACATGTGGGCTTGGGAACTCTTCCTTGGTATTTCCACCATGGTCCTTAATTATTTAATATTACTAAATATTGGTTTAAATGAACCTTGCTGGCTTTTTTTGCATTGTTTGATTTAATATCTACTTTTTGTTTGTCTCTTCATTCTTATGTTTAGGTTCGAGAGGTGCGTAAGGAGTTAGTACGATATGGTGGTGAGGTGTCTGGTGTCAGAGCTGGAGTAATTAAAAGTATCAAGATTAAATAATTTGAAGTAATATGAACAAAGAGCTCAGGGGTCTACTATGTGGCTATGGATTAGTTAACGCCCCCAAATTAATTATGCACGAAGGTCCTAGCCCCCACCATTATTACATAACTATTACAGGTGTTGTTAAAGAGGGGATTAAAGGTCAATTAAACACTTTTCTATGATACTCTTTCAAAGTGAAATTTGAAATAAATGTTTAATAAAAGAAAGTTGGTAATAAATGCGTCTGTACATCTCAACACATGAAATTTTTCCCAGTCAAAAGATCAAACTCAAAGCAGTTTTGATGGAATATTAAGGAAAATCATGAATGGACTAAAACATTCCTGTACAAAAATGTACATAAATGTACAAAATAACTCGAATGTTTGAAATGTGATTTTATTGGATGCTTTTTGGATGTTAAAAGGTATCAAGCACAATTGCATTTTACACCACTGTGGGGTTAGAGACTTGTAAATTTTCCCTCACTTTCAATGAGGACTCTATCTATAGACTAATATTCAATCTTCCAGGACCAAGTTGGTCCCAACCATACTCGGGTTTATGTTGCGCGCAATTCTGTTTCTTCAAACACTTAGTTAACGTAGTTTAGGGCTAAAATCAATTATAAAATAGAGTTGGGAAAGTAACATTTTGCCATGAAATATAACATAGTAAAATAAATTTTCGGTTTGCAGTGACACCATCAACTTATCTGCGGTGTAGATTTGTTCTTTGATTTGTTCTATTTATTCTACTGCCGTGGAGTTAATTTTGGCAGTAGAATAAATAGCAAGACAAGTTCTCAAAGAATAAATCTACACATCAAAGTAGATTGAAGCACATGGTGTTACCGCAAACTTAATTTATATTGATACCTCACCATGCAATGCCTCAAATCCCAAATTTAAAGGTATTAGTATACACATATGGACTGGCAATGAGGTCACTAGAGTACGTCTATTCCCCCGAGGGACTGTGAGTGACCAGAAGAGGGACCTATTTCCCAAGGCCGAAGGAAATAGGTCCCTCTTCTGGTCACTCACAGGCCCGAGGGGGGATAGACGTGCTCTAGTGACTGAATCATGACAGTCCATACATGTATGTGTTTTATAACGCACCTCGGTCCAAAATATGAAATACCAGTCAAAAATTCATGTGAAGACAGGAGTAACGTGATCCGACGATCCAGACGCCGCCATTTTTCATGTGAAGATGAGCCTGGCAAACCTCTTGCGGGCGCTGTAACCAGTCCAAAATTTAAAGACTATTGCCCGCTTCGGGAACTATTTCCTGCAAACTACGCGCGTGCGATGTCTAGTTCATGGTTGTGCAAATCTCATGCACTAGCCTATAATAGTTCATCCCACGCAAGAGGTGTGTTATAAACAGGATTGTAAGAGCTGACAAAATAGTAGCAGTGCTTATTTGTCAACCATATACATGAAATAGACAAACTTGTATGTGAAAATTTGGGCTTAATCCGTTGGGCTAGTCGGAAGAAAATGGTGAAAAACCATGCACAGTTTTCAGCATGTTAACACATTGTCCTTAATTTGGTTGTAAAAACCGAAATCCGAAATCAGCTGTTTCCAGATATAGTTTTTCTCATATATTTCTTAGAAAAAATGGTTGTAGTATAAAATGAAAAAATAAAAAAGATTGATTATAAAAAAATGTAGTCTTTGCTTGACTTTTTTGTTTTTGATACGCGCGGGACTTGCAAAGTCTTTTGGAATGCATCACAAGCCCCTGTTTAACGCCAAAGTCTTACTTTATTTATACACATGTTAAATGTATGTATGGGCTGGTTAGCTGAACACTTCAATACTGTAGTAAATGTATGTATGGGCTGGTTAGCTGAACACTTCAATACTGTAGTAAATGTATGTATGGGCTGGTTAGCTGAACACTTCAATACTGTAGTAAATGTATGTATGAGCTGGTTAGCTGAACACTTCAATACTGTAGTAAATGTATGTATGGGCTGGTTAGCTGAACACTTCAATACTGTAGTAAATGTATGTATGGGTTGGTTAGCTGAACACTTCAATACTGTAGTAAATGTATGTATGAGCTGGTTAGCTGAACACTTCAATACTGTAGTAAATGTATGTATGGGTTGGTTAGCTGAACACTTCAATACTGTAGTAAATGTATGTATGGGCTGGTTAGCTGAACACTTCAATACTGTAGTAAATGTATGTATGAGCTGGTTAGCTGAACACTTCAATACTGTAGTAAATGTATGTATGGGTTGGTTAGCTGAACACTTCAATACTGTAGTAAATGTATGTATGGGTTGGTTAGCTGAACACTTCAATACTGTAGTAAATGTATGTATGAGCTGGTTAGCTGAACACTTCAATACTGTAGTAAATGTATGTATGGGTTGGTTAGCTGAACACTTCAATACTGTAGTAAATGTATGTATGGGCTGGTTAGCTGAACACTTCAATACTGTAGTAAATGTATGTATGAGCTGGTTAGCTGAACACTTCAATACTGTAGTAAATGTATGTATGGGCTGGTTAGCTGAACACTTCAATACTGTAGTAAATGTATGTATGGGCTGGTTAGCTGAACACTTCAATACTGTAGTAAATGTATGTATGAGCTGGTTAGCTGAACACTTCAATACTGTAGTTAATGTATGTATGGGTTGGTTAGCTGAACACTTCAATACTGTAGTAAATGTATGTATGAGCTGGTTAGCTGAACACTTCAATACTGTAGTTAATGTATGTATGAGCTGGTTAGCTGAACACTTCAATACTGTAGTAAATGTATGTATGAGCTGGTTAGCTGAACACTTCAATACTGTAGTTAATGTATGTATGGGTTGGTTAGCTGAACACTTCAATACTGTAGTAGTCAAGAGGTTACTGGTTCAATCCTGCATCAGCCAATTCTTCGTTGTTTCTCCCCTCCTGATTTACGTACAACCAGATAAAAAGCCAGTGTCCCAATGAGTGATCCCTAGTACTGCCTGCCTGTTGCACATATAATCATCCTAGGACTCTATTTCACAAAGAGCCAAGATTGATCTTAACTGCAAATTAATCTTATCTGCTAAGCAAAGTGTGACGTCAATACAAATCAATATGGCAATACTGACAACTCATCTTAAGATGAATCTTAGTGCTTAGTGAAATCGGCCCCTGGACTATCAGCAGACAGAGCAGTAGGTGAGTGGCATAAGTGGACTGCCCACAAACATATTGACTGGTTTTGTTTTCAATTTCTTTTTGCTCGCATGCAATAAAACAAATGTCTGATCTGGACAATCCATTTGCATGAAATCTGTGTACATGTACAGTGTATATGTGAATAAGTACATGGTTGCATTTGCATGCCAATCTGTGTACATGTACAGTGTATATGTGAATAAGTACATGGTTGCATTTGCATGCCAATCTGTGTACATGTACAGTGTATATGTGAATAAGTACATGGTTGCATTTGCATGCCAATCTGTGTACATGTACAGTGTATATGTGAATAAGTACATGGTTGCATTTGTTTTTTCAAAAACCATTATCATACCATTCTCACAACGATATGTGTATTTTTAAAAAAAAATTTACGTCCATAGTAAAGAACTGAACAGTAGTCTTCTATTTAAATTTCATGAGTTTTATTGTAACAAAAAACAGTACATTAAATATGAACAATATTCAGTAAACAAAACAATATTACAGTTCACCTGCATAAATATTTTGGCTCATAAAAATAAACAAAACTAACAAACAATTCACAATGCTTTGTCGACTTTTCATTCATTAATCTTTTAAATACTTACATGGACAAACTTATGATTGCAGTTTAAATTAATGCATAAATTTGAAGCATAAAAGCGCAAATCGGATGTCTTTTATTCCAACTGCAAAGCACACCTTTCATCAGTTTGTCTTCATTAATTTACATATGCGAGTTTTTCACTGTAAACTCTTTTAGTATTTTATAGGCAAGTCACTAACATGGCAACATAAATATAAAAGACACATGTTTTGGTCACAGTCCAATTCCAAATAATGACTGATGCTGTTCTAATTCTTCACAATTGGTTTTCCATACTCCAGTGGCTACAAAGGATATGTCAAAAATGGTACAAGTAACACATCAAATCCCTGTTCTCACCATTGGTAATTTACACGTACAGGAAACATTTGGGGCTAAAATAATGACACATTTCTGACTGGTTTACTGCACACATGGGTACACATTTGTCGACCCCCATAAATCAAGAACTTCTCTTTATTCTCACATTTGGGGTTTTGCAAGGATGTCCTCATTCTGGCAAAACCCCCAGATCCCTCGGTGTCACTCAATCTGTCAATGGGTAAACACACCATAAACAAAAGCACATGTACATGTACATTTTGTATGCAGACACACGAAACGAGTCCATCATATGTACCTACATGTACAATGTGTTAACCACTGTACATGTACATGTAAAAAAGACAAAAATCCCCACTGAACTACTCTACTTGTGTAAAAGTAACTAATGGTTCCAAAAGTCTAAACTGATTCCTATGTATGTATGACATGTACTGTACATGTATGAATGACAGTCATGTACATGCATCCATGTGCATCACAGCATACTCCAAATTACACCGACATAAGCTTTAATTTGATGGTTATATGAATTTTGTTCATTTAGAGAAGAGGGCAGTTCCATTCAAAGGGTTCATAAGATTATTTGATAGT